>JAJJWX010004332.1:1200000-1800000 GCA_023529315.1 Papaver bracteatum | reverse complement strand
ACTTGCACCGTTGTCCATGAAAATTGACGGTATAACCATGTTTTACCATCTATGGTGATGTAGAGTCCTTTGTTGTGATCTCTTCCTTCTGGTGATAGGTCATCGTCTGTGAATGTAATTGCACCCAGTCTTTCATCTTGGTCGATCAGGTGCACTAGTTCAACAGGAGTGATTCCCAAGGGAACCTGCATCAAGCTTAGTGCCTCTTGCAGGGCTTGACGATGAATTTTCGATGCTTCTAGAAGTCCCCAAATGGAGATGTCTTCCTTTGTTCTTCGCAACTACTCGATGAGTATGTTATCCTCTTTCATCGCTTCTTCTATATTGCTGATCCGGATTCAAACTGGATTGCCCCTAGCCGGAACACCTGTATTTTCGGATCGCAGATTTGGAGGCTTGAACTGTCTCCCTCCCCTTGTTTGGTGTTATACTTCTTCATATTTTTTCGGCACTTGTTCTGGGTATATGACTTTCCCACTCCCGGAGATAGTGAACAACGGTTTTGTTTTTACTTTACAAATGTTGACAACTAATGTAGTTTTTGATGCTTCTTCATTTCGATTGGAAATTCTTCTGGGAGTTTCCGGCATACTTTGGTGTCGTCGACTTCGATGAAGTTGATTACCTGATTCCCCGGATGTGCTGGAAGAGGGATTTGCTGGATGTTGGGTTGCTTTGATGCCCCCTCGATGACTATCTTACCATCGTCCAGTAAATCTTGGATAAGATGTGTAGTACCAGAATATCGCTACAACGTTATTCCCGCGATATTAACAACATTTCTGCGAGAGGCCTAAACGTTTCTACAAGTATTAACAACACTTTGACGATATTGTCGCAAGATTCTTCAACAACATTTGGCGAGTGTCACAAAAGAGTGATGTAACGGTTAACGATTAAAGATATATGAAAAATAAGTCTGCTTCACGATAGTTATAAAGTTGGCGATGGTGAAGACTGAAGTTATGGCGATGAGATCGCAGAGTAGATCCGAATTAGGGGGAAATCTTAGCTGTCTTACACTATGTACTTTCCTATATAAAGGGTTCAACTAAATCCATAAAAGGATGATGTATTTTTGAGAGCTGAGAGAATTTTAAGGATAGAGAAACTCCAGAAATAAAGTTGTACTTCTGAGTTTTAATATTTCGTGTAAATCTTCCTGAAAGTGAATTAATAAAAAGTGTTGTTGTTCATCAAAATTATGACTTATTTTTCATAGATTCTTGACAAGGGTGTAGTGTGGGAAATCCTGCAACTACATTTTGGCGTCCAGAAACAGCGAGAATCAATCTAAGAAATCTTAAATTGCAACTTGAAGATTCAAAATAATTTTTTATTAAAATTGGAGAAATGGCTAGAAGGAGAAGAAATACATCAGAACCACCAACGACAGTGAGAAGAAGTAAAAGACTTGCAGGTGAAGGAACAGGTGAATTAGAAGAATCTTTAAGAATAAGATCAAGAAGAAATAGAACAAGAAATGAAGCAGAAAATTCAAATCAACAGCCGAATCAACAAGCACAATCGCAAAATAGGGATGTGGATTATGATAGAGTAAGCGTACACACTTGGAGGTCGGATTCAATGGAAGAAAAAGAAAATCGACAATTAAGAAATGGAGAAGAAGGAGAAAGAAATCAAAGAATGGATGGAGAATTAGTTCACGTGGGACGTGAAAATGGGATAGTAGATGATCTGAGGCAAAGAACACAGGAAGAAAGGAGATTAGAGGCGGAGGAACGTGCAAATCTAACAAGACAAAATCATGAGCTAAGAATGGAGAATTTGAGGTTACAAAGAAGGAGGTCAAGAAGTACTGTAAGATCAAATTCAAGATCATTCAGGGAAGAACCAAGGCGAAATTCCCCAATGACAAATGTTAGAGAAGAAGTGCAAAATTTAAATGGAGAGCAACGTCATAGAGAAGAAGAGATAATTGGCGATCGTTATAATCTGCATGACAATAGAAATCAAGAGGGAAAAAATAACCAAATTGAAGAAGAGAATCCATAGGAAGGTAGGAGGATATTGCAGGGGCGAGAGAATCAAAGGAATCAAAGAATAATTGAAGAAGAAATTGAAAGATACTATACTGAACAAGCGCGCCTGGCTTGCGAGAGAGAAAGATTAAGAGCAGAAGTAGAAGAGCAAGAATTTCGAGAGGCAGTACGACAAAATAACCATGAAAATCGAGAAATAAGACGTACACAAAATCGCTATAATAATAATATTCAAGAGGAGTTTGATAGGATACAAAGGAGAATAGAGAGACAGCGAAGAGAAATGAGGATAAATGAAGAAATTCGCAGAGAAGAAGATAGGCAACTGCGATTTCAAGAGGATAGTGAAAGAGAAAATCGCAGAGAAAGACAGGATGATGATGAATAAGGAGATATGCAAAATATCACAAGACAAGAAAGACAAGAACGCAGAAGAAGGGAACCTGCATTAAAAAGGCCAATGGAACAAAACTCAACTGAGAATGAGCAAATTTTGAGAGAATTAGCAGAAATGCGAGGAATGATAAGCAATAGAAGAGAAGGAGGTAGAAGGCAACTTGATGAAGCTATTGAAGAAGCTGCAAGAACTCCATTTACTCAAGAAGTACAGTTAAGAGGGATACCTCCAAAATGCAATTTACCAGCATTAACTAGCATTTTTGATGGGACTACTTGTGTTGTTAAACACGTCAAAGCTTATGTTAGATGTATGCTACAGTGGGAGAATCATGATGCTGTGTTATGCAAGTATTTTGCATCTATCTTAACTGGCGAGGCGTTGAAATGGTTTGAGGGGTTACCAAAAAATACTATAACTTCTTTTGATCATTTACAAGCTACATTCTTAGGAGCGTACATCAGCAAAAATTCATCGCGGCCGGGCATTGAAGATGTGTTTGGGCTAAAACAGAGAGTTGGCGAGAGTCTGAAGCACTTAACTATAAGATGGAAATCAATGTGCAGCGAAATGGCTGGAAGGGTGGATGAAAGATATATGATCTTATCCTTCATTAATGCAATGTTCGCGACTAATTTACTGTACATTCATATTTTCAGAATCAAAAACACAATCACCATGACAGAATTGCGAGAGCTGCAGGAAGAATACATTGCTTTGGAGGAGAAACAAAATGAGATGGAATCATACCCAATCGTGAACACCAGCTCTTTGGCGGAAAATGGAAGTTTGCTCCCTAAAATGATAAATAATGTAGCGAGCACCTCGCAACCACAACAGGGGAAAGTGGTCATTGATAACCAACAAAAATTAGTAGCGATGGGCAGTCGAGATCATGAAGAATATGAAAGGGAGAAGAATTATTATAATCACGGTGGTAATAATAAGATTCAAAGACTCGATCAACCTCAAGAAACTTATGGTGGACAAAGGCAGAATAATTTTAAAGGACAAGGTAATCAGAGGATAATCTGGGAAGAAATTAAGATGCCCGCTCTCAATACTAGCATAGAAAAGATTTGGGAAGCTATCATTTTAATGGAAAATATACCCTCTCCGTGGAACATGGGAAAAGAACCCCATCCAAACAATCGAAGTCAAGAATTCTGTCCTTATCATCATTTTCATGGTCACACAGTAAACGATTGTAGGAATGTGAAGAGAATAATCTTGAGGATGATTGATCAGGGAAAGTTAAATCATTTTCTAGTAGGACATCCACAATCTCAGCAATTACCGCCCGCACCAGAAACTCGCAGAGTGAATGCTGTAAAAGGAGCAGAAACATTCGTAATAGAAGTTGGAGCCAAAGCAAAGAATTTTTTTTGTAATTCTATTGTACATTCACGCAGAACTATAGAGGATTTCCATGAAAATATTTTAAGCAGGGTCTTCGCGAGAGACACAGATGGAAGAGAGATATTGAATATCGCGAGATCCTCGCCATTAGAGGAGTGGCAGAAGCAAACTCTATCTTTCACAGCGCAAGATGTACTTGAGGTTGGCGAGCAGCACGATAATCCACTGGTCGTACGATTAGAGATTAATCCAAAACAAATGCAAGAAGAAGATGAAGAGAATGATAGTAAAGTTGAAGATTCTTGGGCCATCAACAGAGTCTTAATAGATACAGGGAGTTCTGTTGATATCTTATTTTATCATACCTTTAAAACCATGGGAGGAAAAGACGAAGATCTAATTCCATCAACATACAAAATCTATGGTTTTAATGGCACAACTAACAAACCAAAGGGGGAAATTGAAATGCAGATACCGTTAAAAGGAATATCTTCAAAAATATTATTCTGCATTGTGGACATCGAATCACCTTATAATGGCTTGATAGGACGACCTTGGTTACACGGGATATTGGGTGTAGCATCTACTTATCACCAGTGTATCAAATTTCCTCATCCAAAAAGTGTTGGAGTTATTAAAGGAGACTGGGGAGAAAGCAAGAAATGTTATGAAATCGATATGAAGTCTTGCAAAGAAATAGCTGAAAAGAATAGCAATTGGAAGTGCAAAATCAAGCAACGACAGAAATGTGAAAGGTTAATGATTGATGTGATAGAACATAAATAGGATATAAACGCTGATGGCGAGCGTCTCGCAGAAAAGGAAACAATAGCAAAACGCAGCAGAAAGGCAGAATCAGAAAATAGTAAGTAGAGAGGTAAAATGATGAACCTTAGAGAACTCTATGAATAATTTGTTTGAAAAATATGTAATTGAACAAAATATTCTGCTTGAAAGAATCGCAAAAACTTTACCAAAATGATCAAAGTTATGAAATCCTATCAGAGTTACAATACTCACGAGAAACGCGAATAAAATTTCGCAGAGATTAAAAGAATGGGACGAACCTTTATGGTGTGCACCCTAGTTCGCGAATAAAATTTCGTAAGAGGCAAATGTAAGACCTAATAGCGCGTCATATGAGGGGGTATCTGTTGACATGACTCAGCGATAAGGTTATACCGCTGCTGGAACCTGAGTCATGCAGACGATGGGGTTAAAGAAAACCTATCCGGGAGAGAGATCTTGGATTTCCAACTATATATGGTTATACCCTGGTTGGACGACTGAGAGTCTCTTCCAAGAAGTGAAAAGTATGACCAAGGCGCCGAGGTACACGGTTGAGCCAAGGGTGCCCGGAGCGTACGAAACTCTCTTGCCATCCTTGGTAAGTCTTAGCTACAATGCACTTGTCCTGAAGAAAACCCCACTTAGGGTGTAGTCTTGTAACTATAATCCATATAGGCATAAAGGACAAGAGGTTGCGAACACAACTGGTTGTTGGAAGATCCGGATGGGGGGAGCTAGTCTTGTATGTCCGATGTTCCGTCCTTGAAGGGGCAACCAGGGGAAAGATAAGGGCGGCACCCTCCATTAGGGAGCTGATAAGTGTCATAAGACGGCAATGTCATGGGGCTTTATGATCGCAAGAACATTTAGGACTGTCATATTTTCACGTAACGTAAATAATGCAGAGGCAAAAAGCCACGAGAGCAATGTTAAGATGAGATCAATGGGTTTTTACATGAAAATGTAAAGACGTCCTGCTATTTCATCGCAAGACGACAATGTCACAAGGCTTTGATCTCGCGAGAGAACTTAGACTTGTCATATTGTCGCAATACAATCAAGATATAAAGATAAGACAAGATCAATGGGTCAATACATGCAAATGTAAAGAAGTCCTGCGATTTTGTCGCAGAAAGAAAGAGCGTGGCAAAGTAAGACCTTTAATTAGGAAGGCACACTAAGACCACAAGATTATTGCGATAATACTCGCAGATGTTACGAGAATTGCGATTTCACGCAACTATTATTTGACGGTAAGATCGCCAATATTAAGGTAAATTTTGATCTTTATTTAATCTTTAATCAATTTTTATATTGCAGATGAATAATAGAGGCAAGTATGGGAATGCATGAGAACGATGAAATTATTATTCATCTATCATATAAAAATTGCATAGATACAAGCACGCAGATAATTAAAAGAATAATAGTTATATTTATTGATTAACTTGCAGAAAAAAAACTGTTTTCTAATTCTTACAGGTAGAAACAAAAGAGGCAAAAGAAATTTACAAATTAACGGAAATATTACAGAAAAAGGAGAAAGAAAAAGAAGAACTAGTTAGATCCATCGCGATCCTCCTTATCAGACTTCTCTTTATCGCCAGATTCTTCCCCTTTATCATTATCATCATTATATTCTTCTCCATCAGACTTTTCACCTTCATCATCACTATCATTTTCATCCTCATCAGAATTTTCATCCTCACTATCAGAGATGCCAAGACTTGAAATTACTGCGGGTACTTCTTTCGCAAGATCAGGCTATACAGAAGGAGAAATTCCATGGTCATCGCAGACCAATTTAACAGAATCATTACGAACGACAATGAGAGATCTATTAAAGTTCGCGGTGGTGATGCCAAACTGCTTCTTCAGTTGTGAATATTGGTAATTGCGAGCAGCAAGAGTGTTCGCGAGCTGATCCTTCAGCTCCTTGATTCTTTCAAGATAACCTTTTTCAGCTTCTACAAGAATATAACAACAAGTTAGAAATATTATAAAAGAGAATAATGAAAACAAGAAATTAGCGAGAAGAAGAGTAGCCAATAACCTTCTCTGTTAGGAATCATATCTCTAATTAGAGCCCCCTGTTCGACTTGAAGGCTAACATTTACACCTAAATCGTTTCTGGCATTGTCAAGAACCTTCGCAGCCCAGGAAAACTCATCATCGCTATTAATAAGGAGACGAGATCGAATTTGAGTCTCCCTCGCAAGAAGATCTTCATTCTCGCGGATAAGTCTATCTCTAACCATTTGAACTTCAAGGAGAGTTTTATGAAAATCTGCTAAGGTTTTAGATCCTTTTTTTATGGCGAGATCCTTCTCGTCAATAAGATCGCTATTCTTCTGCCTTAATTTATCTATTTTTTTCTTTGAATCAAAATAAAGGCGCCTATATTTGTCAGTCAAGCCTAAATTAAATCTGTGTTCAAGTTTTAAGAGATTAAACTTGGATCTAAGTTCATCTATGGAGAGGGAGTTAATCTTATCATCTGAGAAGTTACTCAAGGAATTATTAAGACTAGCGAGAAGAGTATGATCATCTACAGGTTCAGGGAATGTTTGAAAGATTATATCCTCGTCAGTAAGACCATAAACATCTGCAAGTTAAAAGTGATTGCTTGAATAAGCTGCGATAGAATAAAAGGAATCAAGAGAAAAGGGAAATCAGTCATACCATAAAGTTTTTGGTTAGATTTATCGAGATTAGCGATCTTTTTCTTATCAACAGAAGCTTCTATCTCCATTTTCTTATTCTTCTTACGAAGTTCAATCACTTCAGACTCTAGTTTTTCTTTATCTTGGCGAACTTTAGCAGCTTTCTCTTCAGCATAGAAGCATATTTTGTCTAAATCAGAAGCAACAGAAAAAGAAGCTCTACTAACCTGCGAAGAAGAGAAATAAATCAAACTCTAGTGATAGAGAAAGTATAAAAAAACTGAAGAAGAGAAAACATACCAAGGCACCAAGAGAATTCAAGAGACTGGTAGTCAGTGATCTTGAGATTCCTTGGAGAGAATCATTATCTACTAAGATAGGGGCATCGCAAACTTTAGCGAGATCTTGGGATGTCTTTTCAATAACTTCATCCTCACCATTGGAGGTCATTCTATGGGAAATATCGCTGAAAATTCTGGATAGATGAGTCATTGAGGAAGAAGAAGAAGAATTTCTTATTGAAGGAAAACCGCCAGCATTAAAATCCTCGTCAATATCCTTATCAGGACCAACACTTGGATTTTATGGAATCATTTGAGGAGTTGAAGAAGAACAAGGTTGAGTTTTCCTTCTCTTAAGTGGAGGATCGCTAGATTCTTCATTGCGAGGGGCAGAAGATCTTCCCTTAGAAGAAGTAGCAGGTTTCTCCTTTATAGGTTTCCCAGTTGATTCCTTTGAAGAATTATCCATGATTTTTGCAGGAGGAAATGGTTCTAACTCTTCGATTTCCTGCGAGCATAGATGAAGATAAGAAATAGGGGCAACAATATATTGTAAAAACTTATAAAGAAATATTTCTTACTTCATCTGTGAAAGACATCAAAGCCAGGCGAATGCTGGGTTTCCTAAGAGCTTTATAACTGAGTTTCATCCTATCAATCTGAGAAAAACCAAAATAATTAGCGATAATATAAAGAAGACATTGGTGAGAATATAAAGAAGATGATAAACGTTAATAATATGAAAAATTGAGAGAATATACTTCTTTAGTTCTCTCAGGCAAGTTGAAGACCCAGGGTTGATATTCAGCGAGATTCTCGGGAAGTTCGCAAGAACCAGATATATAAGGACCTTCAAGACTTAATGGGAAGATGAACCACTTATCATCGCTAGAATGACGAGGACCTTGGTTAGTAGATGTATGAAATTCAATATCCATCATAAGAGCATTGTCACCAGTGACCTTCTCTTTCTTCAAACTAACACCCCAACATGTACTATTCCTCTTCATAGGGACAATTTTATAGTTTACAAAAAAGTTGTCCACAGTATAATCGCAAGAAACAATGGTGACATCTTCGAACAAAGGATTCTTTGGAACCTTGGGGTAGCGAGTTCCTTTACCAGCGCCACGAGAAGCGTATTCAAGTAGTAATCTGATGCAATCCCCACCCAATTGGTATATTGCTCGTGAGAATCTCTCGTCAGAAATTATTTGATAAAACAACGGAAGCTCGGGATCGTAAATAGGGATGGGAAGACCAGCTTCAAGTTGTCCTAGTGATATTATGATTTTCTCTCGAGAACATTGGTCGTCAGTAAACAGTTTAAGGGAAAGTTCTGACTTGGAATATTGATCTGGAATCAGAGATAAGTTAAAACCTTTAAGTCTGAGTTTCTCGCGCATTCTATTGAAGGCCTTCAAATTTTTAGCACCAGCAGCAACCATTTTTGAGTATGGGAATGAAAGAATAAATCACAGTTGTTATAGAAGCGCAATTCGCGGAAGAACAGTAAAAATTGCAGAGAAAATACGGAGAGAAGATAGAAGAAAGTAAAAGAGAAAAAGGAGAGGAATGAGAAAAGTATTTATAGAAGAAGAAATTTCTCGAAGAAGATGAAGGCAATTAATGCAAAGAAGGGACGTGGATGGTCAGATCGCAGCGGTTACAGAAGACGTGTCAAAAATTTATTAGAAGAAAAGATTCGTGAAAACAGCTGGCGAAGGACGAAGAAATCTGAAAAGATAAGCAATTATAGCATTTTGGATTCTCATATCTTCTCTTCTTCACAGAAAAGACATGAGAAGAGGCAAGATGTAGTACCAGAATATCGCTACAACGTTATTCCCGCGATATTAACAACATTTGTGCGAGAGGCCTAAACGTTTCGACAAGTATTAACAACACTTTGACGAGATTGTCGCAAGATTCTTCAACAACATTTGGCGAGTGTCACAAAAGAGTGATATAACGGTTAACGATTAAAGATATATGAAGAATAAGTCTGCTTCACGATAGTTATAAAGTTGGCGATGGTCAAGACTGAAGTTATGGCGATGAGATCGCAGAGTATATCCGAATTAGGGGGAAATCTTAGCTGTCTTCCACTATGTACTTTCCTATATAAAGGGTTCAACTAAATCCAGAAAAGGATGATGTATATTTGAGAGCTGAGAGAATTTTGAGGAGAGAGAAACTCCAGAAAGAAAGTTGTACTTCTGAATTTTAATATTTCCTGTAAATCTTCCTGAGAGTGAATTAATAAATAGTTTTTTGTTCATCAAAATTATGACTTAGTTTTCATAGATTCTTGACAAGGGTGTAGTGTGGGAAATCCTGCAACTACAAGATGCTTGAGAACATAAAAAGAGTTGGAATCATGCCCGCACTTTGATGGTAGTTGCACATCTTTGATTCGTCATAACCCCGAGGTTTAGGGTTAGGTACAGTTTTAGGATCCCGAAGTTGGATCAATTTATCTTTAACTAGTGAAGGAAGGAAATCGCTGATTTCTCCATCCAGTTCAGAGAACACCCGGTTTCTGCTCCATATTTTTTCTACATACTGTTGACCTTTGTCTTGCCGAAATGTCTCAGTCATTGGTGCTTTTACTGCATCCTTGATGTAGGTGGGTCTGGAAGGAGTTGGGTTGACATAACTGACTTCCTTTTTTTTTTTTGAGGTTTGCCCCATGAGGAATCCAGAGTATGCACCATATGTTATGGCGTCCTCGATGCTGGCTCATTTTCTTCGAAAATCAGCAAGATTCTTGGGTGTGGACATGCTGAGGGGCACCCTGTAAGACATGAAAACGTTTTTCATTAGCATCCTTAACTGAGTTTCTTCAGAGGGACGTTCAAACATTTCGAACACTTTTTTGTGCCATCGACTCATCCAGTCGATGAACCCTTCATAGGCCCATTGTCGGAGGGACTCGTGCTGGCAGAAGACGATTGTATGATCTATGTTTTTGGTAAAGTGTTCGACAAATGATTCTACCATAGTTGGCCATGTGGATATTTTAGATTTTTACACATGTTGGTACCAATCAAGAGCTAGTCCAGTCAGGCTCTGGTGAAATAAGTTTAACAACCAATCATCTGTTAACCCTTGATGCTTTAGATAATTGAGGTTCATGTTGATGTGAGATGCTGGAGGATCGCGACCATCATATTTCGCCATTTTAGGGAATTTGAATCCTTCAGGGAGTTTCCCTTTTGGTGGAGTGTACCACACTTTGCTCTCGATGCTGTTGTTGTCTTCAATGGCTGACAACCTCTTTGTTACTTGTTCTTTGAAACATTCAAAATCTAGTCGTTCTTTGCTTGGTGCGTTTTTATCATGATTACATGTACTATTAGGTTCTCCGTCTTTGTTGTTCTCATCATGTGGACGATCACCGTATGGTTGACTGTTTGATTATTGACGAGAATTAGAACCCTCCACGTTATTTTCTTTTTCTTGGTTTTCATATCCAAACTTCTTGGAGAACTTCACCAGCTGTTCTTCGACGATTTGTTCTATTCTTGAAACGCTGAGAGTTTCAGAATTATCTTGTTCAGATTGTGAGTTAGGCGTTTTGGTCAGCCTTCTTCCTTTGTTCTGATGCCAGCTACGAGTGTAAGCTCCCCTTCGCGTTATGGTTGCTTACGCATGGATAAGTACCTAAAATCACAAAAAATATGAAATATGAACGTTAGTTCATAATAAAGAAATATTATAAAATTTCCCATTAATCATTTTTCAAGTCGAATCTCATTATTTATTTTCCCAGTGAAGTCGCCACTATAGAAATCGAGGCCTGGCATGGGTCGAGAGACGGTCTATTGCGATCCTTAATTATTACGGGGGGAAAGTCTATGTACTCATCCGTTTGTGGATGTTTACCGTACAAGGTCGGAAAGAGATAGCTTCTCACTAGTTCGTTTGTAAGATGGATAACTTTGCAAGGAAAAGAAGGTTTGAAGTCGCCACCTGACTAAAGGGAGTCAGGACCCTTTTAACTAGTTTTAATTCTTTTAGGAAAACAAACTAGTTATGACTTACATGTTTATGGTCTACTAACAGAAAATTCGGGGTAATGAGATTCTAGTACGGAATGGGAAGGTGTTAGGCACCCATCAACCGCCCAATCGTAAGATTGGCCTCTATTAAATGATTAAAAGGGGAAAATGTTTATAATTTATTTTTACCAATACTTATATGTGCAGGATTGTGATACCAAAATTTATTGGAAATTGAGAATATATTTTCATGCATGAGCTATTTAGAAAAGAGACATAGTTATAAGTTGGGTGGAACTTCGACGATGGATTCAGAGATCAAAAGTTTAAAGTTAACTCTCAATATTTTTGGTATTTAGGGGGGCTTTGGCCAACTCCTATTTTTTTTTGGAATCTAGTTCGATTCCAAATCATGATAAAGATTATCTAAAGTCTAGGTCGACGATAGAGTTGATTATGAGTTTTTGTTTTTAGAGAAACTCTCGAGGTGACAGTAGAGAATATATACACCTATAGGTTTTTAGAGAAACTTTGTTGAATATTTTAATTCAACTACAAGTCTATATTTTAGAGCTGAAATTAATTTCGCGTTCAAATTTGACTTAACTTTTGACATAGAAGTGGATCAGGGAAAGATCAATACTGCGGAATATTCAAAAGTTCATTATATCTTTTACCGATATTTGCATAAAGACATAGTAGACTTAACTTTTGACATATATGAGATTATCATAGTTCAAGGACGTAAACACACATATCCCATAATATTTTTGCAACATATAAAACCAATAAAGATTAATACTGTGAAATCATCTTCCAAATAACTTAGAATTTAAATAAATAAATCTAAAACATTGCAAGATGAAAATCGTTGGAAATAGCTATGTGTAATCACAATATTTGATATTCCAAACTCTAGTTATCCTTCTTAAAACACAAGAATAAATTCTCATAAGAACTTTCCTAGACATTATTTAAGCAAGAAACCAAAAAAAATCATTTTACTTATTTTGAAGACTCTTCTCGTATTCCCTATAATCATCAAGCTCATCTTCGATTAGGTCAATTCTGGATTCGAGTTTATACATCTTGTCCTCAAGTCTTTTGGTTGGAGATTCAGTTCACTCTTCAAAGCACGTACTTGTTCCAAGATGAGATTCATAGTTAATGAGAGCTTATCAAAATGAGTGACAGTAGGATTCACATCGGAAGAGGAATCACGTTTGTCTTGACACAACTTATTATCAGAAGAATCAAAACGAACTTTCTTAGAGGGGAACATAACAGTCTAGACACCATCTTTTTTACTGGAAAGACTTGACGAGGACATGATAGAAAAAGGTAAATGAAATGCTTGCTTAAAGGAATGAAATCTTCTAACTTAAAAGGAAGAGGATATGGAATGAATTCCTAAAAGGACCTTTGACCAAAACCCTAACCGAATTTTGGATATCCCACAAAGGACTTTAGGTAAACCGTTTATACACAGAAACAGTTCTTAGCTCAATTAACAAAAATTAGAGCACAAGAAGGAGATACAGAGACAAGTCAGCAGAAAAGTAACATAAAACTTTTCACAAACCTCTTGAAGATGATAGTTCTTGTCCATGGGAAAATCTTAGAACCTATTACGAATTGTAATTTCTCCCATCCAATAAAGGATCGGGTGGATTCTCATGAGAATAGGATTGAAAAAATGGGGGTTCAACAACCACACCCAATATTTCGTTTGGCAATCTGAATACACAAACTCCAATATACTTTCAAGAGAATCAACTAGACAATCAGACTCAATATAGAGAAAAGTATATCAAAGAGTTTATATCTCAATTTCTCAATATAATCTGCAATCAGCAAATAGGAATTTACGAGACCGATTGAATAAGAGAAATAACTTGAACGGTACCAAAGACCAATGTTCAAGTTTCAATCAATTTATATCAAGAACCAAAGGTTGGATTATCTAATTGATTAATCTTAACTCACAACCTATGATATTTCTATTATATAACAAAATATAATGCAAAAAATAAATAATACAGACACCAAAATTTTTGTTAACAAGGAAACCGCAAATGCAAAAATACCCCGAGACCTAGTCCAGCTTTGAACACCCTGTATTCAGATGCTACAGACACTAGCCTACTACCAATGAACTTCGGACTGGAATGTAGTTGATCCCTAATCAATCTCATACTGATCAAGGTACAATTGTGCTCCTTATGTCTTTGAATCCTAGCAGGATTCTACGCACTTGATTCCCTTAGCTGATCTCACCCACAACCAAGAGTTGATACGACCCAAAGTCGAAGACTTGATAAACAAATCTATCTCACACAGAAAAGTCTATTGGGATAGATAAATCTGCCTCCCATAGAAATACCTATAGTTTTGTTCTGTCTTTTGATAAATCATGGTGCACATGAACTAATTAATAAACCAGACTTATATTCCCGAAGAACAACCTAGTATTATCAATCACCTCACAATAATCTTAATCGTATGGTAGTGAAACAAGATATTGTGGAATCACAAACGATGAGACGACGATGTTTGTGACTACTTTTAATATTACCTATCGGTGATAAATCTCAAGCAAATATTAGCAAAGATAATACTCAATCACGATAGTAAAAGTAAGATCAGAACATGCAACTACGAAGAAAATTATTGGGTCTGGATTCACAATCCCAATGAACTCTTCGAGTCGTTAACCTACAAGGTTTCCTGAAAAACCTAAGGTTAAAAGAGAATCGACTCTAGTCACAACTAGTATCACACAAAATGTGTGGGGATCAGGTTTCCCAGTTGCTAGAGTTCTCCTTTATATAATTTTTAAATCAGGGTTTGTAATCTAAGTTACCTTGGTAACAAAGCATTCAATATTCACCATTAGATGAAAACTAGATTAGATTCAAGCTAATATCTTTCAACCGTTAGATCGAATTTAGCTTGTTATACACAAATGAAATGTACCTTCATTTAGGTTTAAGTAACCGTACCTAAACATGTACACTATCTTGGCTAAATAGTATTTAACCGAGGTTAGATATATGAACACTCTCATATCAACCTTATCCATCTTTACCATAACTAGTTCAAATGACTCAAATGAAACTAGTTAAAGAGTTCTTCAATTGCTATATTCTTATAGAAGTATACAAGAACACAATTGAAGCAAAATCGGTTCGATTCACTCGAATCAATTCATGAACATTATATCCATGGTTTGAAAAGAATGCATTCCTTATTAAATAAATGTATTTGTTCATGTCACAAACGATTTTAGAACTTTAACCACTCAAGTATGCAAACGGGTACGCATACTTAAGTAACCGGACCAAGTTTGGTTTTTGCCAGTACGCAAACGGGTACGCATACCTCCAAACCCAACAAAATTTTCTGGATCTGAACCTTACGCCAGTACGCGTACGAGTACGTGTACTTAAGTTCCCGGACTTCTCAAACCAACAGGTACGCATACGAGTATGCATATTATGGTTCCCGGACATGGATTACATATATGCATGAGTGCATAACATGTTTATAATACAATGTTGGTTAAGTGTTCTAGACTCTATTGCAATCATTGAAACTTTCTTAGAGGATGACAATAGCCATTTTCACACACTATTAGCATCAAAGCAATTTTCAAGCTATTGAAATAATCATAACGAAACATTCTAAGTCTACACCAAATGATTATATCACACAAACCATGTAAGATGTTACTCAGTGATTTTCACATGATCATCTTTTGACTTTCGTCGAGAATATAAGATGAACTTGGTTGAAGCGAGATATTACCAACACATATTTCGAGAAATATGTAAGCGAGTTAAACTTAGATCGAAATCTCAAATGTGCATAATCGAATACTATATAATAATACGACTTTTTTCTCAATATAGGAGATAGAGTAGAAATTGACTTTCCAAGTGATAGATGAGTTTTAGTCTCCATATACCTTTTGTTAATGAAGTTCCAAAATCTCCCCTTAGTAGTTCCTCGTATTCAATTGATGAACGTCGTGAAGTCTAATGCTCAACTACACAATCTATCCTAGTCCAAGACATCACTATAAGTAGACTAGAAATCAAGACTTATAGTATTGATCACTAACATTGACAAACAAGTTTGAGATAGAAACGCTTGCGAGTTTGACCGAGCAAAGCTCTAACAATCTCCCCCTTTGTCAATTTTAATGAAAAACTATCAATACATATAGATTACAAAAATAAATAAACTTTTGTAGCTTCTCATAAAAATGCTTGATCTCTTTGGTTCTTCAACATTACTCGAAATCTTCGTCACTTCCAAGTACTCCAAATATTCCAAATGTGTTCAACTCAGTATCAACGTTGTTGAAGATCCGTAACTATAACTATAAGAAAACAGTTGCTCTCAATCATTGTTATACAATGTCATAGAATTATTACACAACATCAAATTCCAATTGTATCACAACTTTAACAACAATACTGAAAAAGCGGGGGGTACAACAACCACACCCAATATTTCGTTCGACAATCTGAATAGACAAACTCCAATATACTTTCAAGAGAATCAACTAGATAGTCATACTCAATGTAGAGAAAAGTATATCAAAGAGTTTATATCTCTATTTCTTAATTCAATCTACAATAAAAAAAAGGAATTTGCGAGCCCGATTGAATGTAAGAGAAATAACTTGAACGGTACCAAAGACCAATGTTCAAGGATCGATCAATTTCAATCAACAACCAAAGGTTGGATTTACCAATTGATTGATTCAACGCACAACCTGTAATATTTCTATTATGTAACAAAATATAATGCGGAAAATAAATAACACAGACACCAGAAGTTTTGTTAACGAGAAAACCGCAAATGCAGAAAAAACCCGGGACCTAGTCCATCTTTGAACACCAAACTGTATTCAGCCGCTATAGACACTAGCCTACTACCAATGAACTTCGGGCAGGAGTGTATTTGAGCCGTAATTAATCTTATACTGATCAAGGTACAATTATACTCTTTAGTCTCGGAATCCCAACAGGATTCTACGCACTTGATTCCTTTAGCTGATCTAACCCACAACTAAGAGTTGGTATGACCGAAAGTCGAAGACTTGATAAAAAAAATTGGTCTCACACAGAAAAGTCTATTGGAATAGATAAATCTGTCTCCCACAGAAATACCTACGAGTTTTGTTCCGTCTTTCGATAAATCAAGGTGCACAGGAATCAATTGATAAACCCTACTTATATTCCCGAAGAATAACCTAGTATTATCAACCACCTCACAATAATATTAATTATATGCTAGCGAAATAAGATATCGTGGAATCACAAATTATGAGATGAAGATGTTTGTGACTTCATTTAATCTTACCAATCGGAGATAAATCTCAAGAAAATCTTAGTAAAAATAATACTCAATCACGATATAACAAGTAAGATCAGAACACGCAACTACAGAGAAAATATTTAGGTATGGCTTCACAATCCCAATGAAGTATTTAAGTCATTAACCTACAGGGTTTCGTGAAAAACCTAAGGTTAATGGAGAATCGACTCTAGTCGCAACTAGAATCACACATAAAGTGTGGGGATTAGGTTTCCCAGTTGCTAGAGTTCTCTTTTATACAGTTTTCAAATTAGGGTTTGCAATCTAAGTTACCTTGGTAACAAAGCATTCTATATTCATTATTAGATGAAAACCTTATTAGATTCAAGATAATATCTTTCAACCGTTAGATCAAACTTAGCTTGTTATACACAAATGAAATGTACCTTCATTTAGGTTTAAGTCACCGTACCTAAACATGTACACTAGGTTGGCTCAACAATAGTTAACCGAGGTTAGATATATGAATACTCTCATATCAACCTTATTCATCTTAACCATAACTAGTTCAAATGACTCAAATGAAACTAGTTAAAGAGTTGTTCAATTGCTATATTCTCATAGAAGTATACAAGAACACAATTGAAGAAAAATCTGTTTGATTTACTCGAATCAATTCATGAACATTATAGCCACGGTTTGAAAAGAATGCATCCTTATTATATAAATGTATTTTTTCATGTCACAACCGATTTTAAAACTTTAATCACTCAAGTATGTAATCGGGTACACATACTTAAGTAGCCGGACCAAGTTTGGTTTTCGCCAGTATGCGAACAGGTACGCATACCACCAAACCTAGCAGAATTTTCCGGACATGAACTTGACGCAAGTATGCATACGGGTACGCGTATTTAGGTTCCTTGACTTCTCAAACCAACAGGTAAGCATACTGGTATGATACCATGGTTCCCGGACATGGATCACATATATGAAAGAGTGCATAACATGTTTATAATCCAATGTTGGTTAAGTGTTCTAAACTCTATTTCAATCATTGAAACTTTTTTAGAGGATGACAATAGCCGTTTTTACACGCTATTAGCATCAAAGCAATTTTCAAGTAATTGAAATAATCATAACAAAACATTCCAAGTCTACACCAAATGATTGTATCATACAAACCATGTAAGATGTTACTCGGAGCTTATCACATGATCATCTTTTGACTTTCATCAAGAATATATAAAGATGAACCACTACACCAAATCCTGGTTTTAGCAACGCTTAATTTTCAGAGGTGCGTAACGGATATAGATGTTGTACCATGTGTAACGTCTATATACGTTGCGCACCAGAAAATCCGTTACACATAATATTTATATTCCATTTACAAATAAAGTCATTTTTATTTATTAATAGAAACTAGTGGTACAATGTTTGCAAACGTATATAAACGTTGTACACGTAAAATAGAATAATTTCATTGGCTTTAGTAGTTTTCTTTTATTAATCTTCAGATATATCTTTCAGACAAGAAAATAAAATACCCCTCTCTCTCCTGCTCTTCCTCCTCCTTATATCTCTCTCTCTCTCTCTCTCTCTCTCTCTCTCTCTCTCTCTCTTTCCAACACCATTTTCCCCTAACCGAGAAAACCCTAGTTCCCTATGATTTCAGCAGAGAAACCCTAAATCCAACTCCATTATTTCTTCATCTTCATACCCTAATCAATACCTTCATACCAGAAATCAAGATCTATATCTTTTTAACTTGAAATTTTCCTAGCTCCAAATCTAAGAAAATCTCAAATATAGGCGATGGTGTCTGAACAACAGAGAGGAATGATGAACACAAAGATGGGGGATGATATCGAGAATATCAGAGGATTCATGAAATGAAGTAGACATAGGATTTCTTTCTCTCGTTCTCAGTTGTTAATGATTAAAAGGGTTGAAGATTTTAGGAATGAATAACGAAAAGGGGATCTGGTAAAGTTAGGGCTCAGTTGTTGGCTGAGATTGAGTTGAAGGAAGTGGAGGAAGAATGAGTTCTCGAATTCAAGAAGAAAGTGTGACTGAATTTGTGGTGGAATGAATTAGCTTATGAAATTGGTTAAATTAGGGTTCTGAACTGAATTTAAATTGAGTCATTGTTGTCTCTGGTAATGAACATGGAAGAATGAGAAGACTATTATTTATGAATTTGAAGTTATGGTTTGGATTGGGAGTTCAACATAGAAGAATTGATAGCTTCTGTGATGATGGTTTGATATTGATGGAAGAAATCTGAGTTAGGTTTTCAGATGATTATGAGTCTGGAGTGGATGTTATTCATTATGAGGAATTGGTATGATTTACCTGAATCTGGTTTTGAGATTCTCGAATACATTAGGTTCTGCGTGTTTTTTCTGTAATTATGTAGGATTGTTTTGATGATTTTTACATTATAGCTTTTTCTAATCTCAGTGGGAAACCTTAATAGATAATGGCTAATAAGATTTTATTTAAGGGCGGGAACGGTATGTTTACCTTTTGGTTCGAGTAGGATAATGGTTGTAAAATCTAGTGGAATGCTAAGTGTTTTTTTGTGTACTTTGAGACGGTGAACTAGTTAGTCATCAGTGAGCATGCCATTTCAGATTGTATATGATGCATGGTTTACAATATGTTGTTGTGGTAGGGATTTAAGGGTTTTAGTTGTTTGCTCTGTTGAATGTGTTCTCTATGAGGAATCGTAATGATTTACCTTTTGAATAAGTTTCATTCTAACCTTTTGATTTTTCCGATTGGTTCATTTGATTTCAGGCGAGGGGATTGAAGAAGCATTTGAAGAGGCTTAATGCCCCCAAGCATTGGATGCTTGATAAATTGGGTGGTGCTTTTGTAAGTACAGGATCTTCATGTTATTGGAATTTATATTATTCTTACTTGATTTTAAGTATCTAATACTGAAAGAACTTTTTATACAGGCCCCTAAGGCATCATTTGTACCACACAAGTATAGGGAATGCCTTCATTTGATTCTTATCCTGCGAAACATATTGAAGTATGCCCTTACATACACATTGTGTTCAAGTTCCAATATGCCACTGCAAGGGTATAGTTCCAATATCACTTATTTTTTTCGTTTCGGCAGCAGATGAAAGTGGTTGCTACGTTGGCAGTGGTATAGTTTAATGATTTGTTCAATTGTTGTGATGTAAAATCTCTTGTAAGAGTGGATGAGTTGCATTTAAAATGGCAGGTAACGTGTTCGTTCATGTTTATTGTTGAGTCTGATATCCTAGGATGTGCACATCTTTAACCTTGTTTGTTATTTAATCAGTGGCATGTCATAGATTAAGAGGCTTAGTGATACATGTTGTGATATTCGAGGTGTGTCTATTGCTGGTGTTGAGGGAGAACCTCTTGACATTAATGAGCATGTTGCAGAACCTCTTGACCTTGGAAGATGCTACTTCAGAAGCTGATATTTTTGTTACAACCATTAGTGTGTCGTCCCTGACTTTGACAACAATGTTGTCTGTTAGTCCAGTAGTTCTGGGAAGAGAACGAGTTCTGTTTTACAAGGAACTGCTAGTATATTAATGGCTTGTTTGCTTTCTATCTTCATGTATGTTATAACTTCTTTAATATCTTGAACTTCGTTAATGAGAATCATTTTATAAGCAGGGGCAGGAAAAATCAACATCACCTGTTTAGATCATTGTTAATGGTTCGTCCTTCTCCAATAGTGGGGTGTTCATTTGATCCATGGTACTTTAATCTACTAAGTTGTAACTGAGTTCTGCATTTTTGTCAGGAGTTTGACATATGTGGACTTCGACAAACAAATTGTTTATCAACAATGTGATCTTGATATTGTGAAGCCACTTATATAAAAACATTTACTTGTCCTAACCTGAACTATGGTTTTAATTCGTGATATAGTTGCTTAGTGTGAACATACAACGGATCTAAGTTCGTATTCGTGTTCTGTCTGGAGCCAACTCGACCTGCGATTCCTATACTTTTTGTTGTTGGTGCAGCACGTCAGAATCTGAGTTAATATGGCTTGAGAATTTCATCTTCCATCATTATGGGTACTGCTCAGTTTTTCAGTACTCATCAGTTTGATTTTTAATTGGATATGGTGTCAGGTATTTTGCTCCACTTTTTATATACAATTTCTATCACCTCAACCCTTGTATGTCCATTTTTTGGATTCATAATCAAGCATTATGTTCTTTGCAGTTTATAAGTAGTCTATTACTAACAGTATTTCATGTGCCTTATGTTGATGTTACTAGATTGGGTAATTCATTAATTTCATCAGTAGTTTATTTCTGTACTCTATGGTGTATGAAGTATGTGGCTCAAGGTTAATAGTATCTATGAGGATTACACTCGCTTAGACATGTTACTTAGTTACCGATTCCAGATAGCTCAGTTTTCACCTCATCAGCTGAACATAATGGGTATTCAGCTGCCATGTTTTGATAATGACAATGTATTATATCTTCTTGTTCCAGGCTGATACTATGAAGATAAGCAGGTAATGAAAATGCATGTATGAAGGAAGCCGAGAAGGAGTTTGAAAAGTCTCTTGTGGAACTTTTTTTTATTGTTCTGTTCGTGAGCGAAAAGCTATAGGGAATTTCGAAAACGAGGACAATGATTCAATCTCAATACTTCCCTGGGAGTCGTGATTATTAAGTTTCTAGTCCTCCGTTTTTACCTTTTTCTTTTGTGTTGACATGCATTAGTTTTATGATATGTTTACATTATTGATTATTCAAATTATTTTGGAGGTCTGGCAATTCAGTTTCTCAGGTATCTTTCTAAGCATCAAATTATCTACTTGTACACACTTAACCCAGTGATATTATTCATGATGTGTATATGATTAATTTTGGAATGGTCTCTCTTGTTTTACACTTGACAGAGGTTCAACTGCATCAGGTGCTACTACTACTATTACATCTATGTCAAGAGGATGTCATAGCAGAGGAGGGTATATGGGAAGTCTTGGCAGAGCTGCACCAAGTGCGGGTATATGGGAAGTCTTGGCAGAGCTACACCAAGTACCAGTTCAGGTAAAATATTAGTGGTGAAGGGGAGCTTCACCAAATACAAGTGCTGGAACTGGAATAACTAGGGGCGGTGGAACAACATGTAACAACAGAAGGTTAGGTTGTGTATGAACTAGTGTTTCATAGTTTTAAATTCAGAAACTTGTGCTTCTAATATTTGAGGTTTTGGTTGTTTAATATTGTATGGGTGTAAGTTAATCTATCTACTCTGCTGATGTATGAATCATTCTTGATCGATTGTGAATCTGTGATGATCAATAATTGTTCTTGATCTTTGATGATATTAAGATTTCATCCTAAATTGGGTCTTCCAGCTACTTAACTTGTTGATATATGAATCGTTCTGGATGGATTGTGATGATCAATAATTGTTCTTGGTCGATTGCAATTCAGGAGCAGAAATATGTTGGAAAATGTGCCGGCGGTAATTTTATTTTTAACCTGAAAATTAATTTGCAACAGATATAAACGTTGTACAATTATACGTTGCACAAATAACCGGAAATGAGCAACGGATGTAACTGTAACCAAATAAACAAAACGTTGACAAAATCAAAATGGGACCAAAAAAAGTGTTATTCAATAAATAATATCCGTTGCACAAATTATTTATACGTTGCACAAATAAGAAAAGGTTCAACGGTTGTGCAACGTTTATAAGCGTTGTACAAATTAATTTGGGCAACGGATAATATGTGTTGCACACCAATGCGCAACGCCGTTTTTCCAACGTTTATTTCCGTTGCACAAATTATGTGCAACGTTTATAAACGTCCCTAAATGGCCGTTTTGGTGTAGTAAAATTGGTTGAAACCAAAGCTTACCAACACATATATCGAGAAATATGTAAGCGAGTTAAACTCAGCTCGAAATCTCAAATGTGCATAATCGAAAACTATAGTAATACGACTTTTGTTTCAATATGGGAGATAGAGTAGGTATATACTTTCCAAGTGATACATGAGTTTTAGTCTCCACATACCTTTTGTTGATGAAGTTCCACAGGCTCTCCTTAGTAGTTCCTCGTCTTCAATTGATAAACGTCGTGAAGTCTAATGCTCAATTACACAACCTATCCTAGTCTGAGACATCACTATAAGTACACTAGAAATCAAAACTTATAGTTTTGATGACTAACATTGACAAACAAGCTTGAGATAGCAACGCTTGCGAGTTAGACCGAGTAGTGCTCTAACAAATACTATGGTGATATGTATCACTTCCCAGAAGTCAATACTTCTTCTCACAATGAAAAACACTCCCCCTTACATAATGATCCGTAAACTATATGTATTTGTAGTGTGAACTACACATTAATTCTCCCCCTTTTTGTCAATATAAATTGGAAAAGGTACGAAAACTAGTGAGATCCTAGTGAAATTTTCATAGAGATACTTCATGACCAAAAGAGAACAACATACCAACTTGTTAGAGTATAGCTTGGTTGAACCCACGAAGCATTCGTATGTCAAGTTTGGTTGTGATATTTTAGTAAACCAAAACTCATTTAAAGAGTCGCTTGATTATTTACTAGAGTCAAATTCGTATAGGTGAGCTAGAAAGTTATTAGGATATGCGACATACAAGTATTACTCGAAGACTTGAAGAATTTGAAAAAGTAAAGAGCTACAACGAAGACATCAACCTTCCTCTTGAGGTTAGTAATATTTTGACTTGAACCGTTTCATTCCTAATGTATCTTTCAAGTCGTGCTAGATTGAAAACATAACTGCGAAGCTATGAATGATTATAATCTAGTTAGACGCAATATTAAGGAATTATAATACGAAGTATAATGTCTATCTTTTGAACTTTGTATATAAGACACGACATAATCGTATGAATGTTATTATGATTATGTATGGGTATGGGTGAAGATTTCGTCTTTGGAAACAATGTTTTACATTCGTTTAAAGGAAGTACAATTCATAAACTTGTTTTGGAATCGAAAGGGAAATCGTTAGGCTTATTGGTATTGTTATTCATTGCAAATCTTTGGATTACCAATACGTGTGTTTAGTATAACCGCTCATAACTTGTTTATGTATCTTGGTAAAACTATTCACAATGCCTGACTTATGTATCGGTATGACTTTTATTAGTGAAACTAATCTTAAATAATCACCTGATATGGTATGATCGATGTTTGTAATTGGTGTGACCATTCCTATTCATTGGGTAACTGATCCTAGAACTTTGTGGGACTAATCACAAGATGTATAATCTATCCTTGTAGTAGGTTAACAAGTTTTAGTAATTGGTTCAACCGATCCTATAACTTGTGCAACCGATCACAAGTAAGTACCATAAATAGTGGTAACCGATCCTGGTACTTAGTTAACAAAGTTTTGGAAACTATTGTGACCGATCCTAGTAGCCACTTGGAGGTAGAACCGAACTTGTGTTTGGTAGAACCGTTAAACCCATGAATGGTGATTGAATGTTTTTGATCAATCACATAGTTCTTGGAAATCAGATGAACAATTCTAAACTCGTTTGGAAGTGTGGCAAATCGGTTCCAAGATTGTAAATATGAAAAAGGATTTACAAAGTAAAGATGTCGACATACTTTGAACATGTGCAGTAATTCTTATCTATTATTGTTCAAAGATATTCCTTAATAACTAAAGGTGAATCCCGGATCGAAATAAATTGAGAATCTTTTAACTAAGTGTTGATGGTGGATTTTAGTTTAGGGCTAAAATTGTAAAACCAAATTTAATATGCTGCCACCCTGCAAAGGATGAAGCTAATTTAATAGGCTGACATCCTGCAAAGGATAAAACCATTCAAGGGACGAATACTTCTCACTTTATTAATTCACCAAAGCATGTGCAACCATCCTGTGAATTTAATATACCCAGAACGGAGCATGTAGCAACCATCCCGGTTTTCTGTAGGTATACAACATTACTATTAATGCTTTAATTAAAGCCTTGTGTTCGACATACAAACACCCGTAGGCTACCTGACGGCGGGTTATATTAGCCCCGTTGAACGCATGCAAGACTACCCATGTTAGTCTCACCTGCTGAAAACAAACTCAAAAATAGATCTCATCCGTCCAACTTCGCAGGCATGATTGGATGACCTAGATCACGCATGGGACCGAGTAGCACGCACGCACATGCTCACCTCCGATCTACCTTCCTAATGGTGCGAACGACTTTCTCATAGACAAGCCAGGGTGCGACATACAGCCACCCAAACAAGGCTTGGAAGGTTCAAATCGATCACAACCATCCAACTTCGCAGGCATGGTTAGATGACTTAGATCGCACGTGGGACCGAGTGGCATGCATTCATGAGATCACCGCCGGCCCATCCTTCTCCTAGTGTAATCGGCCTCCACATGGGAGCCATGGAAACCACAAATTCGTTAGGGAGAAGTTGCGGGCCCGCAACTTGAAAATTAGGGTTTGCGCAACAGGCGCGACCACCCACTTTAAATTTAACGAACAGGAGGCTTAGGAGTGTTGGAGCTGCCGGCCGATAGCGCCTACATGCTCCTCATGGGCCCACTTTCATGGTGCACTAATCGGCCGGCACCCATGGTGGCCATGCGTCTCGAAATTCATGCCCAAAGGTGGCATGTAAGGTCCCTTCTAATCTCGACCATCCATCTTCGCAGGCTGAAACGAGCGACTTAGATTGCTCTGATTGACTTCCAACAAGCATGGTCATGTAGAGTGGCATCCCGCATACCTGCTGGACCAATCGGCCACTCCATGCACGCCTCCCAAGGCTGAAAACCGTTAGGTTGAAAAAGGAAGCTCGCAAGCCTTCCAAACCCTAATCCAACGGTTATCTCTCCATCAATCTCGTCCGTCCAAGTTCGCATGCTTGGATGAATATCCTAGGAAGGGAGTTAGGTGGCAAACATGGTGATCACCATTCACCACTCTACCACACCATGTGGTCGGTAAAGGAAGGGTTTGCATGCGCAACTTCCAAACCATGTTGGATATACTCAATGCAGTACCTGCATAGTATACACACGATACTTCACAAGTATCAATTTCTTTCCTGGGTTTTGCTTTCGGGCTGTTTTATCCTCCCGAAAGAGCTTAAAACCTAAATATTCCCTCTTTAGGAGATAGGATATTCTTTTCCGTATGGAATGGAGGGGCGGATCATCAAAATCCGAGTCCGTACTAGAATTCTACAACGATTCTAGTAAGGAGCGCTAATTAGGGTTTCTGGTGCAACGATCAACGATTGCCCCTCCTCTCAAGATGCAAAATCTCGATCGTCGAAGGTCATCAAGATAGCAAGCTTCCCGAGCCTGAATTTCCAAGCTACAACAACATGCTACATGTTTTCCAAAACACTCGAGACATCAATCATGTCACAAACTGGGGTATTGGTCTGGCGGTTTACAGCGTGCAACACGCCATCACAAGATCGTGTCAGGGAAACATGGGCGGTTAGAGATGATAGGAGAAGTGGGCAAGCAACCGTGTGACACTAACACACAACTCCACTTCCTCCATCACTCCACTTCCTCCATTTTCCCACGAGAGACGTGATGAAGGCTTATCGACTTGTATAAATTGGTTCTCCTCCCTATTTCCAACAGAACACAGAAAAACCAAGTGTTAATACCATCATATTCAACATCCAGAGCCTGCCTGCAACATTTGCTAGCCTGCTCAACCTTATGTTAACAAGTCATCAAATAGCCTTCATCTTCATACTCTCAACACCTTCTTCGCTTACCTCCCTAAGATCAACCTCACATCCTTCACCTGTGACCGAAACAAATCTGGAACGGCCGTGTCTTCGGTTTAGGCCAGAATTGTACAGATTATCTCTCGAATCAAAAGTGCTCATCGTGCATCACATTTGTTGAAGGTTTAAATTTACTTCTCATCCGTATACACCCAAAATTACCTAAACCTGCAGAAGTAGTTTTCTCCCACAAACAATTGGCGACCACAGTGGGAGGTTAATCTCTCGGTTGTGAAGTCGATTTCTTCAATACCAATTCAATTTCTCTGATTTCAAGAATGGTGGATCTTAGGTCTGGATCAGCAACCAACGATGGAGTTAGCACCGACAACACTTCTGGTGGCGCTGATATCCCAAATACTGGTGTTACAGTGCAACCCGCCAGTGCAACCAATGTGTCTCGTGGAATCGCGTCTTCTACCATCAGTACCAGTGGAGAAGGAGCAGATATTCCAGCAGGCATGACACCTCCCATTACAAGAGCCATAGCGGCCACAAATCCAATAATTTCCTCGAACATGACGCCTCCGACCGTCACTAGAGTAACTTCTACTCCCTCCTCAGAACGAGGAACCAGAGGATCCAGAGGAGTACAATATCCTATCACCATGGTAAATTTAATGGAGAGACAGGAAACCCTCGCTAAGGCTCAGACAGACATGGCTACCACTCATAAGGAGGTACTCACTTTCCTTAAAACATTAACTGATCGATTGCCACAAGAGTCGAGACAGCCCCTAGGACCAACATGGAATACGTTCAGCGCGCCTGGAGCAGGTACCTCAACTACGCAAGCCTTCCTGAACGAAGAAGTTTGTGATGCTGACCGTGCAAGAGAAAGGGACTAGGAACGTCTCAGGGAAAGAAGCCAACCATCTAACTTTATTACACTTAAAGACCTAGAGAGGCTCCTCCAAAATCGTGGCAAAGAAAATCCGATAGACGCACATCGACACCAACCTCCATATCCACAAGACGTGCAGTGGACTCCTCTTCCCAGGGGATACACCTCCACTAAATTCACCATTTACGATGGTACCGATCGGGGAATAATCTCTCAGCGGAACAACGAACATCCAAATGATTTCGTCAAAAGGTTCAGGACACAAGCGTTGGACTGCCATGAACCGAATGTCACAGAGCGACAGCTCGTGGAACTGTGCATCAATGGAATGATACCCATATACCGGGCCTTGTTGGGGAACCTAGGGTTCCAGATTTTCCCTGAGCCCCGTGAAGCCGCCAAGCGCTCAGCCACTACCTCCCCATCACTATTGGAAAGAACCAGAGTTGTTCGGAGTGAAGATTCCCGGGAGAACCGAGGAAACAAGTGTCTCATCAACAAAAAGTACGACACTGGTCCTTTTGTGAGCATGGTGGGCGAAGGAAGAAAAAGGAAGGCCTCGGAAGCTGAACAACAACCCAAGTGTGCATCTCCGGCACATATAGTTGCATCTCAAAAAGTAGGAGGCAAGGCTCCTATGCAAGACGCTGAAGATACAGGCTTACCATTTCCGATGAACGAAGTAATGGAGCTACTAGAATCATGGATTCAGGATGATGATGTCAAGCTGCCATGTGTCAATCGCCCACCGACCTAGAAAGACATGACGGACGCCAATTTTTGCTGCTATCATAGGTTCGTCAACCACCCAACCAAGGATTGCAACAAGTTGAAACAAATCTTCAGAGAGAAGATAGAAGCGGGAGAACTCCATCTAGGAAATGAGGGCATTTCATAGAGATCCTCCCTGTCAGGAGCTGCATGATTTCTGGGGACTCTGTATGGAATATCTATGCGTTTATATCCATAGAAGGAAGCTGTCTTGGCGTCTCAACTCCTCCTCGAAGTCACCACCAGCAGGCATCCATTTCCAGAGGATAAGCTGTCTTGGCACCTCAGTATGAAGTTACCACCAACAAAGGAAACTGGGGACTGTTAATCACTGCTCACTTAAAAGATTTCAAGTTCGATAACACGCTGATCAATACAGTTTCCGTATTCAACATCGTCACTGTCAGAACCCTGAGAGCCGCAAAGATCTCAAAGCAGGAAGCTACCCGCAATCATAATGTGATCAAGAACCCGAAAGGAGAATTCGTGGGCGCCTACGGATACATTGACTTTGATGTCAAGATCAGTAACACTCCAACACAAGCCAGGGATCTCAGTACCTGAAAGGATCTTCAACAAGTCAGCCCCGATGATCTCCAGCAAACCTTGGAGTCTTTAAGACTACCCGTTGCCTCCATACCAACTACTCATAGGCATAACGCATCTTCCTGGTGAAAGTCTTTTGTCCTACGTCAAGAGATTCCGAGATAAAGTAAGTCTTATTTAAAAACCCTCCTTGCAAGTAGTGAATGATCACCCTGTTGGACCACAGGGGACTGATTCACCTGACAGGCTGACCACCACCAAGAGATGTGAGTGGAGCGTTGTTCCTTTTAAGCGCTTCACCAAAAGTTTGGAAGCAGTGAAGGACAACACGTCTCAGAAGCAGGCTGTCATACCAACTCCAACTCCAGTATCATATGCACGAATGCCGTGATGGTGAAACAACAACCACGGTATTTCATATCCGGATCGATGGTAACTATATCAATGAGAGACAATTTCATAATTTGTCTCCTGTATAAGAAGTGGTTGCATTACCAAAGGAGTATGATTGGGACTTTTTAGCACTGGTGAATTTAGAGATGCAAGCATGCTATTATTCCAAGATTTCCAAAGACGAGGATGTACTCAAGAGAGCAGAGATGGCCTAATGAACCTAGCGTGACAACTCCTATCAAGTCGAAAGTTTTGGGTACTCGTCGACAGGGGACTGTCTCCTTCTTCTCTATCTCATGAAGGGACGTCAAGAAAGTCGTTGGTTCCAGCTTACACCTCTACCAATGAAATGAGACAAGCTCTACCACTATATGGAGACTTCCAAGTTCGTGCATGAATATACCACATCTCTCCCTGCCAGTCTCTTCTGATCAAAGTTGCTGCAGTTGATATTATGCCTGAACTTTGCTATAGCAACAACCACTACCGACATAGGTCATGCTTAGGGACTGAGGCTCAGTATGAGATTCCTTCACCATCATTCAAGGAATTCCACAACACAAGAGATGATCAATCAAGAAGCATGTGAAGGGAAAACCAAACTAAAGAATCCACTTCGATGCTCTCTCAAGGAACCGTATGCAATCCACTTCAGAAGCCACTTCAATGCTCTCTCGAGGAGCCGCCTAAAGTTCTCTTCAGAAGATGCTTCAACGCTCCCACCAGGAGCCACCTGCATGTTAGCGTCAGCCTGCTTCAACGTTACCGCTAGGAGCTACCTCCATGTTCGCTTCAGAAGCCGTCTCCAAATCTCCGAGATGCTCCAGAATCTTCTTCAACACTCTCCAGGACCTGATCGCTCCAGAAGTTTCTTCAACACATTTATGTTTGAGCAAAACAAGCGCACAGTGGGTCCCATGTTCGCGCAATCACCAAAGCTGGTGTCGAGTCAAGGTAGCAAGAATGTCGTTTGGTCAATGTAGCAGGTTCAATGTTTGGTCGAAGTAATAAGGATGACACTCGAATGTTCAACCGAAGCAGGCACAGCAAGCCCACGTTCGATCAAGCAGGCGCATGATGAGTCCCACGATTAAGCGAAGTAGGCGGCCCCATATGTCTATCAAACAGGTGCAACATGGAGACATTCAGCTGAAGCATATACGTTGTGGGTCCACATTCATCTAGGATTACACGCACATCTGCCCACGATCAGAGAAAGCATGCTCGCATCAGGTCCCACCAAAGTAGGCTCTCGACTGAAGCATGCATAACAATGTCGATCGAAGCAGGAAGAATCAATATCATGCTACTCAAAGACTCGCCTGGGCGCCTCTTGAATGTGACGTACTCCAAGAACAGGATGACCCGTCTCTCCCGGTAACATCCAACTTTGTCTCAAAAGTTTATCTTTATTTGTCACCATCTCATGCCTACCCCGCAATGTTGTAACCATTGTGTGCTAGGCAGGGGACTTAATGTTGATGGTGGATTTTAGTTTAGGGCTAAAATTGTAAAACTAAATTTAATATGATGCCACCCTGCAAAGGATGAAGCTAATTTAATAGGCTGACATCCTGCAAAGGATAAAACCATTCAAGTGACGAATACTTCTCACTTTATTAATTCACCAAAGCATGTGCAACCATCCTGTGAATTTAATATACCCAGGACGGAGCATGTAGCAACCATCCTAGGTATACATCATTACTATTAATGCTTTAAACACCCGTAGGATACCTGACGGCGGGTTATATTAGCCCCGTTGAACGCATGCAAGACTACCCATGTTAGTCTCACCTGCTGAAAACAAACTCAAAAATAGATCTCATCCGTCCAACTTCGCAGGCATGATTGGATGGCCTAGATCACGCACGGGACCGAGTAGCACGCACGCACATGCTCACCTCCGATCTACCTTCCTAATGGTGCGAACGACTTTCTCATAGACAAGCCAGGGTGCGACATACAGCCACCCAAACAAGGCTTGGAAGGTTCAAATCGATCACAACCATCCAACTTCGCAGGCATGGTTAGCTGACTTAGATCGCACGTGGGACCGAGTGGCATGCATTCATGAGATCACCGCCGGCCCATCCTTCTCCTAGTGTAATCGGCCTCCACATGGGAGCCATGGAAACCACAAATTCGTTAGGGAGAAGTTGCGGGCCCGCAACTTGAAAATTAGGGTTTGCGCAACAGGCGCGACCACCCACTTTCAATTTAACGAACATGAGGCTTAGGAGTGTTGGAGCTGCCGGACGATAGCGCCTACATGCTCCTCGTGGGCCCACTTTCACGGTGCACCAATCGGCCGGCACCCATGGTGGCCATGTGTCTCGAAATTCGTGCCCAAAGGTGGCATGTAAGGTCCCTTCTAATCTCGACCATCCATCTTCGCAGGCTGAAACGAGCGACTTAGATTGCTCTGATTGACTTCCAACAAGCATGGTCATGTAGAGTGGCATCCCGCATACCTGCTGGACCGATCGGCCACTCCATGCACGCCTCCCAAGGCTGAAAACCGTTAGGTTGAAAAAGGAAGCTCGCAAGCCTTCCAAACCCTAATCCAACGGTTATCTCTCCATCAATCTCGTCCGTCCAAGTTCGCATGCTTGGATGAATAGCCTAGGAAGGGAGTTAGGTGGCAAACATGGTGATCACTATTCACCACTCTACCACACCATGTGGTCGGTAAAGGAAGGGTTTGCATGCGCAACTTCCAAACCATGTTGGATATACTCAATGCGTGCACTGATAGTATACACACGATACTTCACAAGTATCAATTTCTTTCCTGGGTTTTGCTTTCGGGCTGTTTTATCCTCCCGAAAGAGCTTAAAACCTAAATATTCCCTCGTTAGGAGATAGGAAATTCTTTTCCATATGGAATGGAGGGGCGGATCATCAAAATCCGAGTCCATACTAGAATTCTACAACGATTCTAGTAAGGAGCGCTAATTAGGGTTTCTGGTGCAACGATCAACGATTGCCCCTCCTCTCAAGATGCAAAATCTCGATCGTCGAAGGTCACCAAGATAGCAAGCTTCCCGAGCCTGACTTTCCAAGATACAACAACATGCTACATGTTTTCCAAAACACTCGAGACATCAATCATGTCACAAACTGGGGTATTGGTCTGGCGGTTTACAGCGTGCAACACGCCATCACAAGATCGTGTCAGGGAAACATGGGCGGTTAGAGATGATAGGAGAAGTGGGCAAGCAACCGTGTGACACTAACACACAACTCCACTTCCTCCATCACTCCACTTCCTCCACTTTCCCACGAGAGACGTGATGAAGGCTTATCGACTTGTATAAATAGGTTCTCCTCCCTATTTCCAACAGAACACAGAAAAACCAAGTGTTAATACCATCGTATTCAACACCCATAGCATGCCTGCAGCATTTGCTAGCCTGCTCAACCTTTTGTTAACAAGTCATCAAATAGCCTTCATCTTCATACTCTCAACACCTTCTTCGCTTCCCTCCCTAAGATCAACCTCACATCCTTCACCTGTGACCGAAACAAATCTGGAACGGCCGTGTCTTCGGTTTAGGCCAGAATTGTACAGATTATCTCTCGAATCAAAAGTGCTCATCGTGCAGCACATTTGTTGAAGGTTTAAATTCACTTCTCATCCGTATACACCCAAAATTACCTAAACATGAAGAAGTAGTTTTCTCCCACAAACACTAAGGTTTTTAGTTTTATATTATTTTAATTTCCTTGCCTAATTTTAACTGGCTAACATGACAATGCCATTGTAATACCCCCATATTTTGGGAGCTATTGGCCGAATGAAATATAAGTAATCATTTGTCCTTTCATAACACCGAGACCTTTTCAGCACAATTGGCTCCAGAGTTGGCAGAAAACTCTGCAGTTAAGAGTGCTCGGGCGGGAGAAATCCAGGGAGGGGTGACCTCCCGGGAAGTTGTTGCAGGATAACCACAGTGATGCCTGTTGAAAAATCCACATTGCTGGATAACCTCAGTGACTAAGTGGGGGCAATATTGATAGAGGGACCGATCGTTACAAATTGTATCAGAGCATACGGTAGTTCACCTGCCGAGGGTGGGAAGGTATGTTGGACAGGGTTACTCCATATGCTTGTCTCATGTGGGGCAGGTAACATCGTACAGCCATGGCCGCATTTTTTTTTTTTTAGCTGGGAGACCTGGGATGGTTGTGACAAAACCTTTTCCTATTTTTATTATTATTTATTTATTTTGACTCGAAAAGGGCAATGTATTAGGGAAAAAGCAAGCAATTCACATTATCAATAAGTAGGTCAGAGTTATATTAACCATGAAATAATCTTATGTGAAGTTCCAACCACATCATATGGCGAAAGGGATCAAACTCCATTTCTTCCTTCTCCTAATGTAACCCTTTTTGCGTCTCCATTCCCAAATAATAACTATTACATCCTTTTTACCGGAATACTTGATAGACACATTTTTGTGTCTAATTTGTAGGGCTGTCAATGGACATCCGAAGTCCGGGATCCGTTTCCGAATATTAGACATCCTATAGGATTTATTCCGATTTGTCGGATTTCGGATTCCGGAACCGGACTAGTTTCCGGATTTTATCCCTTAACCCTACCGGAAACGGATGAGGATGAATCCGGTAGGTTAATATCCGACATCCGATAAGCCCAGGGGTGTACTGGTAATTCCACCCCAGGGTATATTAATCTAGGAAGAAAACCTAAGTTTTCATTTCTCATTTTTCGCTTCCTCCTCTACACCGACTGAAAGTGTGAGAGATCGATAGATTATTGTGTTCATCGATAGAGAAGAGTTCGAATTCAGTGTCAGATCGAAAGAGAATATTTGATTCTCATATTGATAGTCGTATATTCTCACTCAGAGACAAATAGTATTTTCCTTAATATCAAAGCAATCAAAGCAATCAAAAGAATCTTCTTCTTCATCACTTATCTGATACATATTGGATCCTGTAGTTGGTGATTAATGATTCATTTAATTTACTCATCTTACTTATCTTAAGTCTCGAGATCGATTATTACTGGTAATTTTACATTTTTTGTGTGATATTTAATTGATACATGTTGATCTTTGATTTTGTAAATAATTCGATCTTTACTAGTGATATTTGTAGAAATTGAGTAAACAAATGTGTAATTATATCATATAATTGGCTAATCTCAAATTGGTCTTCAATCATATTCTTAGTTATATTTATATTAGAGGTTTTATTGGCGCAATTTGGCGGAGTATCTGTAGCATGTACGTGCAGATGTTGATCTTGAGTTTATTGCCAGGGCTATACAAGTTGCGGTTCTCTCGAGATTCTTGATGGTTGTAGCATTTGATGATTGTAGGTGGTATTAAAGAATTAAGATTCATGAACAGAGATGCAATGGATGCTAATGAAATTTCTTATGGAATTTTTTGCTTCTATTTTGATTATAGGAATACTTGGTAACAGATTCATGAACAGAGATGCAATGGCTGCTAATGACACAACTTTTATGCTCTCAGATGTTCAGTGGGGGGCGGTTGTGTTAGGTTCTTTGTGCATCAGAGTTTTAAGAATTTCTCTCATATTCCGGATTTTGTCGGAAAAAAATCCGAATTCCGATAACTAATCCTAATCGGAATCGGATTGAGTTTTTGGAATTCCGCCGGATTTTATCGGATGTCGGATTTCCGGCAAACCTTAACCTAAACCTTATCGGTATACACAAAATCCGACGGATTTGTGTCCGTTGACAGCCCTACTAATTTGTCTCGCATCTATATATTGATAGTGCTCATTTTTATACTTATTATGGTATTTTATGTGTGTGTAGGTATATTTGGCCAATAAACATTTTTGGAAAAATCGTCTCGAAAAGTTGTCTAAAACACTCGGAGGAATTGATATTGGCACCCACAGTTTGGATAAGGGGCACCTCCAGGGAACCCCAAAGACAGATGTTATTCGTACCCCTATGCTGGATAAGGGTGACCCTTTCTTCTTCACAGATTTTTGGTGGGAAAAACTGAATTCAAAATTCATTTTTGAAGCATGATTTGCAGGAGAGATTCGATCGAGTTTCAGCCAGATTTAATGGCTGCCGTGGGTAGGTACCACCCTGTTATGACTAAACAGGGTTGGTAGGTCTTCTAGATTCGAAAAAGCAGGACGCTACATGGATTTTTGGGTTGAACAAGGGAGGATAGTTTATCACGATGTATGGACGTTTTTGGGTTATTCCGGTGGAGATTTAATCGCTGTTTTGGCTTGGGCCGGTCTTGTTAGAGCTTACTAGTGATGGTACGTGTGGTTGCAGCAAACAGATTGGGTTGTATAAGTTTGTTGGTGCGAAACAGAGGTGATGGAAGTTTCGGGATTTGTTTTGATTATACCTGGGAGTTACGGGAGATTTAAGGTAAGATAACTTTCCCTGAGATTCGTATCTATCTAATAGAGGGAGTTGAATGACTTGTATGGCTCAGAAACGAGTAGAGAAAAAAATAGGAGAATGGTAAATCCTGGACTTTTTGCCGAAGAAAATAAGAGACTAACTCGGATTTGTTAGGGTTTCGATGGTATATATAAGGCTTAGTCGAGTCCCAGGGAGGGGACGTACACTTTAGGGGAAGTTTAGATCATATCAGAGCATAGAAAACCAAGTTCAGTGTTCACAACAAGAGGTTGAAGAAGAACCAGAGAACAACACTTAATAGCAATCGCAGAATCCGTGGCCTTTTCTTTCAAACTCAATACCTTTTGTCATAATTTCTGTAACAATTAATTTCAGTTCGCAACAGTTCTGTATTAGGGTTCTGTGTAACAGTGGTTTTGTAACAATTATAACTGTTACAAACACGCTGTTTTATACCTTCTCTTCTTTTTAATCAACTTTTGAGCATTAAGGATGTATTTTGAGAACATGGTTAATATGAGGAGCAAAACCCTATTGCTGAGGCGATAGAGGAAGCTATTTTTCCAACAAAAAAGTGGTATATTCTATTTTATCTTTTTATTTGCAATTATTATATGATTATTTGCCTTGAACTTTTATTGAATATGATTTTTATTTGAGTGATTGTGATCTATTTTGATGGAGTATGCTTAGTTTTAAGACCTTTGATGCTTCATACTTGGTATTTACAATTATTACTTGTGAAAATCTACTTGTTGCAATAGTTTAGAATCAACTTGAATGAGAAAATTGCATAAATATAATTATTGGATTAAATCACTTTAAACTTGGAAAATAGTGGAATCTTAGACTCAATGTCCTTTTAATATTGATATCAACTCTGTCAGTGTTTGCTATAATTTTTTAGTGTGTTTTCTATTTTAGTTTTGAATTAAAGTCTGAAAAATCCTTCACAAGTCTGAGAGAAACGACAACCTTACTACCACTTTCTACAACATTATTGAGATCACATCAATTTTTGGCGCCGCCGACGCGGACTTGTTTTTAGGGTTTTAGATTTATTTTTTTAGATTTTTATTATTTTAGTTCTATTTTACGTTTTTGAGTATTTATCTTTTGTCTACAGGTTTTGGATCGTAAAGAAAGTTGAGCCAAGGAGTTTGGTGATTTCATAAAGACTTGGAGCTAAAGATTAAAGCAAAGAGAACGGAAAAGAAGACAGTTTTATTTTAGTTATATTTTTATTTATTTTTCTGGGTTTTGTTTATTCTTAGAAAAAATTGTTTTAGGTTTATTATTTTTGTAATTTTTCTTTTCTTTTTTTGGACACTTGGACTTTTGGACTTTGGGAATTTTTTTTTTATTTTTACCCTACGGAAGGGTACTTTAAATATAAACTGTTTGCAGAGAAGGAGGACAATTACGATATAGTCTCTGCACCTTGGGTTTGTACACTGACATAGGAGTCAGCGGCCTGAGTCGACTAAAACCAATTCATCCCCCGTCTGGAACGGGAGGTAAGATTCTAAAAACTCGCGAATCCCCTGTTAGTGAGTTACTGGACTCCTTCGTATGCATATATGTTGAGGACTGAATACAAACATTTATTTTTCTAGTAAAGGGCAAGGCCTGGTCATACAAGATAAGGGTTCGGATTTCATCACCGTTCTATTCTTGTCCGCCTTAGGAACACGTAACCTACGCGTACCTAAGCCTTAAAATTTTGACTAGAACGAGACCGATAAGGTAACAAGCGTAATAGGAAAGTCATACGAAAAATATTGGTTACTCTTTTAAGCATACTTCAAAGTTCATGATGGTTTCTGTGAGTTGAATGTGTGACTGCGCCGCCTTGTAATATCGGTGAGGCCTTGGGTATCAAAACTCCACTAAGCTTCCCTCGCCTCTATTCAAATTACTTTGACTCGGATTGATTCCAGAGGGGTTTGCTTAAATTGTAACGAATTCCCTTTCGAAGTATTAGAAGCTGGTCTAGAAACAATCTAAGTGGAGCCATCATGCTTTTTGTTTTCTAGAAATCTATAGGTTTGATTTGGTTGAGTCATCCTTGATTTGTGATTGCTTAGAATCCTTTTCCATATTTTCTTTTGTATGCCTAAACGTAAAAGAGACGCCCTAGGTAGATTTGTTAAAGAGAAACCTAGTAGTTCTAAAAGTCTCGATTACCTCAATTTAGAAAGTCCTATTTTTGAAGAGTCTAGTTTTGAACGTCCTTCTTTTACTAAGGAGAGAATCCCTATAGATACTGAGAAGAGAATCCCTATAGCGCCAGAAATGGCAACTTTGAAAACTTTGTTGAATCTGACTAGGACTACTCGTCCCTCATGTACCATGTTAACTGAAACAAAAGCAAATTATGAAATTAAACCTGGAACCTTATAGATGCTCCCAATCTTTTTAGGGAAATAAAATGAAAACCCCAATTTCCATGTAAGGGACTTTGAGGAAATTTGTAGTACTATGAAGATTAGAAACCTTGATGATGATGCTTTGAAACTTAGGTTGTTCCCTTTTTCCCTAAAAGATAAAGCGAAATCGTGGTTATATAGTTTGGCTTCCAATTCAATTGAAACATATGAACAACTTACTTTTTCCTTTTTGAACAAGTTTTTCCCTAGTCACAAAACATCGTCTATTAGGAGTTCATGAAGGGAGAATCTTTGTATAGGTATTTGGAAAGGTTCGATGATTTATTAACCCAATGTCCTCATCATGGTTTATAAAAGGTTAGGTTAGTTCAGATCCTCTATGAGGGTTTGGATTATTCCACTACGACCACAGTAGAGGCTATGTGTACAGGTGGGTTTGAAAACCAAACAGTTGATGATGCGATGACATTTTTGAGTGAAATCGCCGAAAAGACCCAACAATCGGAAAATAATAGGGGACCCCAGAAAACAATTCTTCTAGGCAGAGGAAACGTTAATAGGGTAGAAGGAGGCTATGAATCAGATGCCAAAATTGCTGCTATAGCGAAAAGGTTAGAAGATTTAGAAGTGGGTCATACTAGTGGTAGATCGGAGCCTTATTGGGAAGGCCAGAATAATGAAGAGCAAGCCAATGCTCTCTATAATAACACTAGATTTGATAATAGTCAAAAGTTAGACCCATATTCAGAAACCTATAATCCTGGTTGGAGAAACCATCCAAACTTTTCTTAGCCTAAGGGCCAGAGTCAAGGTCAGTTTAGTAATTCTAATGCTCCCCCAGGTTTTGGTTACACTATGAATTCTTCAGGCCTAGAAAATAAAACGACTAGCTTAGAGGACTCTATTAAGATGTTAGTAAACTCAGGATATGTTATCACATGACCAAATTAGTTTTTAGCAGGAAACCAAGCAAAACTTTCAAACTAATGCTCAGAGCCTTGCTAAGCTAGAACTTCAAGTCGTCCAAATAGCTAAGACCTTAAGTGAGAGAGATAACGGAAGGTTCCCTAGTCAGACTAATCCCAATCCTAGAGGAGTTCATGAAGTAGGTACAAAACCATCGAATCAGTTGAATGCTATTAGAACCCTTAGGAGTGGTAGAGTAGTAGACAATCAGGTAGCCATGCCCGATAGTGAACATATTGTAGTTCACCCCTTAGGATCACCACTAGATGATGGGGCTGATAAAGTTTCCGATGATGTCAATTCTGTTCCTTTGAGGTCTGATTATGTGCATAGAGCCCCATTTCCCCAGCTATTAGTACCAACAAAGAAGGAATCGAACTTTAATGACATATTGAAGGTTTTTAAGCAAGTTACCATAAACCTTCCTTTATTAGATGCAATTAGACAAATTCCTGCTTATGCTAAGTTCCTTAAGGATATGTGTACGCGAAAGCGAAATCATAGCGTCCATATATAAGAAAGCCTTTTTAGCTAGTCACATAAGTTCAATCATTCAGAACACTACAACTCCAAAGTACAAAGACCCAGGTTCCCCTACCATTGCTTGCAAAATAGGTAAATTTCGGGTAGAAAAAGCTTTACTTGACTTAGGAGCTAGTGTGAACTTACTGCCGTACCATGTGTACTTATAGCTAGGACTTGGTGAAATAAAACCTACTCAGATGACATTGCAGTTAGCTGATAGGTCTGTTAAAATCCCTCAAGGTGTTATCGAGGATGTTCTCATTGAGGTCAACAAGTTTATTTATCCAGTAGATTTCGTGGTCCTAGATACCCAACCTGTCCCTGACCCAGAGAACCAAATACATGTGATTTTAGGTCTCCCATTTTTAGCTACGTCTAATGCGATCATAAACTGTTGAAATGGTGTGATGAATTTATATTTTGGTAACATGACTATGGAGATGAACATTTTTAATGTCAGTAAGCTACCTTATGAGCTAGATGACACATGTGTTGAAGAGGTGAATATGATAGAAGCCTTAGTTCAGGAGTCATTACCAAATATCTTGTCTGAAGACCCATTAGAGAGTTGTCTATCCCATTCTGGTTTAGATTTTGATGACGATAGCACCATTGAACAAGTGAATGCTCTATTAGATTTTATTCTTGTGTTAGATACTTGTAGATGGAAAGATATGTTCGAACTGTTACCAGCTTCTGAGACTACCTTAATGGTAGGCTCGGAAAGATACCTACTATTGTGTATACTGCAAGTGCACAGTGTCGACAAGAAACACAGGGCAAGCACAGTTCGAACCACAGAGACTTGGAGAGTGTAGAAGTTGATTCTAAATCCTTATTAAGAACTAATTCAGAGAGTAACCAAGGGGGGTTTGTTTTTGTCGATACGACGAGATATTTGCAAAGACTTAAACAGAAAGTAATTTGAATTAAAATATGCAATTAAATCAAGGTGTAAATATTGAGAATATGGATACTAGGGTATTCAAATCCACCACTAACCTATGATATGCATTCAACTTGTAATATTATTCTTGTCCTTACAGCAGATTCAAGTCTACCGTATATCTAAGGTTTTTCTCCAATGGATAATTTAATCACAACTAAAGTATTTCTCCAAAGCATTAACTGTCTAATTAAAGCACAACTAATCTGAGGATCAATATTTGGTTAAGCATGAGTTGTAGCATAATCAACATAGAGATATTCTAACTACAATGGATACATGGCATACATTGTGAGAGCAAGATGTTGACAAACTTGGATTAAATTATATCTTTAAACAATTCTAAACTTTCAAGAACAAGATACAAGATATGAATACATACCAATGAGTTACGGCTTCATTTAAACCCTAGCAAATGAAACTAGAACATGAAGAAAATTACAACAAAACTTAAATTTGATAAACTAACATGAACAAGCTATTATTGGATGAGTTTTCAACACAACAACCCTCTCTATTTATACACAAAAATTCTCTCACACTTGGGATCCGAATTTCACTGTAGCAACCACTCAACAATTAAACAAAACATGTTTTCTTAATTGATGGATATAATGGAATACAATGGGGGTGAGGTGGATGTTTTGGAAAGAATCCAATGGGGGTGAGGTGGAAATGGATTTGGGTCTTGGGTTTTGGATCATGGGTTGTTTAATCCCATGAATTTGTAAACAGGTTTCCACTGATACGCGAGCGGGTTGCAACGCTTCCAACTTTCTTCTCTTTTGTCTTCTCAATTCTTCCAAGCTTTATTTAGTACTTAAAAACACAAAATTAATTAATACAAATATTTATTCTTGAAGATGGTAAGAATGCAGAATTTGGGATAATATATGACTTTGAAGCGCGAAAGATGAGTTAAGTGCCAATGAAAAGGTGTATGAATATGCAATATTTGGCACTCATCACTTAACTCATTCTTTAGAATATCCCCCTAAGTTGGACTTTAAACCACTACCAGATACCCTGAAGTATATGTTTTTAGGACCATCTGAGACTTTACCTGTGATTATTGCCTCCGACTTGGATAGTGATCAGGAAAGTAGGCTAGTAAAAGTACTTCAATAAAATAAGGAAGCTTTAGGGTGGACTATAGAAGACATTAAGGGTATAAGTCCTACTGTGTGTATGCATCAGATTCATTTAGAGGAAGACTCCAAACCGTCTAAGGAGATGCAACGTCGACTTAACCCTAACATGAAAGAGGTAGTTCGAAAAGAGGTGCTTAAGTTGCTAGATGGAGGAATTATCTACCCAATTTCAGACAGTAAGTGGGTCAGCCCCGTTCAGGTTGTCCCCAGGAAATCAGGTATCACTGTAGTCCAGAATGATAATAATGAGTTAATCCCAACCCGAGTGACCACGGGATGGCGTGTCTTTATTTACTATAGGAAATTGAACAAGGTCAGAAGGAAGGATCACTTTCCCCTTCCTTTTATTGACCAAATGCTAGAACGATTAGCTGGATATAGTTATTATTGCTTCTTAGATGGCTACTCCGGTTATAATCAGATCGTTATTGCCCCAGAAGACCAAGATAAAACCACTTTTACCTGTCCCTTTGGTACCTTTGCGTATAGATGCATGCCTTTCGGGCTTTGTAATGCCCCTGCAACCTTTCAGCGTTGTATGATGAGCATATTTTCTGATATGGTAGAATGGTTTTTAGAGGTCTTTATGGATGATTTTTTAGTGTTTGGTTCATCTTTTTATGAGTGCTTGCATCATTTGACATTAGTGTTGACTAGGTGTAAGGAAAAGAATTTAGTGCTTAATTGGGAAAAATGCCATTTCATGGTTAAATCAGGAATTATTTTAAGGCACGTCATTTCTTCAAAGGGTATAGAGGTAAAGAAATCCAAGGTTGACCTTATTAAGACTTTACAGGTTCCAAAATCCGTAAAAGATATTAGGTCATTCCTAGGGTATGCAGGTTTTTACCGACGATTTATTAAGGATTTTATCTTGATTTCTAGACCTCTTTGCAATTTTCTTGCAAAAGATGTTAAGTTTGTCTTTGATGATGCTTGTTTAGAGGATTTTGAGAAGCTTAAGAATTTACTCACTACCGCCCCGATAGTCCAGGCACCTAATTGGAACCTACCCTTTGAGATTATATGTGATGCTTCATATTATGATATAGGCGTTGTGCTAGGTCAGCGAGAAAACAAATTACTTCATGTGATTTATTATGCTAGAAAAACTCTGAATGATGCCCAAATGAACTATACAACTACCGAGAAGGAACTGTTATCTATTGTGTTTGCCTTGGATAAGTTTAGATCCTAACTATTAGGTTCTAAGATCGTAATTTATACTGATCATGCTGCTTTAAAATACCTTTTGTCTAAGAAGGATACCAAACCTAGATTGGTTAGGTGGATCCTATTATTACAAGAATTTTCTCCAGACATTAGAGACAAAAAGGGTGCAGAAAATGTAGTAGCAGACCACTTGTCTAAGCTAGTTGTTAGTTCCCCTAATGATTCCCTTCCCATAAGGGATAGCTTTCCTGATGAACAATTGTTCTCTGTTTCCTAATCACCTTGGTACGCAAATATAGTGAATTATCTTGTTACTGGTCGAATTCCCCAACATTGGGGTAAACAAGATCGTTCTAGATTTTTAGCCGAGGTTAAGCATTTGTTTTGGGAAGATCCTTATATGTTTAAGTATTGTCCATACCAGATTATTGGGAGATGTGTACCTGAGGGTGAGCAGTCTAGTATTGTCTACTTTTGTCATGAACATGCATGTGGGGGTCATTTTAGTGCTAAGAAGACTGCTGCTAAGATTTTGCAGTGTGTATTTTACTGGCCTTCGTTGTTTAAAGACTCCCATAGTCATTGTGTTTCTTGTGAGCGTTTCCAGAAGTTAGGAACCATTTCCCATAGAAATATGATGCCTTTGAACCTTATTTTAGTAATTGAGGTCTTTGATGCGTGGGTCATTGATTTTATGGGTCCATTTCCTAATTCTTTTGGTTATCTTTACATACTTGTCGCTATAGACTATGTGTCTAAGTGGGTTGAGGCGGTTCCGTGTAAAACAAATGACCATAGGGTCGTAGTCCAATTTTTGAAAGAGAATATACTTACACGTTTTGGTACGCCGCGAGCTATAATTAGTGATGGAGGTTCACACTTTTGTAATAGACCGTTTGCTCTTTTAATGAAACAATATGGTATTACCCATAAAGTAGCAATCCCATATCACCCACAGACTAATGGTCAGGTAGAGGTTTCCAATAGGGAAATTAAGCGTATTCTAGAGAAAACAGTTAATGCTAATAGGAAAGACTGGTCGTCGAGTCTTACTGATGCCTTATGGGATTACCGTACTGCGTTTAAGACACCCATTGGAATGTCACCTTATCATTTAGTATTTGGAAAGGCATGTCACCTGCCTGTTGAGTTAGAACATAGAGCCTATTGGGCTATTAAGCAACTAAACTTTTCACTTGACAAGGCAGGAGCTCACATAAATCTCCAGCTCAATGAGTTGGATGAGATTCGTAGAGATGCATACGATAGTGCTAAGGAGTATAAGAACAAAATGAAACTTGTGCATGATAAGAATATTTTACGAAAGTCATTTTCTCCAGGTCAAAAAGTTATTATGTATGACACTCGTTTGCATCTATTTCCCGGGAAGTTGCGCTCTCGGTGGACCGGTCCTTTTGTGGTTCGTATTGTTTTTCCTCATGGCGTTGTTGAGATTGAGACACCAGATGGTAGTAGTTTTTCAAAGGTTAACGATCAGAGATTGAAGCCCTTTTTAGAGCCTTTCCCTTCAGGTGATGTTGAGGAGGTCCCTCTGGAGGACCATGTCTACCTTGATTGACCATCGAGGCGGTTTTGTATGTTGTATATTATTTTTGTAGGTTTTTGGTTATACTTCACCCAGGTACTATCTTTCCGACTTCTCTCTTTACTATTTACTCATGTTATTTATATTTTTGGTACTGATCTTTAATTAGAAACATTGAGGACAATGTTAGATTTAAGTTGGGGTGGGGGGGGGGTGGGTGGGGGGGGGGGGGGGTGGGGTAGAAACTTTTTATAGAAAAAAATAAACTCCAGAGCCTAGAAATTTATGTTTATTTAGGATGGCACTAACCAATCTAAGTGGATGGAAGCATTTTGGTTGTAAGAGTTGAGGAACCAATCTGATTAGATGGCAACATCTAGAAGAGTCTATTCATAAAAGCACATAGCTCAGGTGTTAGAAAAGAAAACATGGTAGTTTCGCCATTCCTCGTGATGGAAACATCGAAAGAATCCTGATCACTTTTTTTTTTTACCATTGCTAGGGTGAATTAGAGTGACTGAGATACCCAAAAAAAAAAAAATTGAGACCAGACCATTAGACCAACCGGAATAAAGTGTTCAATAAAGTCGACCACTGGTACCCTTGTATATGCCAGCTGAGTTGACCTAGAGTTAGGATTATCGACCACTGGTACCCTTGTATATGCCAGTGTGTTGATATTAGTCCAGACCAGTATCTCAGTACATTAGGATAGGTTCACCTTAGTCAACATCATCCACGTTTTTCTCTACATCCATCTTCTTAATCTATCCATGTGATTGGTTGACTCCGGTTTATGATGTCCAGAAACTATCTGAGTAGAGCTCTGTCACTTTATATGAATTTTAGTATGCTTGAGTGCAAACTCGTGTACATCAATTGGAATTTCGCATCAGGGTACTTCCTCCTGTAATCATTAAGTATGCCAACCAAGGAGATTCTTTAGTGCCTTCCAAGGTTATGTGTAGATAGCTAGGGTCTGGAGTAAAGGTTTTGTGGGTATACCTCTGGTAAGCCCTCCCGAGACTATAACTCGGCCACTAGGGCCACCTAGGGGTTTAAAGGCTTATTGCATATGCTAAATGCAATCGACGATGCCTGCGATAGTGAGTGAGGATTTTATTTATTTTATTATTTTTGCTCGAGGACTAACAAATAATAGGTTGGGGGGTATTTGATAGACACATTTTTGTGTCTACTTTATCTCGCTTCTATATATTTATAGTGCTCATTTTTGTACTTATTATGGTATTTTATGTGTGTGTAGGTATTTTTGGCCAATAAACATTTTTGAAAAAATCGGCTCGAAAAGTTGTCTAAAACACCCGGAGGAATTGATATTGGCACCCACAGTTTGGATAAGTGGCACCTCGCACCCCTATGCTGGATAAGGGGCGACCCTTTCTTCATCACAGCGTTTTGGTGGGAAAAACTGAATTCAAAATTCAGTTTTGCAGCGTGATTTGATGGAGAGATTCGATCGAGTTTCAGCCAGATTTAATGGCTGTCGTGGGTTGGTACCACCCTGTTACGACTAAACAGGGTTGGTAGGTCTTCTAGCTTCGAAAAAGAAGGACGCTACATGGAGTTTTGGGATGAACAAGGGAGGATAGTTTATCACGATGTCTGGACGTTTTTGGGTTATTACAGTGGAGAATCAATCGCTGTTTTGGCTTGGGGCCGGTCTTGTTAGAGCTTACTTGTGATGGTACGTGTGGTTGCAGCGAACAAATTGGGTCGTATAAGTGTGTTGGTGTGAAACAGAGGTGATGGAAGTTTCGGGATTTGTTTTGATTATACCTGGAAGTTACGGGAGATTTAAGGTAAGATAACTTGCCCTGAGATTCATATCTATCTAATAGAGGGAGTTGAATGACTTGTACGGCTCAGAAACGAGTAGAGAAGAAATAGGAGAATGGTAAATCCCAGGACTTTCTGCCGAAGAAAATAAGAGACTAACTCGGATTTGTTAGGGTTTCGATGGTATATATAAGGCTTAGTCGAGTCCCAGGGAGGGGACGTACACTTTAGGGGAAGTTTAGATCATAACAGAGCATTGAAAACCAAGTTCAGTGTTCACAGCGAGAGGTTGAAGAAGAACCAGAGAACAACACTTAATAGCAGTCGCAGAATTCGTGGCCTTTTCGTTCAAACTCAATACCTTTTGTCACAATTTCTGTAACAATTAATTTCAGTTCGCAACAGTTCTGTGTTAGGGTTCTGTGTAACAGTGGTTTTGTAACAATTATAACTGTTACAAACACGCTGTTTTATACCTTCTCTTCTTTTAATCAACTTTTGAGCATTAAGGATATATTTTGAGAACATGGTTAATATGAGGAGCTAAACCCCATTGCTGAGGCGATAGAGGAAGCTATATTTCCAACAAAAAGTGGTATATTCTATTTTATCCTTTTATTTGGAATTATTATATGATTATCTTCCTTGAACTTTTATTAATTATGATTTTTATTTGAGTGATTGTGATCTATTTTGATGGAGTATGCTTAGTTTTAAGACCTTTAATGCTTCATACTTGGTATTTACAATTATTACTTGTGAAAATCTACTTGTTGCAATAGTTTAGAATCAACTTGAATGAGAAAATTGCATAAATATAATTATTGGATTAAATCACTTTGAACTTGGAAAATAGTGGAATCTTAGCCTCAGTGTCCTTTTAATATTTATATCAACTTTGTCAGTGTTTGCTATAATTTTTTAGTGTGTTTTCTATTTTAGTTTTGAATTAAAGTCTGAAAAATCCTTCACAAGTCTGAGAGGAACGACAACCTTACTACCACTTTCTACAACATTATTGAGATCACATCAATACTACGCGAACCAAATTCCAACAAGAACAAGTCTTGTAATCTGTATTTCAAGATATGAATACACAAAAACAAGTCTTGTAGGTTCTATACAATTTTAGCTAAAAACTGTCGCTAGGTTGATTATCGAATAACTTTCTTTTAATATAATTATATTAAACACAAATATAACTTTCTTTTATCATCACTCATTCTTGAGGAGTACCATATTATGTTAAGGACAATTTGTTGAGCAGGTGACCCCGCTATCGTGTGTCCGATTTTTTTTTGATAAAGACAAATTTCATTAAGAAAAGTAAACAATCATAAGAGCATGACAGAATACAGAAGAGAGAAAAAGAAAAACCAGCAAATCTAAGAGCCTAAGCTAGTACAACATCCCAATTACATATAATTGTACTCAAAGAGATGTTCTCAAAGATCTTAGTACATCTACACCATTTATAAATTGTGCATTTAACTGATTTATATCCCTTTTTTTGTTTCCATAAAGCATGTTGTTGCGCTCTGTCCAAATGTTCCACCAGATAGCAAAAGGAAGAAGACCCCATAATTTCTTGTGTATAGCATTACCTTTCTTTACAGGCCATTCCCATAAAGTTGCTTTAACAGTATCAGAGAAAACCCAACCCATGCCAAAGCTGTTACGAAATAGTTCCACAATTTTAAGGTTTCAGAGCACTGCATAAAGAGATTATCATGTGTCCAATTGAGCTTTTCAATTCAGTTGATTATTTTCAGTAGTGTTAGATTCATCTAACATTTGTTGTTTCATTGTTACCGGTTCCAACATTAAACACCTAATCCTTTCCACTTTTTTTGGTTTCTGTAGATAAACTACAGTTGTAAAAACTAAACGTGGCGAGTTCTTGTAGAGTAGATAAGCTACTCTGCAAGAATTTATAACCGGCCGCGAACATGGACCCCTAACCCGACTTAACCCCTATCCTTCTCTGCGGCTACCTAAATGTTGGGCTTGAACAGTCACACACAAAAAAATTAAAAAAAAAAAAAAAAAAAAAAACTGACTGAATCCTGGAAAGCTATTTCCTTATTGGGATTCATCCCGATTTGGAATTTGAATAAATTCCTAAAGGGAGGTACCTATGTTCGCTATAAATACAATCCCATGTTTCAAGTCTACATAATAAACTAAACCTTCAGCTCCCAATCGTCGTGTTTGAATCTCTCTTTGCACACCTCGAGACAAAGAAGAAAATCATTCAAAACAATTATAGATACTGAGATTTGTGGAACTTGAATGGCACATCAGGGAGGTGGTGGAGCCGAAGCTCACGCCCGATCTAAACGATACGAGTATAGAGCAAATTCAAGTCTAGTACTCACAACCGATTCACGTCCTCGTGATACACATGAACCAACAGGTGAGCCAGAAACACTCTGGGGTAAAATCGACCCAAAACATTTCGGTGATAAAGCTTACAAAGGCAGACCTCAAGAACTCGAAGAAAAGATTAATAAATCTAAGAAAAAGAAAGAACGCGATGGTGATGAGGACCTAGCTTCTGGGAAAAGAGATAGTAAACGACGGCGTTTAGGTGGCGGTGGTTTGCAAGAGAGTAGTGTCTTGAATATAGCTGGAGAAGGTGCATATCAGCCTAAAACAAAAGAGATACGAGCTGCATACGAGGCACTACTGAGTTGTATTCAACAGCATTTAGGGGGACAGCCACAGGATATCTTATGTGATGTTGCTGATGGGGTTATTGCTGTGCTTAAGAATGATAAGCTTAAGAATGTGGATAAAAAGAGGGAGATTGAGAAGTTGCTGAATATGATATCTAGTACTACTTTTGATCATCTTGTGTCTATGGGGAAGCTTATTACGGATTACCATGATGGGGTTGGTGATGAGGCGCTTGATGGTGATATTGGTGTTGCTGTTGATTTTGATGAGGATGAAGAGGACGAGGAGAGTGACTATGATCAGGTCCAAGAGGAGGAAGATGATGGAGAGGAGGAAGACGAAACAAACAGAGCCGGGGCTATGCAGATGGGTGGGATAGATGATGATGAGATGCTAGACGCGAATGAGGGTATGACTTTGAATGTCAAAGACATTGATGCTTATTGGCTTCAGAGGAAGATTTCTAATGCATATGGAGAGATTGACCCCCAACAACGCCAGAAACTTGCCGAGGATGCACTTAAAGTGCTTGCTGAAAGTGCTGACAACAGGGAAGTGGAGCGTAATCTCTTGGTGCTTTTAGATTTTGATAAGTTCGAGCTAATCAAGGTGCTTTTGCGGAACCGGTTAAAGATTGTGGTGTACTCGTCTTGCGAGGGCAGTAGACGAGGAAGAGAGGAATAAGATGGAAGAAGAAATGATGGGTTTGGGTCCTGAATTGACTTCCATTCTTGAGCAGTTACACGCCACAAGAGCAACTGCTAAAGAACGGCAGAAGATTGTGGAGAAAAATATTAGAGAAGAAGCTAGGCGATTAAAGGATAGAGACTGGGAGTGGAGAGGTCCAGTGATTGATGGAGTCTCAGAGAGTGGTTGGTTAAAAGGGCAGCGTCAACTTTTGGACCTAGAAAGTATATCTTTTCAGCAAGGTGGTTTGTTGATGGCTAATAAGAAATGTACTCTTCCTCAAGGGTCTTATCGGGATCACAGCAAAGGGTACGAAGAAGTTCATGTGCCTGCGCCCAAGCTTAAACCACTTTCCCTTGGCGAAGAGCTTATTAAGATATCAGTCATGCCTGACTGGGCACAACCAGCCTTTGGTGGTATGAGTCAGCTGAATAGGATACAGAGTAAAGTTTATGAGACGGCACTTTTCACAGCGGAGAATCTCCTTTTGTGTGCTCCAACTGGGGCTGGGAAAACAAATGTGGCAATGTTAACCATACTTCAGCAGATTGCGTTGCATAGGAATCCAGATGGGTCCTTGGATAATAGCAAGTACAAGATTGTTTATGTGGCACCAATGAAAGCATTAGTTGCTGAGATAGTTGGGAATTTGTCTAACCGTCTTAAGCACTACAATGTAAATGTTAAAGAGCTAAGTGGAGACCAGTCCCTGACTCGCCAACAAATTGAAGACACACAGATAATTGTTACGACTCCTGAGAAGTGGGATATTATCACTAGAAAATCTGGAGACCGAACATATACACAGCTTGTGAGGCTAGTCATCATTGATGAGATCCATTTACTTCACGATAATAGGGGGCCAGTGCTTGAAAGTATTGTTGCAAGAACTGTTAGGCTGATCGAGACCACAAAGGAGCACATCCGTTTGGTCGGTTTGTCAGCGACACTCCCTAATTATGAAGATGTGGCTTTATTTTTACGAGTTGATCCGAAAAGGGGACTATTCCATTTTGACAACAGTTACAGACCATGCCCGCTTGCTCAACAGTATATTGGAATCACAGTTAAGAAGCCTTCGCAGAGATTCCAGTTGATGAATGATGTCTGTTATGAGAAGGTCATGGCCAGAGCAGGTAAGTCCCAAGTGCTCATATTTGTTCATTCCAGAAAAGAGACGGCAAAAACTGCAAAGGCAATAAAAGATACGGCTCTTGCTAATGACACCATAAGTCTTTTTCTCAAGGAGGATGGTGCAAGCCGTGAGATTCTACGAGAACAGATGGAGTTTGTCAAGAGCAATGATCTCAAGGAGTTGTTGCCTTACGGGTTTGCAATTCATCATGCTGGTATGTCGAGAGCAGACCGTGATATTGTCGAGGAAATTTTTGCTGAAGGGCACGTGCAAGTGTTGGTCTCCACTGCTACTCTTGCATGGGGTGTCAATTTACCAGCACACACTGTGATCATCAAGGGTACTCAGATTTACAATCCTGAGAAAGGAGCGTGGACTGAATTAAGTCCGCTTGACGTCATGCAGATGCTTGGTCGTGCAGGGAGGCCTCAATATGACACCTACGGGGAAGGGATAATCATAACAGGACATAGTGAACTGCAGTATTATCTCTCGCTCATGAATGCACAACTTCCTATCGAAAGTCAGTTTGTGTCCAAGTTGGCTGATCAGCTAAATGCTGAAATCGTTCTGGGGACAGTTCAACATGCTAAAGAAGCATGCAATTGGCTTGGCTACACATACTTGTACATTCGCATGCTGAGAAATCCAACACTGTATGGTTTGGCAGCTGATGTTCTGACTAGGGACACGGCCTTGGAGGAAACAAGGGCTGATTTGATCCATTCTGCTGCAACTGTTTTGGAGAAGAATAATTTGGTCAAGTATGACAGCAAAACCGGGTACTTCCAAGTCACTGACCTAGGTCGAATTGCCAGTTATTATTATATAACCCATGGAACGATATCTACTTACAACGAGCATCTGAAGCCAACAATGGGTGATATCGAGCTTTGCCGATTGTTCTCACTTAGCGAAGAATTTAAATATGTGACTGTGAAACAAGATGAGAAGATGGAGCTCGCTAAGCTTTTGGACCGTGTTCCTATTCCCGTTAAGGAGAGCTTGGAAGAACCCAGTGCCAAAATTAATGTTTTGCTTCAAGCCTACATTTCACAGCTAAAGCTTGAAGGGCTGTCATTGACATCCGATATGGTGTTCATCACTCAGAGTGCTGGACGTCTTATGCGGGCGCTTTTTGAGATTGTTTTGAAAAGAGGGTGGGCTCAAGTAGCTGACAAGGCTTTGAACTTGTGCAAGATGGTTGGCAAGCAGATGTGGAGTGTTCAGATGCCTCTTCGCCAGTTCCATGGTATCCAAAAGGAATTACTGATAAAATTGGAGAAGAAAGAATTGGCCTGGGATAGGTACTGTGATTTATCCTCTACGGAGATTGGGGAGCTCATCCACCAGCAGAAGGTAGGAAAAATGATCCATAAATATATTCATCAGCTCCCACATCTGAACCTAGCAGCACATGTTCAACCCATCACCCGTACAATTCTAAGAGTCGAACTGACAATTACACCAGATTTTATGTGGGATGACAGAGTTCATGGATTCGTGGAACCATTTTGGGTTATTGTTGAAGATAATGATGGGGAGTTTATTCTTCATCACGAGTATTTTATGCTGAAGAAGCAGTATTTCAATGAAGACCATACGTTAAGTTTTACTGTGCCAATTTACGAGCCGCTGCCTCCTCAATATTTCATTCGGGTTGTGTCCGATAAGTGGCTCAACTCTCAGTCAGTATTACCTGTGTCATTTAGACACCTTAGTTTACCAGAAAAATACCCTCCCCCTACTGAGTTGTTAGACTTGCAGCCACTGCCCGTTACTGCGCTAAGAAATCCTGCATATGAGGCTCTTTATCAGGAGGAGTTCAAGCACTTCAACCCTGTGCAAACTCAGGTATTTACTGTCTTATATGATACAGATGACAATGTCTTGGTTGCAGCACCGACAGGAAGTGGCAAGACAACGTGTGCAGAGTTTGCTATGTTGAGGAATCATCAGAATAATGTCATGCGCGTTGTTTACATTGCTCCTCTGGAAGCTCTTGCAAAAGAGCGTTATCATGATTGGGAGAGGAAGTTTGGAAAGGGATTAGGCTTGAGGGTGGTGGAACTGACTGGTGAAATATCAACAGATCTGAAACTGCTTGAGAAAGGGCAAGTAGTTATAAGCACTCCTGAGAAATGGGACTCCCTGACTCGCAGCTGGAAGCATTGCAAACACATTCAACAGGTTAGCCTTTTTGTCATTGACGAGCTCCACTTGATTGGGGGTCAAGGTGGCCATATTTTGGAGGTAATTGTTTCTAGAATGAGATACATTTCAAGTCAGAGTGAGCACAAGATCCGCATAGTGGCACTGTCAACTTCATTGGCAAACGCAAAAGATCTTGGGGGTGGATAGGTGCAACCTCTCACGGGCTCTTTAACTTCCCGCCAGGTGTTCGCCCCGTTCCACTGGAGATCCATATTCAAGGAGTTGATATTGCTGATTTCGAAGCAAGGATGCAAGCAATGACAAAACCAACCTATACTGCCATTGTCCAACATGCCAGGAATGGGAAACCTGCACTTGTATTTGTTCCAACGAGGAAGCATGCCAGGCTTACTGCGGTTGATTTGATGACTTACTCTAATGCTGGTGGCCCGTTTCTACTGAAATCTGAGGAACAACTGGAGTCTTTCATTTCCAAAGTCACGGAGCCTATGTTGAGTGCCACCCTCCGTCATGGTGTGGGCTACCTACACGAAGGCCTCTCCAGCGTGGATCTTGAAATTGTCACTCATTTGTTTGAAGCTGGTTGGATTCAGGTCTGCGTTGCAAGCAATTCAATGTGCTGGGGAATTCGGTTATCAGCTCATCTGGTGGTCGTTATGGGAACACAACACTATGATGGGAGAGAAAATGACTACCCCGTGACTGACCTACTGCAGATGATGGGTCATGCTAGTCGGCCTCTGTTAGATAATTCTGGCAAATGCGTCATCCTTTGCCACTCCCCAAGGAAGGAATACTACAAAAAGTTCTTGTATGAAGCTTTTCCCGTGGAGAGTCATCTGCAGCATTATTTGCATGATAATCTGAATGCGGAAGTTGTTGCTGGAGTTATCGACAACAAACAAGCTGCAGTGGATTATATTACCTGGACATTTATGTATAGGAGGCTCACTCAAAATCCCAACTACTACAATCTCCAGGGAGTTAGCCATAGGCATCTCTCGGATCACCTTTCGGAGCTCGTGGAAAAAACATTAAGTGATTTGGAAGCAAGTGAATGTGTTTCTGTGGAGGATGAAACGGATCTGTCTCCTCTGAACCTGGGAATGATTGCGTCATATTATTATATAAGTTACACCACCATAGAAAGATTCAGTTCTTCACTGACATCCAAAACAAAGATAAAGGGGCTTCTAGAGATTTTGGCTTCGGCTTCAGAGTATGCTGAGCTTTCTTCGCGACCAGGGGAGGAAGAACTGATACGGAGGTTGATTAACCATCAGAGATACTCATTCAAAAACCCCAGATGTACAGACCCGCATGCCAAGGCAAATGCGCTGCTCCAGGCCCATTTCTCGAGGCACACAGTTGTTGGGAACTTGGGGTCGGATCAGCAAGAGGTTTTACTGTGTGCTAGTCGGCTTCTCCAAGCAATGGTTGATGTAATCTCCAGCAATGGCTGGCTTGACTTGGCTCTTCTTACTATGGAAGTCAGCCAAATGGTCACTCAAGCCATGTGGGAACGTGATTCCATGCTTCTTCAGCTTCCACACTTCACCAAAGAGCTGGCTAAGAGGTGTCAAGAGAACCCAGGGAAGAGTATAGAAACGGTATTTGATTTGCTGGAGATGGAGGATGACGAGAGGCAGGAATTGTTGCAGATGTCAGGCACGCAGTTACTAGACATTGCCCGTTTCTGCAACCGATTTCCTAACATTGATATGACGTATGAGGTGCTGGAGAGTGATAGTGTGATGGCGGGGGATGATGTTTCGCTCCAAGTCACACTTGAACGGGATCTTGAAGGTAGATCAGAGGTGGGACCGGTGGATGCTCCCAGGTATCCAAAAGCTAAAGAAGAAGGGTGGTGGCTGGTAGTTGGTGATAGCAAGGCTAATCAGCTGCTTGCTATTAAGAGAGTGTCTCTGCAGAGAAAATCTAAAGTGAAGCTCGAGTTTGCTGCCCCGGCAGAAACTGGGAGGAAGTCATACACGCTGTATTTCATGTGCGACTCTTATCTGGGTTGTGACCAAGAGTACAGTTTTACAGTTGATGTCAGGTGACGACTGTGGGAGAGACTGACGACTAATCAGCTGAATTGTCTTAGGTAGTTTTTGTTGTTTGATGTTTGTAAGCGAGAACTGATAACAATGTAGTTCCTCTTCTTGGTATAATTAATTAGTTTCCAATATAAGCTACTAACAAAGACGCATGCCGTTACATTCCAGAACAATATGATAAGCAATACAATCTCTTTCACGGGTTAGTTCGCTTAAACCCTGTTTGTCCGACTACACCATCAAAACAAACAGTCCAAAGCTTTATGAACAATCTCATACATCATTTGCATTGTTTTATGCTGGACAGTCCATATCCGTCAATAAACAACAGTACTAGGGGTGTTCATAGTTAATGGTTAACCGAGAAACCGAACCAAACCAAACCGATTAGGGGGAAACCGAACCAAGCCATTAACTAATGGTTAGTTTTGGTTTAGAAAAAATGAAAACCGAGATAAATGGTTTGGTTTTGGTATGATAGAGAAACCGAACCAATAACTAAAGGTTAACCGAATATTGATAAAAAAAAAATCATTGATTAAATTTTCATTAGAGATATCAGTGTATAGCCTACCATTAGTTAAATCTTCTTTTGATCTCTAACTTTAGAGTAAGTTTTAACTACTCTTGATATTTTATTTATTTATTTTTTTGTCTTTATATTTTTGTAAACCAATACTATTTTTTTTCTGTAAATTTGTGTAATTTTTTTTTTGGTTTGACATAATTATTGGTTAACCAAAAAACACTGGGAAAAACCGAAACCGGCTGGAACCATTTGGAAACCGAACCAATGGTTAATGGATTGGTTTGGTTTCAATTTTTAGAAACCGATAGTATTGGTTTCGGTTTTGGTTTGGCTTGAAACCGAACCAAAACCGACCACGAACACCCCCTAAGTACATCTATGTGCAAGTGCAAATTTACAGAAAAGAGTGGGAATACGTAGTAATTGTTAGAGCTTACATGCCCAAAAAAATAATTCTTTGTGTAGCAGCATCTGATTTTATAGGCAGCAGAGATCTCGGCCACACTAATTTTATACGCACCAAAATTTACCAACAACAAAATTTATTAGTTGACCACCATGAAACATACATTTTTCAAATCTAAGTTCAGTACATTAATCTCAAGGAAAATTTATAGACCAAATCATATCTTCACTTCATACCAAGTAGATATTTTACCGCGCTCTAGCTCTTCCCAACATTTAACACAAACATTACTCATATCAGCACCACCCTCTTCATTGATTTCCGATTTCGTAACACAATAACCAATTGGGCAAAGAGTTGAAATGCCCCCATTCGGGGGCGTCATTTGCGAAAATGTCCCAGATTTTCAAAAAAAGTTAAAATGCCCAAATCCGTTGGTTTTTACATCCAAACTAGTTAAATATTCAATTTTGCCCACATGTGAAGAAAATTCATTTTTAACCTTTTTTTAATTGATATTTTTTCTTATAATATAACAAACCATTAATATTGCGACACGTGTCATATTTTCACCACCACCACCACCACCTCCTTCACCACCACCACCACCTCCACCATCACCTCTACCACCTCCACCACCACCACCGTCGCTACCTCCACCACCACCACCACCACCACCATTGCCACCACCTCAACCACCGCCACCACCATTACCTTAACCATCCCCTCCACTGTCGCCACCACCACCGCTGCCACCACTATCGTCACCACCAGAATCACCACCACCACCGTCACCACCACCCCTGAACCCTGAAACCCTTAACCGTAATCATGAACCCTAAAACCCTTAACTCTAACCCTTAACCCTGAAGGGTTATTATTGTCATTATTGCACATGCGTTCCAAATTCACTACTTAACTTGTTTGGATGGAAAAGTTAACGGATTAGGGCATTTTAATTTATTTTTTTTAAATCCGAGGCATTTCCGCAACCATGCCTCCCAAATTGGGGCATTTTGGTTATTTTTCCTAACCAATTCCTTCAACCCACTCTCTCCGTGTAAAACCTTTCGAATTTGACAACGTATAATCCTAATACCAATTTTTACTTAGTCCCTGACATCTCATAAATAAAATTCACCATCCTATGATACATAAACCCTCCCCGCTTCACCGCAAATGGCAACATCCCATTCACATATTGCTGGAAATAATTAGCAGTATCACGATCAAACGAACCCTAAATAATGTTATCTATGAGATAATAAATGAATGAAACATGAGATACACCTAAGCATGAAATTAGGGTTTGTGGAGTTAATGCAATCGTTAAATTTTAGCTTATCCTATGAGGCTTTTAATGGAATACTTAAAGGAGTCAATAATTTCATTCTAGAGAAACGAATATTGGTATGCAAGAATAACAGAAGAAACTATAGGACCAGAATATCGCCACAACGATATTCTCGCGATAGAAACAACACTTCTGCGAGAAACCCAAACATTTCTACAAGTATTAACAACACTTTGACGAGAATGTCGCAAGATTCTTCAACAACATTTGGCGAGTGTCACAAAAGAGTAATATGACAGTTAATGACTGAAGATATATGAGAAGAATAAGTCTGCTTCACGATGGTTACAAAGTTGGCGATGATGAAGACTAAAGTTATGGCGATGAGATCGCAGAGTAGATCCGAATTAAGGGGAAATCTTAGCTGTCTTCCACTATGTATTTTCTTATATAAAAGGTTCGACTAAATCCAGAAAAGAATGATGTACTTTTTGAGAGTTGAGAAAGTTTTGAGGAGAGAGAAACTCCAGAAAGAAAGTTGTACTTCTGAGTTTTGATATTTCTTGTAAATTTTCCTGAAAGTGAATTAATGAAAGTGAATTAATAAAAGTGTTGTTGTTCATCCACAGTTATGACTTAATTTTCATAGATTCTTGACAAGGGTGTAGTGTGGGAAATCCTGCAACTACATTTTGGCGCCCGAAACAGGGATTGAATCATTGAAAAACATATAAAAGATAAAGTAAAAGAGGAGAAGTATTAAAGATTATGAAGAAAATTGAGCAAGTCGGTGGAAATAGTTGAAGAAAAAGATGATCAAAACCAAAGAGAATTGTAAGAAATTGAAAGGTGATGTAATAACAAAAGAATTGATTGATAGATTTCATGAAAATATCAAGGGAAGGATACACAAATGGGATTTTGAAGGAAGAAATATTATGACAGTGGAGAAGATATCATCATTGAAAGATTGGGAAAAACAAGAAATCACGTTTACAGCAGCAGAAATACCAGAATAAGATTTAAGTCATACATCTCCATTGGTGGCCACAGTAACCACTATACCAATGAGAAAGGAGAAATCAATAAAATCTGTAGAAGAATGGGCTATGAATAGAACTTTAGTAGACACAGGAAGTTCTGTAGACATGATATTTTATCATACCTTCAAGAAGATGGGATATAAGGATGAAGAAATGTCTCATTCAACATATTATGTTCATGGCTTTGGAAAGTCTATAACAAAACCTAAAGGCGAGATAGTGGTACGAATTCCACTAGGAGAAATTGAAACACAAATATCATTATGTGTGGTAGATGTGGAATCTCCATACGATATGATACTGGGAAGACCGTGGATACATGCAATCAAAGCTGTAGCATCAACATTGCACCAGTGCATTAAATTTCCTATGCCCAGTGGAATCGGAGAAATTAGAGGAGATACGTATTTTGCAAAATTATGTTACCAAATTGAAGTGAAAAATTGTGAAGAACGTCCAAAGCTGCGAAAAGCTCGCAGAAAATTGAACAGAGAAACAAAGAAAGAAGAGGAATTTAAAATTTACATGATAAGGGAAAAAGATGGAAAAGGAATACCTAGTGAAGTCTCGCGAGAAGGAGATGAGCTCGCGAGAGAAATGAAAACTCCAACACCAATGGGAGAACCTGAAGCTAGTTACACCGCAGTAGAACCAACAAAAGAAGTAGATATTGGGAGTAAAGAAGAGCCTAAAATACTAAAAATTGGGACTAGAATGGAGGCAGATGAGGAAGAAAAAACTATAAATCTCTTGCGAGAATATAAAGATATCTTCGCGTGGAGTATGGATGAAATTCCGGGGATAGATCCATCAATAGCATGTCATAAATTAGAAATCAACAAAAATGTAAGACCATTCAAGCAAAGAATAAGAAAAATCGCAACAACATACCATTCTCAAATAGAGGAAAAACTACAGAAAATGCTCGATGCAGGAATTATAAGGCAAGCAAAATATCCAGAATGGATTGCAAATATGGTGGTAGTCCCAAAGAAGAACAAAGGGATAAAAATTTGTATAGATTTTACTGATTTAAACAAGGCTTGTCCAAAAGATAGTTTTCCATTGCCAGATATCCCACAAATGGTTGAATCAACAGCGGGAAATGCAAGAATATCATCACTGGATGGATATAAAGGATATAACCAAATTCCTCTCGCTGATGAAGATCAAGAACATACAACATTTTTTTCTCCAAGAGGGTTGTATTGTTACACAAAGATGCCATTTGGTTTGCGAAATGCTGGAGCAACATATCAAATAATGGTAGAAAAGGTGTTTGCAAAATGGATCCACAAGACACTAGAAGTGTATGTAGATGATATGCTGATCAAAATCAAAGAAGCAGAGAATCATGTACAAGATTTAAAAGAGATTTTCGATCAAATGCGGAAATTTAATATTAAAGTGAATCCTGATAAGTGTACCTTTGGAGTAACTTCAGGGAAATTTTTGGGGTATAGTGTATCAAAAGAAGGAATACAAGCTGATCCAGAAAAAGTACAAGCAATTCGCGATATGCCAACACCCGCAAAAATAAAAGATGTACAAAAATTGAATGGACTCTTAGCCTCACTAGGGAGATTCATTTCGCGATCTTCAGATAAGTGCAAACATTTTTTCGACATATTGAAGAAGGGAACAAAATTCAAGTGGACAGATGAATGTGAAAGGGATTTTCAAGGAATCAAAGAACATTTAGTGAATGTATCTATTTTACAAAAGGCTGAACCAGGAGAAGAATTATTGATCTATCTCGCGACAACCACATACACGCTAAGTGTAGTATTGTTGCGAGTAGATGAAGGAGTAGAAAAACCAATCTATTATATCAGCAAAACATTCAATTCTGCAGAGAGAAATTATTCCAAGATTGAGAAGTTAATTCTAGCATTGGTACATGCGACTTTCAAGCTTCGAATTTATTTTCAAGCACATAAAATCAAAGTATTAACAAAGGTACCCATTAAATCAGTAATGAAAAGTTCAAAAAGATCCGGTAGGGTTGAGCGATGGAACGCACAAGTAGGACACTTTTATATCCAATATGAAATTCTATCTTCGCCAAAATCCCAAGTCATCGTAGAGTTATTGGCTGAATTTCCTTTGGAGGATGATGAAGCTGTGGAAGAGATGATGGATGTAGAAGAGGAATGCGGAGATCCGAAAGAGCTATTAACAGAACCCAACAGATGGGAAATATTAGTGGATGGATCATCAAACGGAGAAGGAAATGGAATTGGCGTTGTTTTCATATCGCCAAAAGGAGAAAAAACAACTTTTTCATTTAGATTAGAATTTGCATCTACAAACAATGAGACAGAATATGAGGTTGTGATCCATGCTTTAAAATTCGCGATAGAAATGAATTTGGAAAATGCCAGAATTACCAGCGATTCACAATTGGTTATTCGTCAGATAAAAGGAGAATACACTACAAATGAACCATCCCTAAGAAAATACAAAAGACTCGTTGAAGAATTATCTGCGAGAATTCCAAAAATAAAATGGAGACACATATCAAGGAAAGATAATATACTCGCGGATGCTTTCGCTTTCATATCTAGTATGATGACAAATCCATTGGCGAGGAGCATAAAAATTCAAACACTTTCATTTCCATCGATAAACAAAGAAGAAGAAGAAACAGACGTAATGATGATAGAAGCTGACGAGGGAGAACCCATGAGCAATATCACAGATTGGCGAGCATATCTTCATGCATACTTGGCAAGAGGAGAAATTTCAAGAAATTGATTAGAAGCACATAAGTTGAAAAGTAGGGCAACCAATTATGAGCTAAGAAATGGAGTGTTATATCACAGATCTTTTAATGGACCATCGCTAAGATGTTTGACGAGAGAAGAAGGACAAAAAGTATTAAAGATGTTACATAGTGGTGACGCTGGTAATCACAGTGGAGGAAGATCTTTAGCATATAGAACAAAAATGCAAGGTTATTACTGGCCATATATGCATGAGGATGCAAAGCAACTCGCAAGGCGTTTCGAAGATTGCTAGCGATACGGAAAAAAGATACATGCACCAGGAGCACCATTATCATCTTCAACAAGTGTATGGCCCTTTGAGAAATGGGGGTTAGATATTGTGGGACCATTTGTACCTGGTTCTGGACAAAGAAGATATCTGATTGTCGCAATAGATTATTTCACAAAATTGGGAGAGGTAAAGGCAGTACAACATATTCGCGATAAAGATCTTTTTACATTAATCTTTGAAAATATAATCTGCAGATTTGGGATTCCAGCACAATTAGTCTCTGATAATGGAAAGCAATTTGAGGGACAGAATATAGAGTTGTTACTTAATGCATTTAAGATAAAATGTGGAAAATCTACTCCTTTATACCCACAAGCAAATGGTTAGGCTGAGGCAACTAATAAAACAATCGCAGACATCTTGAAAAAGAAGTTAGAAGGATACCACAGAGCATGGTGTGAGCAAGTACATAATGCAATATGGGCTTATAACACAACTATACGAGAAGCAACTGGAATGTCACCATTTTGTTTGACATATGGGGTAGAAGCTGTATTACCAACAGAATTTATTATTCCTACAACAAAAAGAGAAGCATGGGAAAGAAATTTAAGTGCCGGTATGATACTGAATAATTTGGATGAATTAGAAGAAAAAAGAGAACAAACTCTACAACATATGGAGAATTATCAACGCATATTAGCTCGCGAGTACAACAAACGTGTTAAGAAGCGTGAATTTAAACCTGGCGATCTAGTGCTGCGAGAAACACCAAGTTATCAGCGAGAGAGTGATGGAAAGTTGGCGAGAAAATGGGATGGACCATATATTATCAAAGAGATAATTGGAACTGGGGCATACAAATTAGTGGATCCTGAAGGAAGAGATGTTGGCCAAAGACTTGATAGACCATGGAATAGACTATATCTGAAAAGGTATTATCAATGACAATTTTTGCGAGGTAAGAGGTACTAGTATATTGTATGATGAAACAAATAATGAATTCTTCTTTCTTAATTACAATTTTGGCGATTATAATCGCAAGAAAAGCGAATAAAAAATTCGCATAGATATAAGAATGGGATGAACCTTTATGGCGTGCACCCTAGTTCGCGAATAAAATTTCGCAAGAGGCAAATGTAAGAGCTAATAGCGCGTCATATGAGGGGGTATCTCTTGACATGATTCAGGGGTAAGGTTATATCACTGTTAGATCCTGAGTCATGCAAATGTTGGGGTTAAAGAAAACCTATCCGGGAGAGAGATCTTGGATTTCCAACTATATATGGTTATACCCTAGTTGGACGACCGAGAATCTCTTCCAAGAAGTGCAAAGTATGACCAAGGCGCCGAGGTACACGGTTGAGCCAAGGGTGCCAAGGGCGTACGAAACTCCCTTGCCATTCTTGGTAAGTCTTGGATATGATGCACTTGGCCTGAAGAAAACCCCACTTAGGGTGAAGTCTTGTAACTATAAGCCATATAGGCATAAAGTACAAGAGGCTGCGAAAATAGCTGGTTGTTGGTAAATCTGGATGGGAGGAGCTAGTCTTGTATGGACGATGTGACCTCCTTGAAGGGTCAACCAGGGGGAAGATAAGGACGGCACCCTCCATTAGGGAGATGATAAGTGTCTTAAGACGGCAATGTCATGGGGCTTTATGATCGCAAGAACATTTAGGCCTGTCATATTGTCGCGTGACGAAAATTATACAAAGGAAAAAAGCCTAAAGAGAAAATGTTAAGATGAGATCAATGGGTTTTTGCATGAAAGTGTAAAGACGTCCTGCGATTTCATCGCAAGACGGCAATGTCATGAGGCTTTGTTCTCACGAGAGAATCTAGACTTGTCATATTTTCGCAGAGACATTGAAAAGATATTGATAAGACAAGATCAATGGGTCAATACATGTAAATGTAAAGACGTCCTGCGATTTTGTCGCAGAAAAATATTAAAGGTTGGCAAAATAAGACCTTTAACTAGGAAGGCATAATAAGACCAACAGATTAATATTGAACATTAATTATTTTATTTGAGAATGCAGGAAATATCTATTCATCACAGGAGGCAGATTACTTCAGCTTTTTTATAGAATATCACCAACAAATTCATCAATAAAGGAAGATAAGGAACATAATTCACCATCTCAAGAAAGATATTAAAGGGCAAGAAGAGGAATGAGAAAGTAAAATCTTAATATCTTCCTTGAGAAGGTTCAACACAGACAACAGGAAAAGTTAAATTCTGAAAGTCATCCAAGTTACATTCCTCGCAAAAAAGAAGCAGGAAAAGAAAGCAAAAATGAAACTCAAACTTCAGCAACAGGCTCATCAGTATTCTTCTCGCCAGATTTATCATTCTCGCCAGAAGATTTATCATTCTCACCAGCAGATTTATCAGTATCTCCATCATTCTTTTCAGTATCGCTAGCATCCTTTTCTTTGTGAATTTCTTCTTCTCTAGGAGAGCCTTCACCTTCTTCTGGGTTATCTTCTTCAGATCTTTCTTCTCCTTCAGTGGGTGTATCTTCTAAATCTTTATCCATAGGAATGGGAATCTCGTCATCCTCAACTTCTAGAGGAAGAAAAGATTCAGGAGTGAGAGAATGAGAGATCCGAATCTTATTCAACAGAACTTCAACAGTAAGATGAACTTTGCGAAGAAAGCCCCTATCACGGTTTCTAATCTCCATATCCTTGAAGTACTCAAGATAATCAAGCATTCTTTCTGCCTTATCGCGAACGTCCAAGCAATCGGAAATGAGAGTCTTGTTTTCTTTGCGAATTTTATCTAATTTCTCAGTAAGAGCAGTAATAGTAGCGAGATGGCTTCTTTCAGATTCTGTGAATACCAAAAATGACAAGGAAATGTTCAAATGAAGATCTCACGAGAAGTAAAACATAGGAATTTATCAGAAAAATCAACAATTGAGGCAGTCAACTGACTACCTTCTTTTTGAGAGGTTAAGTTTTGGATTAGTGCAAATAAATAATTCTCCCACTGATTCATAGCATCGTCAAATTTATCGCCAACCATACCCTTCAGACGAGATTTCATGTTTTCTTCTTTGGTGCGAAGATAAAGGTTTTCTTTTGCTAGTAAAGAATGAGATTTCTCTAATTTGGAATACTGATCTTTAAGTTCGTTAGACTTTAAACTAAGAGTTAATCTACCCTTGATAAGTTTATCCTTCTCAACAGCAGATGATTCAGTTACTTCCTTGAGTTCATCTTTAAGGGAGCGAAGAGATTGCTCTTGGTTATTACAAATTCTTTAAAGATTATATAATTGTTGCGAGAAGCCGCCATCAAACTTGAAAAATTATGTTTTTCTTGGGATAAAGTTTTATTCTCATCTGATAAAGATTCCATCGCCAAATCAGTCTTAAATAACAAATATGAAAGGCGAGCAACTTTGCTACACAATAAATTTTGGCTTTGTGACAATTGATTATTCTCATTAGTAAGATTATTTATGTGATCAATTGAGTAAGTATAAAGATTATCTAATCTACTATGTTGGTCAATCCAAGACTCTTTTTCAGCGCGAGCTTCTTCAGTGATTGATTCTAATTCAAATATCTTCATTAATCGATTCCGATATGAAGCTAAATAAATAAACCAAACATTTAAAAGGAATGGAGTGTAAAAAATAAGGAAGACGAGAAATTATTAGAATGGAGAGACAAAAAGATAGAGGCAAGAAAACTATACCTTTCAGCTCGTCATTATTTCTGCAAAGATTCTCGCACTCAAGTGAAGAATTGCGAAGCATATGATTCAAAGTGTTACACTCAGAAGTTTTAACTAGAAGGCTTTTCCTTAGAGCTTCAACTTCATATTCCAAAGATACTCGCGAAGCAGAATTGTCAGAGCCAAAATACTTGAGTAAAGTCTCGCAAGCTTCATATTGAAGAGAATCAGTGGAAGACTTTCTAGCGTTATCTAAGATATTAGATAAAATTTTAAAAGCAATATCAACTTCAGCAAAGGTTTCATTTGATGGAGGAAGATATGCAGAGGATGTAGTAGTAATGATAGCAAGTTGATGATTTGAATCATCTGCGATGGATGCAGTATGAGAAGGAGGAGTTTTTGGGAAAGTGATAGTTGAAGGCAATATTGGACTAGAAGGAGTTTCAACCACAACATTTATAGGGATTTGGTTTGTCAAATTTTCTGAAGGAAGGGGGGTATTGATAGCGAGATTCTCGCAGACATAAGAAGGAGGATTAGATTGTAAGGGTGTGACGATAACTCTCTTAGATGATAACTCAGGAATAATGGTATCAACTTCAAGAGTTTTATTGCGACGGGATTTTTTATGAGGTCTAGTGGTGTTCTCGTCATTCTGCAAATAATAATTTAGATAAGAAACAGAGGCAACAATATTGTTATAAATATAAAATGTGTTTCTTACTACCTTATCATTCACAGAATCCTTCTTCCTCCTCTTCTCAACAAGCTTCTTGGGGGAGTTATTATGGTTTGGAGTTTCAAAATGGGCGATAGGGATAGCTCCTCTAAAGGAAAATATGACAAGAATTATAATGAATTAAATCAGGAAGATCGAAGAACAAAAGTAAAAAAGCAGTTCAAATAGATGATATAATCGAAATACATACCTTGACGTTTCCATTAAAACAGTAGCAGAAGAATATGAAGATAAAGAAAAGTTGCATACGGAAAGTGAAATAAACGGATAAAGAAGATGAAGAAGTAAAAAGAGAAAATTATTTCCGTAACTTGGCTCCACCTTTTATAGAAAAGAGCAGTTGGACTAGATCTGGAAAACGGGCGGTTCGTGGCTGGCCCGTTACGGGTTACACGGGTTCGGGTTAACACGGGTCAAAACCCGCGGGTTGAAATTCTTCACGGGTGGTCATTTCTTCAACCCGCACCCGTAATGGGTTAAACTTGCGGGTTCACGGGTTAGCCCGACTTGTTTAAATAAAAATTTATTAACTTAATTTATGACAAATTACAATTAACAAGGATCCAACACAGTTCATTACCAACTCAATTAGTTACAACTTACTACTTTAACTCAATCTAATACTACCAATTGAGCAACACCACAATAATCTGTATACCATTTGCAGCTACAACACTCAGGACATAGCAAGCATAGTAGCATACCTTTAGTTAAACTTCATTCCAGTTCTCATATCAACAATAACAACAGATTAAGTTCCATTTCCTCACTACCACCAAGAACAACTTTAAATTCAGAACAAACTACTTAAATTCACTAATAAGTATTCAACTTCTCTTCTTGTAAATAATTCAACATAAAAACTCTGATTTCATACACCAATTCACACAAACCCCCTTCACTTGAGTCATACAAATCCTAAATTAGGAATCGGATGAATCAAGAATATCAATTAAAATCAGCGAACATTATCAAACAAGTATTTCTCTGTGAAATCAGCGAATATTATCCAATCAAAAATATCAATTAAAATCAGCAAACATTATCCAATTAAAATCGGAGGAATCGGATGAATCCTAAATCCAGAAATAAGTATTTCTCTGTGAAACTCATACAAATCTCTAACTCAAACTTAACAGCAAACCCAATTATAAGCTACTATTCGCAATCGCATCATTATCAAACAAAAATATCAATTAAAATCAGAAACCCTAATTACCTCTTATGATTCTTCATTAGCACCACCTTTCTCAAAATCACGGAAACAACAACCCCATCTTCATCTATCCATCTTCAATAATTGATTTCCTCAAATCAAATCTCACTCTCATCTCACAAATCTCTCTCGGATAAAGAACAGAACCAGAGAAAAAAGAGAAAAGGAAATAGAAATAAAACAGATTGAATTTAATCTTCGATAACCAAATTGCATCTCACAAATCTCTCTCTGCAATTGTTTGAACAAGGAATCAGACATGATAGAGAAAACAGCAGCAGCGAGAGATGTTACAGAATTAAAATTAGGGTTTGATATAATTCAGCGATGGAGAAGAGGATGTGGTCTGTGTTTAATTGAAGGTTAAAATCAAGAATTTGTGAAGAAATATTTAGAGATGCTAGATAGTAGAAACAGTTCAGACTTCAGAGCTGCCGTGGTGAGAAGAAGTGCCGAACGTTTTAGATTTTTAGGGTTATGGCCCTTATGGGTAACATTTTATATATATATATGTGATTCACGCGGTTTGACAGGTTGTACCCTCGGGTGTACGATCCGGGCCGGGTTAACCCGTTTTCCCACGGGCCAACATTTCTCCAACCCGAACCCGGCTTGTTAGACAACCAGCCGAGTTGGGTGCGGGTTTTTCACGGGTCGGGCCGGTCAAACCCGCGGGTTTTGGCTTGTTTGCAAGCTCTAAGTTGGACCCATTAAGAGGACACATGTTAAGAAGAGCTACAACACGTGTAGGCGATTAAACTAAATAAACAGAGGTTTATCGAGAAGAAAACTTGTAAATAAATAAGCTGCGAGCATCATGAAGAGTTGAAAGTTCTCGTATCTTATCTTCTTTGCAGAAAAGACATGAGAAGAGGCAATATGTAGGACCAGAATATCTCCACAACGATATTCTCGCGATAGAAACAACACTTCTGCGAGAAACCCAAACATTTCTACAAGTATTAACAACACTTTGACGAGAACGTCGCAAGATTCTTCAACGACATTTGGCGAGTGTCACAAAAGAGTAATATGACAGTTAATGACTAAAGATATATGAGAAGAATAAGTCTGCTTCACGATGGTTACAAAGTTGGCGATGATGAAGACTAAAGTTATGGCGATGAGATCGCAGAGTAGATCCGAATTAAGGGGAAATCTTAGCTGTCTTCTACTATGTATTTTCCTATATAAAGGGTTCGACTAAATCCAGAAAAGGATGATGTACTTTTTGAGAGTTGAGAAAATTTTGAGGAGAGAGAAACTCCAGAAAGAAAGTTGTACTTCTGAGTTTTGATATTTCTTGTAAATTTTCCTGAAAGTGAATTAATAAAAGTGTTGTTGTTCATCCACAGTTATGACTTAATTTTCATAGATTCTTGACAAGGGTGTAGTGTGGGAAATCCTGCAACTACAGAAACTGTTGAATCAGAAACTGATCTTAATTTGATTGTGAAATTAAATTTGATGTAAATTCAGTTAGAGATGGAAACTGAGATTGCATTTTAAATCTTGCGAATTGAACTGGATTTCGTTAAGATATCCATTTGATTTCGGGGTCGAGTTTTCTGCATAGCTTGATTTGGGGACGAAGAAGAAATGAGATTTTTCTGTGTTCGATCTGGGGAGAATAGAAAATAGAGTTTATATTTACCCCTGATATTTTTGAAATTAGCTGAACAATCAACAGTGTGCAGAAAGAAAAAAGTACAGAGGGTAATTGGTCATTTCACAAAAAAAAAAGGGATCTTTTCTTACTGTGGTGTAAGATAAGGTTGAAATCAAAGACGGGTTATGTACAAAATCACAAGTTTCCTTGTACTGATCAACAAGTAACAAGAATTTGTCGGTTGAAAATAAAATTCAAAACTGGAATAAGAATTTGTCGCTTGATGCCAACTATACTTTAATTCATACTTGGACTACTACCGTTCCTATGTATCAAATGAATTGATTTAGAATTCCTGTTGCGGTTACTAAGAAAATTAACAGGATCCAACGTGATTTCTTTTGTGGAAAAGATATTTCAATATCCATAGGAGTCCACCTAAAATCTTGGAGTGACGTTTGTATACTAAAGGAGTTGTGGGGTTGGGTCTCTTGAATCTGCAGAGTTTCAACAATGCTATGCTAGCAAAGATAACTTGGAGACTTTTGCAAGATTTGGATACTCTGTTGGCTCAAGTAATGAAACACAAATACTTCCAGGACCATAGACTTTTAAATAGTGAAAGGATGTCCCCTGAATCAGCTTCATGGGGAAGAACATCAATAAATAAATGCCGAGAATCAGAAATAACTCCTTTTGGAGGGTTGGAGACGGGAATAACATTAGATTCTGGGAAGACTTATGGTGTCTTGAGATAGTGGGTAATTTGGAACCCCTAAATCAAAAGAAAAATAATTTCATATTCGTTGCTGAGCTAATTGAAGGCACAGGTGAAAGTTTGAAATGGAATACAAATAAGTTACAAGTCTGTTTTAAGAGAGAGGTAGTGGAAATAGTTTGAGAAGTTAGGATCAACAAAGGGAGTGCAGACAAATTGGTATGGAAACTAGAAGCCAATAGAAAGTTCACTACCAAATCTTTATATAAACAGATTGTGGCTAGTGGTCACCAAGAGCAACAGCAGGATGGTGTTTTCTTGAACAAGATATGGAGACTAAACACAATGCCAAGGATTAAAATATTCCTTTGGAAATGTGTCCATGATATCCTCCCACTCAATGAGGGGATGGAAAGAATCTTTCCAACCATAAAAAAGTCTTGTCCTCTATGTGGACAACAGGAAGAAACTTTAACTGATATCTTTCTAAAATGTGATTTCACTTCGAGTGTTTTTCATAGCATTGGTTTTAACATTGAGTTTGTTTTGAATAATCAGGTGCATACCCTTGGATGGATTAAGAACTGGTTTACTAGAAATGGCATCAAGGAAAGAGAGTTACTCAATTGGCCAGAAAAATGGCTACCATTATATGGGACATTTAGAAATCTAGATGCGATCTAGTGTTTAGGAAAATTAGACCAAATGTAGAAAGCACTAAGTACATTATCACCTCTTTAGTAAAGGATAACATTAGAAGTAGGCTGTTGCCAAATAGGGAGGAAGAGATAAACATTTCCATGTGTGATTGTATGTCAAACCCTCCATTTATGTCCACTAGTAAGGACATATGTGCGATGCACATGTTTCAATTTTTACTCATCCAACAATATTAAATTTGAAAATCATGAAAAAAAAATCTTAAAACAAAAATTTACTATTCTTATTTGTACTCGTTACGAATATGATTGAAAGAGCTTTTCAAATATATAAATTTTAAAAAAATCCGGTGTATATTTTGAAAGATGTTAAGTTTTTAAAAAATTTGATCTATTTTTAAAACAATGGTATTTATGTAAATATGTAAAACATAGGGACAACTAAGTAATTTAGGGGGTCTCCTACCAAAAAGAGCTCTTTTCTTTATATTAGTATAAGATAAGATAAGATGGAAATAAATGTAGTTGTTGTATGGGATCTTGGTAATAAAAATTCTGCAATTGTTCTAACCAGTTCTGATCATACAAGTGTTTACTCCGGGGCCAGGTGCATTAATACCGCAGGAGAAAATCAAGAAGAGTTAGAGGAAAAAGAAGCTTCATTGAAAATCAAGTGGACACGCAATTTGCATCTTTAGATGGTACAAATTGAGAGTGACAACATGAAAGTCCTTCAAGCTACTAGGTAAATGGTGAACAACATAACGAAAATCTCCACAAAATTGCAGGATGGAAACAATCTAAATTTTCATGTTTGTATGAAGTGGATAAGAACCCTTAACTTAATTCCAACTTCTGAAAAATCTGTATCCATAAGTCTGGCGGGGATAAGTCTAGTGGAATGTTTAATGAACACATGGTTCGGTAATTCCTTTTTCTGTTATTTGAATTACCTACCTGATGATGGTTATGGAAACCGACACCAACACATGTAATCTTTGGGGTTTCCTTGTTTTCTTATTAAAAAAAAAGAGATCAACAAGTAACAAGTAACATATGTCTTTCTAATTACCAACAAGTAACAAGCAACATATGTCTTTATGTATTGGGAACATTATTTAAATACCCCTAAAAATTCGCCCCTTAAATTATACCCTTATTCAATTTTTAAAAATACCCCTACCTTCTGAAAAGTGAAAGCAACTAGCACAAGTTGCTTTCAAAAGTGGACGCAACTAGCACAAGTTGCTTCCAGAAGTGGACGCAACTTTGTACAAGTTTCTTCCAAAAAGCAACTTTCTCAAGTTGACTCCAAAAAAATTATTTTTTACCCCTTGGGGTATTTGTGCAAGGTCAACAAAAATGAAGGGTATTTATAACATTCCCACTTCTGTATTTATAAATCATATTGACCCTATTTGTGTCATGTGCAGGATTAACATAGGAACAGGAGAAATCTCAATTTGGATAGAATCGTTTTTCGGGCACCACCCCCTTCTGAAATAAATAGCCCATTTTATTTCAGAAATGGGTTATTTTCCCAAAAGGGTACTTTTCCCGGTTCAAATGGACAGTTAAATTTTTCCCCTGGGTCAAATGGACGTGACATAATTTTATTTAAAACAGACAGAAGTGCCATTACAAAATATCTTCTTATTAGGAAACTGCATAGAGAACATCGAAAGTATATCTCCTTTACCATCTATCTTCAACTATCATTACTGGTTCTTCCTTCATGATCTCCACCACCACAGAACTCCAACTCCACCATCGATATCACCTTCCTCTGTGATCTCTTCTCCACTACCGCTAACATGAACACAATTATTGGTAACATCATCTTCTTCCGTCATCTTAATCTCTTCCACCATCACTAACATTGAATTCATCATCTCTCTCTAATAACACCATCATAGACATTGAAACTCCATCATCAAGATTGGTATTTTCAGATGCCCTAATTTACTTAAAATTTTTCAATTTTTTTTTTAGGGATTTGTGTTAAATCAATTTTAGAAGATGAGTGATAAAGAATATTCTTAATTTGTAAGTTTCATAACCATGATTGTCTTTCAAATTACGTTCGAACTCAAATTGGTTTATCTTTGTTAAAAAATTGATGCACATGTACATATGTAGATTTGTTTCTAAGTATGAAATTAGAATTTTATGATTGAAGCATTTGCACTTGTTTTTACCGAAAATGTTTACATGTTTATTTTGATTGGAAGAATCTGGGACAATCCTGTTTTAAATTTTCATATATTTATTTTTCTTTTGGTAATATGGATTCTTGTATAAAAGAAATTGTTCAATATAGAGACGATGAAACTGATTTCATCGTGTTTGAATTGGTTTTAATTTGGTTTCACCCATTTTATAGTAGGAAGAAATTGGTTTCATCGTGTTTTAGACTCGATTGAGTTTTGTTTCACCCATTTTAAACTAGAATGAAACTGGTTGCATCGTGTTTTAGGTTGGGTTTAATTTGGTTTCACCTATTTTAAACTGAGATGAAACTAAGTTCATCGTGTTTGGAATTGGGTTTAATTTGGTTTCATCCATTTTAAACTCGGATGAAACTGGTTTCATCATGTTTTAGAGTGGGTTGAATTTGTCTCACACATTTTTAACAAGGATTAAACTGGTTTCATCGTGTTTTAGTTTTGGTTGAATTTGGTTTTACCTATTTTAAACCAGGATGATACTGGTTTCATCCCATTTTAGATTGGACTGAAACTAATTTAATCCCACTTAAACTGGTTTATCTTTCATATTCATGGATTTTTAATGCCCAAAGTGCTTCTTATTCCTAAAACTACTGAATATAATGTATAAGTTGTTTGGTTCATTATCTTCATAAGATTGTTGGTACTCTTTATATTTTTTTAATATCATGGACGTTAGAAGCAATACAATCCAATTTCAACAGGTTGGTTATTCCATTCCAGCTGCACTTTTGCATTGTCATCTATCAAAATTGTTCGTGCATTTTGACCAATGCTTGGTTAATAATTAGTTGTTTGTATGTAATGCAAACTATATATGTAAAAATGTTGCACTAACAAGTAGGTATGCACATGGTTCGGTTTTCATCGGTTATTGGCAAAACCAAAATCAAAACCATAGTACTCGGTTTTTTAATATTAAAAACCAATAAAACCATTAAGATTATTCGGTTTCACTTGGTTCGGTTTCCACTCGGTTTTGTCAAAAACCAGACGGTTTTTGGTTAACCAACTGGTTTAAAATTTTAGTGTTATTTCTGTCAGTTGTACAAACCTAACAGACAAATTTTTCTAAACCTGTCATAAAATTATTATTTTCACAGAATTTTAAATACATTAGATGTTCTTCCAACACACATTAACAGAAACAACTAAATTGCAAAGAGTCTAGTTTCTCTTTAATGATAAAAGAAAAATTTAAACACCATAAGTTCATAACTGGTTGTTCCTTCTGAAGTTTCTGCATCTCTTTAGATGGGAAATCAAACCAGCGGTCCCATTCTTCATAGGATCAACACGAAATATTTTGTTACAATACCGACACATAACATGTTTTGAAGGTGGCTCTTCCCTATCGAAGTGATCCCATACTATAGACCTAATTTGACGATGCCTACCAAGTGCTACTGCTATGTTTTCCATTGAATGTTTAATAGTACCTACACACAAGTTGAATCTTGTATACTCAGTATTCTATATTGTAGATAATGAATAATCTTGTGTAACAATATCAAAGTTTCAGTAATCAATAAGTAGAACCAAAATTTCAGCAATCAATAAGTGGAATTGTCCAAAATTTCAGTCCGCATAATGCAGTCTCAACTTATGCAATATTTCTGTAGTAAACGTGACCTAATGCTCTTGAAAAGTTTACCATATTTCTATAACTTAACGAATTACTAAATGCTAAAATCTCATAACAATCCAACCATTGGATCTAAATACATCAACAGAACAAAACAAAATACATTCTAGGGTTGACAAAAAGAGGGAGTGAGTAAATCTATTCAACGCAACATGAATTTGAGTGAAACTACATGAATTCATACAAGCATTTAGCATGAATTAGATATTTCCAACAAATTTGAGAAAAAGACCAAACTTTTAACAAGCAAAACCCTAGTTCTAATAAGCAAAATGAAGATTCAAACAAATAAGGTTGATTAATTAAAAATCCCTATAATCAAAATCCCCTGAACATGAAATTTAACTAAAATAACAATAAAATAAAAATCGAGAAGAGATTTGAGTAATAGAGATCTACCTTTCTTTTGTTTTACAGATGGATAACAACCTTAACAGTGAACCCTGAAATAAAAAATCCCTAAAATCAAAATCCCCTAAACATACAGTTGAATTAAAATAACGATGAAGGAAAAATTGAGAAGAGAATTGAGTAACACAGAGAAAAACCTTAACAATGAATCCTCAAATCAAAAAGCGTTGAACCCCTAAACATGCATTTGATAAAAATAATCAAGAAGAGATTGAGTGACATAATTTTACCCTTTTTGTTGTAGAGTTAGTAGAAGAATGTGGATCTGAATCTGATGATGGATGAGATGGCGTAGCCGTGGAGGTGATTGATTGTGAAGAAGAAGAAAGGAGAAAATAAGAAATGGGAAAGGTTGTTGCTTGTCGATGGTGAATGAAGAGATAATATATACCCAAATCTAATAGATAAAATTAAATCTAAAAAATCAATGACTAATATATGGTTATATTCGGTTTCTCAGTTAGTTCGGTTCGGTTTTAAGTTAGAACCGTAACTGAAACTAGATCTGTCAGTTACCTGGAACTGACAACCTAAACCTAAACCATTGGATTCGATTTCACTTTGGTTCGGTTAATGTTGACACGGTTTCGGTTCGATTCATGGTTATGGTTCGGTTTTGTGCAGACTTACTAATAAGCCTACATAATACATATCCCTTCAACAACTTGGAATGATATAACACATTGCTTGGAGGTTCCAAGGAAGGTTGCTAGATAGACCAGTTTCAACTCTTGGTGCTTGGATATTTAAATTATTTTGATCATTAAATAACCAAAAAATAAGAAAAATTATGGGTTTGAATATTGATACTGTGACGCATTTAGAGGAAGTATAAAAGAAATACTTGGGGAAACGCATTGCTGGTGATGGGGATGTTGGACTAGTGATTGTTTTTGGGGTTGGTTGCAGTGGGGGTGTTAGACTGGTGATGGTCAGATTAAAGTAGGCGCAAAAATCTTACACCAAGTTCACCACTTACACCGGCATTAAAAACACAACCAATCCAGTATCACCATCAATTGCAGCGTTTCTTTGGTGTTTTGATGGTCATAAAGGTGTGAAAGAAGCAATATTTGCAACAAATGACATAGATAAAGAGTATCTAAAAGAGGAGAAGACATTACTAAGGATGTAAACGTTGGTTACCTTATCGTTATTATTTTTACGATATTGTTACTATAGCCGGGTAAGGGGTTGGTGATAGTTGCACAAAGTTGCACACGAATTCTTGTTACTGATTTCTGATGTAGGTCAGTGATGTCCGTTAAAGCAACTTCCTTCGACTGTATGAGATTCAGGAGAGTATTTGAGATCGACACAAACCACCCAATCATCAAATACTAGAATATCCTCTCTCTTATAACCCATCCTTGTTTTCTCATAATGTGTATGATTTGTGTTTGGTTCATTTATCATAATTTGATTCATTTATCATCGTCTGGTGGCCAATGTTTTATCGCGATTGTCAGTGCGTTTTTACTCACTTTGCAAACACACTGACCAATGTTGAAGTGCAAAACATTATATACTAATCTTTAATTTATGTTTGTTAATTATTGTTTAATTATTTGGTAATGTGCAGGAGCTAGAACTTTACATGAACAAGATTTGATTAATTAGAGAGACAAAGGGGAGAAATGTAATCAGTATGGTTGTATTTGAAAGAGAACGTGAGTTGCGTGTTTATTATTCATAAGTAGTAGATGAGTAGTAATTTTTAAGGGCATTTTAGGCTAAAATGTATAGCTTATTTACAAATTTCTAGTGCAGATTACCCAAAATGGTTAATAGAAAAGTATTTTCCTTATTTTCGTACGTTTAAACAATATCAAATTTTGTATGTCTTTCTTACCCAAGAATTGTTGTTTTATGGTTAATTGACCAATTTTGTGATTTTATTTTGGGTAAGACATTAGAAGTAAACTGAAGCCATCCCTTATCCAAATATTTATGTTAATATCCTATTTTATTAAGTAAGTGTAATGATTAGTTAGTGTAATAATTAGTTATTGTAATGTTAGCTTAACGGTTATTGAGAGATAACAACGAGAACATATCACACGAATGCACAAACATATATAGGAGACTCGTCGAAGCTTAAATCAAAAATAAAATAAGTTATTTGTTAAGTGATATAGGGTTTAACAACTAAAACAATAATGGGTAGAGTGTGAAACAAATCATGTAGAGAAATAAAAGAGACAAAGATCGAGTCAGAGAGATGTACAAATAGTACTAAGTTGGGTTACATTATCAAAAGTTCTTTTTTTTAATTTACCGTATACCTATATTTAAAATACAAAAACTAGAAACTAGGTAAAGAACCCCGACTACGATATACAATGAATGACAACGGGAAGAATATGTACCCATGGTTAAATCTCTTAGGCGATGAATTAGGGCTTATTCTAGTCTTTTTTTAAAGAAGATGATTCAATTGCAATCTTTAAGAATCTCAATCTGAAGAAATTTTACGAAGTCCAATGGAAGATGAGCATGAATATAGTTTTCAGAATATTCTTAGCTTTATGTTTTGGGTAAATTTTTGTCATTGCCGATTCTTGGTATGCTTAGATAGATAAGTATCAACACGCAAAATGACATATGCTATTTTTGTCATAAATGGAGAGGTTGGATAAAATGATGCATTCCAACTCCAAGATTTGCAGTTCTTTTAAAAGGTAAAGCTACTGATTTGTTTAGAAGCCAAAAAGGGATAAGACAGGGGATCTATCTCTCCATTTCTGTTCATTCTGGTAGCTGAAGTTTTATCTTTATTGTTTAAGAGAGATGCTTCTCATGGGTTAATTACTGGTTTCAGTGTTGTTTCTCAAGGTATTTAAATCACACACCTGCAATTTGCCGATGATCTTATTGTATTTCTTTAAGATGATGAAGCTCATGTGAATAATTTAAAGGACATCCTTTTGGATTTTGAAGCCATTTCTTGGCTAAGAGTAAATTTTATAAAGAGTAATGTTGTTGGCCTTGGACAAATACATAATGCTGAGTAATGTGTTGTTAGTTGTTCCATGACCCAAATACCTATGAACTATTTAGGTATTCCACTTGGAAGCAAATCTAAATGTAAAGATGTCTGGAATGAGATCATTCATAGGTTTCAACAGAAGTTAGCTGGATGGAACATGTTTTATTTGTCTAAATGACAAAGATTAATTATAATACAAAGTGTATTAGCCAGCTTACCAGTTTATTATCTCTCCATGTTTTAGATGCCATTAAGTGTTGTGAAAGAATTGGAGAGGATTATGAAGAAATTTTTATGGGGATCCACTGAGACTACTAAGAAGAGAAGTTGGGTTGCTCGGTCTAATGCTAACCTTCCAAAATGCAGGGGTAGTATAGGAATTAAAAAGATTCATCTGGTAAATAAAGTATTGCATGCTAAGTGGATTTGGAGGTATGGAAGTGAGAAACATGCTTTATGGAGGAGAATCATACACCAAAAGTTTGGTGGTATCACAAATGCTCTTTTTTCTAATCATTATAAAAGTTCTATTTATCATAGCTTAAGTTCTATTTTTCTAATTCACCACTTCTGCAACTTAATTCTCCTTTAGCCTTCTAGTAAACTTCAAATCCCAAGCTCCGTCCACATACACCATATCTTTCAACATTGCATCTTTACTTTTGGAATTTTTAAAAAGATCAAGAAAAAAAAACAAGTACACCTTTGATTATGGGTAAGGGAAATAACATTTAATTCTGACATGCTATTTGGATTTGGGAGAAATCTTTAAAAATTATTTTTCTTGATCTTTTTAAAAATTCCAAAAGTAAAGATGCAATGTTGAAAGATATGGTGTATGTGGACGGAGCTTGGGATTTGAAGTTTGCTAGAAGGCTAAAGGAGAATGAAGTTGCAGAAGTGGTGAATTTATTGCTAGTTACTGGAGATACTAGTAATCATCTTAGCTTGGAAGATATAAGAGAATATGAGAGTCACTAGAAGTATGGTTTGGGTGAAGGTTTTTTAGTAGCAAATACTTATTCTGCTTTGGAAACTGATGGTTTTCTCTGTTTCCCTGACAAGCAGCTTCAGAATCCTAAAGTTCCCTTGAAAGTTGCATTTCTAGTGTGGAATCTATGTTATAATGATGCACCAACCTTGGATTATCTTCACAGTGCGGGACTTGTTCAAGATGCAAAGTTCTTACTCTGCAATCAGCATATAGAGAAAAATGCACATCTATTTTTACATTGCCAGACTACTTATAGTTTTGGTATCAAATGGGAACATTCTGGTGATGTGAAGAGAACTTTATGGGAGTGGAATAACATGAAAGGAAAGAAGATACTTAAGAAAATATGGGGTTATTTTCCGTTTGCTATCTGGTGGACTATGCGGAGAGAAAGAAATAATAGGCTTTATAACAATGTGCTTAGGAATGTGGATCAAATTATTATTAAGATTAAATATTAGTTGTTCAGGTGGGCTATAAACACTGATGTGTTCTTGGGTTTTTGTTTATCTACACTGGATTGTAATTGGGATGTTGTTATTCACACATTCGTGTAAGCTTTCTGTTTTTCTTTTGTGTTCTTTGTCACCTTTTTAGTGACTTATAACTCTTTTTATAAAATTTGCCTTTTTACGGCAATAAAAAATTGGTAGAAATTGTACGTTTATAAACAAGATGATCTTATGGGCCTATAGACCCCACATGCTCATTCTCCCTGCGTCTCCGGTTGTAATACTAAGTAAGAATTTGTCTTTTGATTATCTAATATTGACACTTTTTAAAAAAATTGATAACAATAATGGTTTTGTTCAATTTTTAAATGATGTTTTATGTACACTCTATGTAATTTTGTGAGGCTCTTCAATGTGGTTTGTATTAATATATTTATTTTCATTAATATATTCTTCTTATTTCAAACAAAAAATAAAAATAAATAAGAAAAATGGGTAGCTAGCTCAGCTGGTCATCCTCAAAGGTTTGATGCGTTCTAGGAGGTCCCAGACTCGAGTCCCCGATGACTCAATATTGTAAAGTATCCGATGGCGCAATATTGCAGAATTTGACATGGAAGGTATAATTAGTTAGCCCCCATGCGATATAATCATCCCCTATCCGCTTTGTCTCCCTTAACTGGTTTCTCATGAGGCTCGCCGATAGGCTATCACGACAACATGTTCAACTAATGTAGTAGTACGTTGTTGGAGCTCAGCATGCTAGGCGCCCAGATTGTTGCTAAGATACCAACTCATTCCTTATAAAGGAAAATAATAATAATAGTAATGTGTAATGCTTACCAAAATTATAATAATAAAACCCTAGAGGAAAGAGAAGTTCCGACGACGGTGAGACAATTTTCTGGCGATTGAAACCAGTTTCATCTCCTCCCTCCCCATCTATGATTCATCGTCAATATACCATCTTTCCTCTCTATTTTATTGTTTATCAGCATTCAGGGATGCACTTTTCTGTCATTGTTTATTTATTTATCGAGTTTTTTGTTTCTTCACAGACACAGATCTTGTTTGGAAGGAACAATGCCTAGAAAACGACCGTCTACCTCTTCAGATATACACACTCACCAATCCCATGAAGAAAATCCTGATTCCCAAACTATCTACACAGAATGACAAGATTCCTTGTCCGTTTACAAACTTCGATGGCTTCCATGGCGGTGTTTGAGGAAAGGGTTACTCTAACAGGGGGTTAGTCCATGAGTGAGTTCGGGGGAGTTGAGTGTATTTTGAATCTTGGGGATTTTGAGAGAGTGTAGGGAGTTTGAGAGAGTTTGGTGTTTTTGAGTTTAGGGAGTTTGGGGGAGTGTAGGGATTTTGAGAGAGTTTATTAGAGGGAGTTTGGGAGAGTTTGAGGGAGTATGAGAGAGTGCTAGGGTGTGTAGAACAGTATCTACATCATACAATACTGGAGTGTAAACACCAAGTCCTCTTGCTTTTGTCATGCAACGAGCTTCCTGCATCAGGAATTTAACATATTTTTAAATACAGTATACAGAATTGTAGAAAATACACACTAGAGTACCAAGAAAACATATCATTCAGTATACATAATTGTAAAAAAGAACTCTCATCATTTTCTTTCTACAACACATCTTCAGAACTTCAACGAAGAAATATATTTTTAAAGATAACATTTGCGGAGGTTCTTTTACATTTCCATAAGCATCATTATAGTGCCATTTTGTCATAAATGCACACATGCAGCAACAATGACATATATTGTGACTTGTGAGCAACTTGCAGCCAGCCACGGGTGCATTTCTTTAATTATTTTCATTCGCTCGTAATCTCCAAAGCTTCATGGTTTCCTTACAAGTTACGGTATTAGATGACACCAATTAAGACCTTGTCTCATCAAGAATAATTTCAACTTTTATGTCTCGGTACAAAACTGGGATGTTGAAACACTTATTTTTCAGTTCCTTCATAATGTTCATAATTTAGTAAGTATCTCATTTTTGAACTCCATTTTCAAGCTCAAGACCTCCTTGATTAGAATGTTCGGTGCAGAAGAATTCCTGCTTATTGGAAACTTATAAACTCAACAAAATGTCTCTGTTGCTTCAGTCCACTTTAGTTGAGATACCAAAATTACAACCGGAAACTGCTACTGCAACTTTTCCGGAGATGTAAAAGTATTCTTTAGAATTTTACTAATTTTCAGTATCCCGTAATCTCATTTCTCAAATCTTAACATCGGTAAACCCAAACTGAACCTGTTGGGTTATAAACAGAATCCTCAAATGCGGAAATCGCAAAATCATCTACTTTATCAGGAAATGAATCCTTATGGAAACAAATCAGGAGGCTCTGGTGATTCATTCATTCGAGTATACTAGTATTCTTACTACAAGGGACATGGAAGCGATTTCTCATCAGGACCGAACTCCCTCCCAAATCTCTCCAAATCTCTACTATTTGGAGAGATTTGTAGTGAGGCAAGTTTACACTATGAACTCCCCCCAACTCCCCAAAACAGCCAACTCCCTAGCTTTCTAGAGTTTTACCACTAACATGGAGTTCAAGAGTTTTTGTGAAACTCCCCCACGACTAACAAGTGTTTTCTAGGTAGTTTGGGAGACTCTTCTAAACTCTCCCACGACTAACGGGGATTTTGAGAGACTCTTCCAAACTCCCCCACGACTAACGGGTAAAAACCCAACTACACCCAACTCCCCCAACTCCCTTGAGGACTAACACCCTGTAAAAGTGGTTTGTATCAGCATCTGAAAGATCAACACTTTCCCACATAAAGTGACAAAGAGGTTTGCGAAGGAAGAATCAAAAATATTGAGAACTGCTTTATTACTTGGGAAAGGGTTTTGAGCGGCATGCAAATTTGGCTGTGCATTAAATGTATGAACATCCATGCATGGAAGATGGCTTGCAGATCCAAATCCCATCCTACAAACGTCATAACAGGACCTTTCAATGGAGTAGGCGCGAACTTTCTTATTTACGGAGCTGAGGTACCACATATTGAGATTCATGTCACAGTAGATAATATTATGCCTTTCAATCCCAATAATGATGAAACAATGGGCCTTACGGTAGAGCTACTCAACAAAACTCTACAGAAATAAATCACCACGACTGTTAGTATCCCACCACCTTGCAGGCTACACTTCTCACGCACCCTGAAATATGCTTTGTATTTTTTCTTGCAAATCCCTTGAATCTTACTGCTTGGATACGATTGTTATTATTGCCTTCTTGAACTTTGAATCTGTATGTTCCTAAAAGATCTAGTGAGGAAAGCTTTGGAAATAGAAAGAATTTGCAGATGGATGCAATCAATACAGCATTGTTGAAATGGAAGGAACCATCTGTTTATGTCAACTTGGCTCAATAATTGCTAGGCCTAACCAAAAAAAACTCGCAAGCAACAGGCTCCGTGTAAGAAAAATAAAAATAAGAATTTGATGGCTTGAAGGAGAAAGTTGAGTTATGTCCACTATATTGCATCCATTCGTATCCTCTCTTGAAACGGATTTTCTCCACCAACTCCAGATACTGTGTTCAAACTTCAGCAAAAATACCCTTTTGCTCGGCCTCCAGTTATACCTGCTGATGATATTTCATCCCCTGCCTTATCTATTGAAGCTAAGGATTTGCTTGTGGCTCTCAAAAGCTTTCCCAAAGGTACGTCTTGCGGGAGAGACGAACTCAGGGCCCAACATTTGCTAGATTCTATGAGGGGAGCTGGTGCTGCAATTTCTGAAGATTTTTTGCTATCTATCGTCGGAGTTGTGAATCTGTGGCTTGCAAGAAAATGCCCTCCCATTCTTGGAAAAATTTGTGGCTAGTGCCCCCTTGACTCTATTGCTCAAACCTAGTGGGGGTTTAAGACAGATCGTTGTGGGCACCATATGGCATAGACTATGCTATAAATTAGCTGCCAGTTCGGTTTGTAAAGAAATTACATCTTATCTTGACACTTATCAATAGGGGTTGGCATTCCTTGCGGTGGGGAGGGGATCTTACACTCCGCAATTAGAGATGCACGGTTCTGACAACACCAAGTCTATGCTGCTAATCGATTTTTTAAACGCTTTCAACCTTGTTGATCATTCTACTATAAACAGGGAGGTAAGAGCATACTTCCCAAGCATCTCTTATTGGGTTGAATTTTGTTACATAAAACCAGCCAGGTTATACTATCAAAATCATGTTCTTTCTTTGACACAAGGTGTTTAGTAGGGGACCCTCTTGGTCCCCTCCTATTTGCATTAGCTTTACACCCACTGGTTGAGAAGATTACAGCTAATTTTGCACTGGATTTCCATGCCTGGTACTTCGATGATGGTACCATTGCAGGAGACACCATGGAGGTGTCTAAGGAATTGAAGATCCTTTAAGAAGAAGGGCCTGGCTACAGACTATATTTGAACATATCGAAGACTGGATTATGTTGGCCTTCGTATGATCTGAGAAGGGATGTTGCTGATGCTTTCCCTGATAATATAGGAAAGCCGATGGTTAGTGTAAAATTTCTTAGTGGGCCGGTTAGTTTAGGCTTAGGTTTTTGCAACACCACTGTGCTAAGTAGGGTGGACAAAACCATACATCTCATGAACAAAATTCAGGAACTGCAAGATCCTCAAAGTGAACTTTTGCTACTTCGTAGCTGCTTTGAAGTTTCTAGGTTATATTTTTCCATACGCACCACTTGTCCCAAGGCTCTTCAGTCAGCTGCGAATCATTTCGATGATCATCTTATGCAGTATCTACGACGTCTGGTGGTTGGTGATGGGACTGGTTTTGGATTATTCCAACAACGATTATCCACTCTCTCCATCAAAGATAGTGGACTTGGTATACTCACTATGGAAGATACTATGAAGTATTGTTATCTCGCATCTCAGGCCCAGACTCAATACTTGCACGAATCTATCTTGAAGCTACCGGTAACAGCAGACTTATGTCAAGGTTTTCATTATGCTCTACAGGATTTCACTCAAGCTTGCGGACTCTCTCTACCTGGTTTTAACATCAAGGATGATGCCCCTCATTATATGAAGTCATTGGAAGCTATCCACTTTGGTGTTGTCCGGGAAAAGATACCCTCTAGCTTCTCTCTATCTATGCGTGAGGCTACCGTATGGAAATGCAATAGATTGGACCATGCTTTGTCTTTCCTTAAAGCGATACCTATAACTGGTCTTAATCAAGCAGTTGGGCCTAGGAAGTTCGCCTCTATCCTCCAGTATCGCTTAGCCATACCCCTTTTTGCGGAAGATAGTAAGCGTTCTTATTATGGCAAGCCTATGGACATCTTTGGGGATCACGCCATTCACTGTGTCAGTGAGGTGGGGCTTAAATTTCGACACGATTTGTTCAAAGACGTCTTGGCTGACATGTGTTACAAAGAGGGTGTCACTGCTAGAAAGGAGGTCCCTTTGGGCATTCTTTCTAATGACGACAAAGACCTTAGGCCATCTGATCTCATGGTTTACAATTGGGAGGATGGTAAAGATGTTTTTATGGATGTCATAGGCGTCTCACCATTCACCAATGCTAGGAATCGTAACTTTGCACCGGTCCATGCTATCTCTGCTGCTATCACTCGTAAGAATAACAAAAACTTAGATAAGTGCACTACACTTGGTTATGGGTTTGGTGTGTTGTCCTTCTTCACCTTTGGTGAGCTTGGTACGGATATTGTAACGTTTCTGAAGAGATTAAGGAATTGCATGGCAAGACATGATGTTAATTTCAATATGGGCAATTCTCTTTTTCATAGGCTATTGATTGTTATTCAAAAAGGTGACGTCGAATTTGATTTTGATTTTTAATAATATACCCTTGGGGTGACTTTTTCAAATAATAATAAAAAAAAAATGGGTTTCATGCACTCCAGGAGGTCACATATTTGATCCCCCAATGACGTGATATTGCATGAATTAACATGGAAGGTATAGTTATCTTGTCCCCCTTGTGACACAATCTCAGCCCCGCCATCCTCTCCAGCTTCCTTGGATAGGTTACCCATGAGGCTCTCTGGTAGGCTAGCACATCAACCTGTTCAATTAATGTAGTAGTGTGTTGTTAGAGCTTAGCTTGTTAGGCTTCCAACTAGTTAATGTATAATACTCTTTATCTAATAATAAAAAATTTAAAAAAATATATAAAATAATAGTAATAATAATAATCGTAACAAATATGTACACCTATGTTCATCCCATGGATACGGATTCGGTGTTCTAGCACTTACAACTCTGGGAGAATTGAGTGATGACATTATTATCCTTTTGAAAAGATTGAAGAACTACATGGATAGCCATGATGTAAATAATAACTTAGACTGTTTTCTGTTTCATAGGGGGTATCATTATTCAGAAAGGTATCAGGGTGCAACTTGTGGCGCGTCTCCCGACCAAATTTTTGTAAATTACTTATAATTTTCTTTCTTAATAAAAGCCTTCATGGCCCACTTTCATAATAATTATATAATAATAAGAAGAAGAAGAATAATAAGAAGAATAACGGTCCCCTAGCTCATCTGGTCATCCCCGTTCCCCAAAGTGTCATGCGCTCCAGGAAGTCCCAGGTTCGAGTCCCCAATGACATAATATTGCAGGAATTAACATGGACGGTAGATTTAGCTTTCCCCCCTTGTGACACAATCTCATCCCCCCCTCCCGCTTCAGCTCCCTTGGCTACCATGAGGCTCGCTTATAGGTTAGCACGGCAACCTGTTCAATTCATGTAGTAGTGCATTGTTGGAGCTTAGCTTGTTAGGATTCCAACTAGTTAATGTAATACTCTTTATCCAATTATAAATAATAAGTAATAATAATATAATTAACGGGTAGCTAGCTTAGTTGGTCATCCCCGTTCGGGTTATTTGGTTTTTGGTACTCAGGTTTTGACCAAAACCTGGGTTTGGTCCAACATTTGTCCAGCCTTTGCATTTGGTCTTGTTTATGGGTAAAAACTATTTCTGCTGGTTTTGGTAATTTTGGGTGTGTGGATGAGAAATGAATTTAAGAAAATGCACTGCACGGGAGTGCTTTTGATTCGAGAGATCAATCTATAAAATTCTGGCATAAACCAAGAAATGGCCGTTCCAGACTTGCTTCGGTCACAAAGTGAAGGAGATGGGGTTGATCTTAGGGAGGGAAGCGAAGAAGGTGTTGAGATTGTGAAGGTGTTGGATGTTTATGACTTGTATCAAAATATTGAACTGGCTTGCAATAATGTAAGCAATCAGCTCTGGTGTTTTCTGGATACGAATGACAACACTTGGTTTTCTGTGCTTGTTTGTGTTGTTGGAAATAGGAAAATGACCTATTTATACAAGTTATAGAGCGCAGACCCTCATCTCGTAGGAAGTGGAGGAAGTTGAGTGATGGAGTAGTGGGGTCGTGTGGGTGATTGCACGATCACGTCTTGGCCGACTTCTCCCATCATCGCTAACCGTCCATGCCTCCTGACATGTTCTTATGATGGCGCATTGCACGATGCACGCTGTAAACCTCCATACCAATACCCTAGTAAGTATCCCCCAGTTTGTGACATGTTTGATGTCTCGAATGTGGATCACAGGACCCCACAGGATAACTGAGTTGTTTAGGAAATCGATATTCGAGAAATATCGTGTATATTCTGTGCATGTAATGCATCGAATATATTCAATATACATAAAGCATCGCTGTTTTAAAGCTTAACGGAGTAAGTCACTGTAGGATCAGAATATCGCCACAGCAATACTCTTGAGAAATTTATAAACAACATTTCTACGAGCTCTTCAACAACACTCTGCGAGCATCGCAGATTGACTCAAAGAATGGCTCAAAGAATGACGTAACGGGTGACGGTAGCTGAAATACGATAAAAGCATGACGATCCTGCGAAGATTATAGCATCTTCAAGAATATAGTGAGTCAAATCTGAAATTAAAGGACAGCTTAGCTGTCATCCATTATGTAACTACCCTATATAAAGAGAACTAATAGACTCAGAAAGGGGAGATCAATTTTAGAGTGTTGAGAAAGTTTTGAGGAGAGAGAAAGTTCTTGTGAGCGATTGTATTCTTGATTTCTTCCATTTCTTGTAATATATCTGAGAGTTAATCAATAAAAGTGTTGTTCTTAATCTTCAAAAATGTGTTGATTATTGTGAATTCTTGTGAGGGGTGTAGTGTAGGATTTCCTGCAACTACATATTGGCGCTAGAAACAGGGATGTTTCTAAGTAAAGATTAAAATTGTGATTTGTAAGAATTTGAAGAAATTGGAGAAGATTCTCACGTGATTTATAGTAATACATCAGAATTGAAGGAATGGCTAGAAGAAGAAATACATCAAAACAACCAACAACCGTAAGGAGGAGTAGAAGACTTTCTGGAGAAGAGACAAATGAAATAGGAGAATCTTCAAGATTTATAACAAGGAGCAACAGAACAAGGAATAATGGAGAAAATCAAGTTCAGCAAACACCGATATAAGATAGAACTGTGGATTATGACAAAGTGAGCGTGCATACTTGGCGATCATATTCAATGGAAGAAGCAGAAGATCGACAATTAAGAAATGAAAGACGATAGGGAAGAGATCAATAAGTGGTTGAAGGATTAATTCACAGAGATGACGAAAATGAAGCAGTAGAGGCTTTAAGACAAAGAATACAAGAGGAAAGGAGATTAGAGGCGGAAGAACGTGCGAATTTAACAAGACAAAATCACGAATTAAGAATGGAGAATTTGAGATTACAAAATAGGAGATCAAGAAGTACTGCAAGATAAAGTTCAAGATCATTTAGAGAAGAAGCAAGGCGAAATTCCCCTGTGAGAAATGCTGGAGAAAATATTCGAGAGGAAATGCAATATCCAAATGAAGAGCAGCATCATGGAGAAGAAGAGATGATTAATGATCGTTACATTCCACGTAGTGAAACTTTGGATGGTAGACGTGATAATAGATATCAAGAGGGTGGAAATAACCAAGATAGTGAAGAAAATCGAGAAGAAGATAGAAGGATATTACATGAGCAAGAAATTCAAAGAAACCGAAGAATAATTGAAGATGAAATTGAGATACATTATGCTGAACAAGCACGTCTAGCCTGCGAAAGGGAAAGATTGAGAGCAGAAGTGGAAGAAAAAGAGTTTCAATAAGCAATACGTCAGAATAATCATGACAATCGAGAAAGGAGACGCCCACGAAATCACAACAATTGTAATATCAATGAGGAATATGATAGAATACAAAGTATAATATGAAAACAGCGAAGAGAAACGATGAGAAATGAAGAAAATCACAGAGAAAAAAATAGAAGGCGTAATCATTTGCGAATTCAAGATGAATGTGAAGAAGAAAATCGTAGGAGAAGGCAGAATGAAGATGCAGAAGAAGAAACACAAAATCTCGCAAGGCAAGAAAGACATGAACGCATGAGAAAGGAAGCTGCACTGAAAAGACCAATGGAGCAAAATTCAGTTGGGAATGAACAAATCTTAAGAGAGTTAGCATAAATGAGGGGAATGTTAAATAACAGAAGAGAGGGAGGCAGAAGGCAACTTGATGAGGCCATTGAAGAAGCTGCGAGAACTCCATTCACCCAGGAAGTACAATTAGCAGGAATACCCCCAAAATGCAATTTGCCAACGTTAACCAGTATCTTTGATGGAACTACTTGTGTTATTCAACATGTCAAAGCATATGTTAGGTGTATGCTAAAGTGGCAAAACCATGATGTTGTATTGTGCAAATATTTCTCATCCAACCTAACTGGCGAAGCTCTGAAATGGTCCTAAGAACACTATAACTTCTTTCAATCATTTCCAGACCACATTTTTGGGAGCATATATAAGTAACAATTCTTCGCGACCTGGCATTGAAGATGTATTTGGGTTAAAACAGAGGATTGGCGAGAGTTTGAAACATCTAACCATAAGATTGAAGATAATGTGCAGTGAGATGGCAAGAAGAGTGGATGAGAGATATCTCATTTTATCTTTCATTAATGCTATGTTCGCAACCAATCTGATGTATATACAAATTTTCAGAATCAAAAATACAATCACCATGACGGAGCTGCGAGAGTTACAAGAAGAATACATTGCATTGGAGGAGAAACAAAATAAGATGGAGTCATATCCCATTGTGAACACCAGTTCAGTTGCAGAAAACGCAAGTCTACTTCCCAGGTTAATAAATACAATAGCGAGCACTTCACAGGTGAAGCAAGGAAAGAGTATGAATGATGATCAACAGAAATTAGTAGTTATGGGAAGCAGAGATCAAGAAGAGTTCGAAAGGGAAAGAAATTTCTTCAGACAAAGCGGGAACAATAAGATTCAAAGGCTTGATCAGCCGTAATAGACTTATGGTGGTCATAGGAAAAATTATTATAGAGGGAAAGGAAATCAGAAGATAATATGGGAAGAAATTAAGATGCCACCTCTAAATGATAGCATAGAGAAAATTTTGGAAGCTATACTTCTGATGGAGGACATACCCGCACCATGGAATATGGGAAAAGAGCCACAGCCAAATAATAGAAGTTTAGAATTCTACACTTATCATCATTTTCATGGTCACTCAGTAAATGAATGTAGGAATGTAAAAAGAATCATCTTGAGGATGATAGTTGCACAATCTCAGCAACTACCCCCAGCTCCAGAAATTCGCAGAGTGAATACAACCAAGGGAGGAGAAATATTTGTGATAGAAGTTGGAGCAAAAGCGAAGAATCTATTCTGTAACTCCATCATACATTCATACAAGACTATAGAAGATTTCCACGATAATATTTTAAGCAGAGTTTTCACGAGAGATGCGGATGGAAGAGAGATAATGAACATTGCGAAAGCTTCGCCATTAGAAGAGTGGAAAAAGTAGACTATTTCTTTCACTACACAAGAAGTACCTGAGCCTGGTGAGATACATGACAATCCACTAGTGGTAAGATTATAAATAAATCCAAAACAAATAGAAGAAGAGGATGAAGACAATGAGGATGGTGAAGTTGAAGATTCTTGGGCTATTAACAGAGTTTTAATTGACACTGGAAGCTCAATGGATATTTTATTTTATCATACTTACAGGACCATGGAGGAAGAGACGAGGATCTAATACCATCGACTTATAAGATCTATGGTTTCAATGGTACTGCCAACAAGCCCAAAGGGGAAATTACAATGCGAATTCCATTGAAGGGGATATCTTCTAAGATTCAATTCTGTGTTGTTGACGTAGAGTTGCCATATAATGCCTTAATTGACCGGCCTTGTTTGCATGGGATTCTTGGTGTAACGTCAACTGTCCACCAGCGCATTAAGTTTCCTCATCCTAGCGGTATTGGAGTTATAAAGGGAGATTGGATTGATGGAAAAAAAGTGTTATGAAATTGATATGGAATCTTGCGAGGAAAGGGCTACGAAGAACAGAAACTGGAAACATAACATCAAACAAAAGCAAAGAAGTGACAAGCTGATGGTTGATACAATAGAACGGCGAGAAGAAGGAATGTTGCGAAGTCAACATGAGCTGAAACCAATAGATGGTGAGCGTCTCGCAAATGAAGAACAAGTAGCAAAGCGCAACAAAAAAGCAGAAGCAGAAAATAGTAAGTAGAAAAGGTAAAATTTCTAAATTGTGAAATACAAGAGATGTATGAATGATTTGTTGAAGAAAAATATCACAAAAATATATTTTGATTCGGTAAAGAAGATAAAATTGAAAAATTATACAAGAGCTGAAATAAAAAAAAATAAAAAAAATCAAAGAATAAAGAAACGCGAAAATTTCGCAGAGACATTAGAATGGGACAAACCTTTATGGCGTACACCCTAATTCGCGAATAAAATTTCTCAAGAGGAAAACGTAAGACCTAAAGTGCGTCATATAAGGGGGTATCTCTTTGCATGGCTCAGGGATAAGGTTATACCGCTGATGGAACATGAGTCATGGAGATTTTGGGTCAATGAAATCCCATCCAGGAGAGTTACCTTGGATTCCCAACTATATATATATATATATATATATTAACAGTTGGGCAACCGAGGGTCTTTACTAAGGAGTGCAGAGTATGATCAAGGCGCCGAGGTACACGGTTGAGATAAGGGTGCCCGGGGCGTATGAAACTACCCTGGTGTTGATGGTGGATTTTTGTTTAAGGGTAAAATTGTAAAACCTAAAGTTATGCGCTAACATCTTGTAAAATATAAAGTCATTAATGAAGTGATGGATACTTCTTCAGTTTATTCACCTAGGATGGAGCATGTGGCAACAATCCCATCCTATGAATAAAATACACGAGATTCATCCAGGTTGGAGCATGTAGCAACAATCCCATATACCCTGTGAATTTCCAGCATTATTAATTAATACACAACAGCCTTGTATTTCCTGTACTCATTATCAGTGCGGCATGATGACTGAGTGTTGCTCTCAGCAGAGCAACACGAATATCCAAGCATTATAATAAAAGCATGTACGAAATAGCCGTACAGGCTGAACTCTCGGTGTGTTATACTAGCCCGATTGAGCCACTCTCAGTGTGTTATACTAGCCCGATTGAGCATCCAGATTGATCGTATCATTCTGGATATGATCACGACCATCCAAATCCACCAGCATGGTTGGATGGCCCAGATCAATTCCATAACCACCAAGCAGGTATGTAATACCTGCCGAACCAACGCGAACCCCGCATGGTCGGCCTCCCTTGGCCTAGCTTGCCAAAACTCCCAAACCATAGCAGTATGGATGGAAAACCCTAAATTAGGGTTTGCGGCACATTACATGTGTCGCAAAACAGCCTCAATCATCCATCTTCGCATGTATAGATGGAGGGTGCAGATGTAGATTCAAAGGGCACAGAGTATGTCAATGAAATCACCGCAGGCCCGTCTACATACCTGACCAATCGGTCAGGACCAACCATGGTTGGTCATTCCAAATCGTGCGCTTGAATGGAGAATTACGCACGTCCTTGAAACCCAAAATTAGGGTTTTGAATCACAAACGTCCATCTTCTCCAGCACGAATGGAGGGTCCGAGATTAGATCAAAGCAGGTCCGGTCATATCAACATGACCACCATGGACCCGTATATCCCCTCACATGATCGTCCAAGGCATACCATGCCGGGATATCCCCAAATCATTCGCTCCAACATGCATGGTCGCACCTCCCAAGCTGCAAACTAATCTCAACCGCTCGATTTCTCCGGGAGAATTGAGTGGCTTAGATCGTGTTTTCATGGGACGGTAAGGCATAGGCGTGAATACCAGCCTACCACCTACACGTTGGAGCAGTCGACCAAGACCGACCAAGCATGGTCGTCTTGGAACGCCCGCCCGATGTTGGTGTGGAATACGGCTTTTGCGGCACTAATTTTCTGTCGCAATTCGATCTCGACCACTCAACTTCGTCGGACGAATTGAGTGGCCCAGATCACGTTTTTATGGGACGGTAGGTATAAGAGCCTACACCATCACGCCATCTACACACATGTATGATCGGCCAACCCATAATAGTTTCCTAAACTTGGATTCGATCAGGGTGAAGAGCAGTGCTTGCGCACCTCCTTCGAAACCCTAATTTCACCAAGTGTCGCAGATGAGTGTCTCAAAGATCATCTCATCCGTCAAACTTCACCAGCTCGGTTATATAGCCCTGGTCAGAAGTTAATTTGTCAGTGCGGAGTCATGGTGATCACTATCCGTCTCTTTACCACATTATGTGGTCGGTCAAGGGAGGGTTTGCATGCGCAACTTCCAAACTATCACATGAAGTAAGCTGGGCATGAAGTTATTATGCTCAAACAGCGATGCTTCATACATGCTGAATATACTCAATGCAGTACCTGCATAGTATACACACGATACTTCACAAGTATCAATTTCCTAAATCACGTAGCATTACATGTTATTTTCTGTGGGATCCCACAATCCACACACTCGAGACATCAATCATGTCACAAACTGGGGGATACATACTGGGGTATTGGTCTGGCGGTTTACAGCGTGCAGCGCACAACGCGCCATCACAAGAACGTGTCAGGAAGTCATGGACGGTTAGTGATGATGGGGAAGTGGGAAAGCCTGGTCGTGTGACACCAACACACTACTCCATCACTCCACTTCCCACGAGATACGAAGGTTAGGCTAAAAGACTTGTATAAATAGGTTCTCCGCAATATTTTCAACAACAAGACAAGTCCAGAAAATAGAAGCAAGTGTTGATACAATTGTATTCAAACACCCGAACTGATAGCTTACATCCTGCAAGCCAGTTCATCTTTCTAATACAAGTCCTGCATAGCCAACACCTTCACATTATCAACACCTTCTTCGCTTCCCTTCCTAAGATAAACCCCATCTCCTTCACTTTGTGACCGAAACAAGTCTGGAACGGCCATTTCTTGGTTTATGCCGGACTTGCACAGATTGATCTCTCGAATCTACAAGCACTCACCGCGCAGTGCATTTGTTTTTGGTTTAGATTCATTCTTCATCCGCACCCCAAATTACCAAAATTAGCAGGAATAGTTTTCACCCATAAACAATTGGCGACCACAGTGGGAGGTTGATCTCTCGGTTACAAAAAATTGAATTCTCAATTTTTCGGTTTTCATCTCGCGATGTACCCTCACCAGGAAACCACAGGCGGTTCATATACCATGGAAAGTATAGCTAGAATGTTGGAGGATGTCTTGGCAAATCAAGCTGGTATCGCTAGAAGACAGAGCGAAACATTCGCCTTATGAACGATATAACAACACAATTACAAGAGGGGTCGACAGACATCTACCCAGACAGTGTGAGAAGCGCTGGACCCTTAGCCAGGGGTCACACCTTCACCAATGGAGAAGCGAAAAGGGCGCGTAATCGCAGGAGACTCAGGAAAGATGAAATACATGGTCCATTCGACAATGAAGACTCGAGGCAACTCCACAAAGGAAAGGACTCCCCCGGAATACTACAACGCATGCTGGATAAAGAAAGGGAGCCTACAGCCTATGGAGTCCTGCTGGAAGATTTATATCTCAAGACTCTTGCTGTAGCCCGAAAGACCGTCCAATCCGCATCAACTTTTCAACCAAGCGAAGAAATGCTTGAAGAAGGAGAAATAAATCAAATACGTGAATACAGAGGATGGGAGCGTTCGATTCGATCACTCAACAGTGATATTACGACACCTTCCCGATCCCTTTACCCAAGCAAGCGATCCGCGGATATGATGACACTCACAAAATTTCCGACTTCATCTCCAAGACGTGCTCCACATGAGGGCCATGTAGAGACATCACAACGCCCACTAACGCAGGAAAATCCCGACTCGAAATACCTACACTTTCCCTTCCCAATGAAGAGGATTTTGGAGTTACTGGAGGCATGGGTGCAAAACGGAGAGGTGGAGCTACCTCCAGTATGGCATCCACCCACTGATCAAGAAGTAATGGACCCGAGGTATTGTCATTTCCACCGGTTCCTTCACCACCCCACCAGTGAATGCAACTCTTTGAAGCGCATTGTTCAGGAAAATCTTGGTTCAGAAGCAGCTTTCCTTGGAGGAGCTACTTCGGTTTTACACAAGTGAGGTCTCGAAAGCAAGTAAATTACATCCAAAAATCTTACGAAAAATATAATCTTAGAATTCACTGGGGACTGAGCATCCCGCACGTAAAAAAAAATGCTCAATAATCAAACGCCATGTCTGCTTCCTTTCATACTTCCCTTTTATGTGATATTTACAATTCCATATGATATGTGCAATCATTCATGACCAAGATGCAAATTCCATTCAAGATAATCCATTTTCAGAACAGTCTATTCACAAAACTATCTCAAGATAAACCAATTCAATTACCTATTAATTCAAAACCGGAAGTCAAATTGTGAAAGGAAATCCTCACTACCACTCAAAAAATAAGAAGATCTAAAAAAAAGGTAAATAAGTTGCGGGAATCCTTCAAGGAAAGTCCTTCAACAACAACTCATCTTTCTATGCAAGAGCGGCTTTCATTTTCTGAAGTACAGCTTATTCCATCTTCAACTCGTTAGACAGCCTTTCAATCTTCTCTTCTTGGCGAGCAACAAAGTTTGCAGAAGGGACTTTATTTTGTAGTTTATGGAGCTCCTGAATCTCGGATAACCCTTTGAGGAACCAAGGAGCATTGAAGTCGTACTGCACAAACACATCTCGATGGCACTTCCAGTATTCAATCATCTCCTCAGAAAGTGTCCGACCGGTCGTGACGCTCTTCCCATGGATAGAAAAAAGAGCTTCTTGGACGCGGTTGACCAAAGCAAGGCGACTTTTGATCTTCGTAGTGGTAGCAATATGGTCGTGCTTCTCCAATATCGCCTTGTACAACCTTTTGAACTGAGATGGCACACTGAATCCTCCAACCAACACATGACCTGGAGAAGGAGTAGTGAAATGAGGATTGAACAAAGCTCCAGGCTGCATTACCAATACTTCACCAACTGAAGGAGACTTGTCAGTTGCAGGAGGCCTGTCGGAAGAAGTCACCACAGCTTGATTGATCGGAACCGGTTCAGGACGTGCTTCAAGGGGATTCATCTCAATAGCATATGTTACCTCTCCTACGTTTCTCCTGATGTCTACTTCGCTCTGGGTACTGATTTCCATCACCGCCTCATCAACAAGATCACTTACAGAGATGCCTTGTCCAGCCGAGCTTGCGTTGTCTCCATCATTGTCATGTGAAGGAACGGTTTCGGTTTCACCAGACTTCTCGGCATGAGGATCAGTATCACCAGACCTATCAACGCGAAGGCCAACGTCACCAGGACTTTTCGTTATGAATGCGCGCCATCCTGGTAAATACATTCTCCTTTGGAATTCCCTGAATTCAGACAAGGATCACTCTTAGAAGAAATTACTCTGGGAGAAATGAAGGAAACAACAGAAGAAGATTTAAATACCTGCATATAGGAGGAATTGAGTATCACAAAACTACAGGCCTGCCTTTTGGATCTTCCTCCTGATTGGGGACTGCAGTCATCAGCTCTGGTTCGTTTGCCTGGGAGCGGTTTCAACCGGAAATGCTTCCTAAACATGTCATCGGATGGCTCACCACGGGAATTTGTCACAACATCCTCTGAAAACTTCTGAAAAGCCAACAACTATTTCCTTCAAAATTCTTTATACCCATCGGTTACCGCTGGGTTTCTCCCAATAGGCCAGAAAGGAAGACTCGGCCGCTCTAAAAACGTGTCATCGTTAAAAATATCTGGGAGAAGTTCTTTCGGAGCCTCTGGTGAACGGATAAACGGAAAACCCTGATCAAATCCCATTTTATGAGCGTCCCTATCTATATTATACGTAGTCACAGTAAGTTCTTCGTTGAATAGATACGGGACATACCCCGAGATGCAGCTGTGCAGATAAGTAAGTTCTCCAAATCTCATGGTCTTAACATCGGTACACAACGCATCATCAGGACCGTCAGAAGCAATAGCAAAGGTTTTCGGTTGAACAATGGAAGAATGGATCGGCCCTCATGGACGGAAATCTACAGAAGACACATTGTCAAAGATATCCACGAGTCTCGCACCGGTTCTGGGACGCCTCCTGTGCCAACGAAGTATTCTCGAACCACCATACAAGCTGCTGAGTGAAGTTGCGGGAGTAGGAGCATAACTTTTGAAATGTTCCCATAAGAATGCCTGAAGAAAAGCGAAGTGAACGTGCGTCTCCACTTTCTTGTACCCGTTAGAAACATGCATATCCATTGCTAAAGCGTCCAGATGAGAGTACAGTGATCCAAGGAACAAGGCACCTAGGGGAAGAACTTTACCTTTCGCTAGCCTTATAGAAATCCTGACAAGGTCGCCTCTTATGGTCTTCTTTCCAGAACCGTCGTCGAATATGTCTCTGGACAGCCATAAAGACAGGAATGCAATCACGCTGAGCTCGCTTTCCAACTCTTGACCCGGTTCTGAGTCCACAGAAGACCATTCCAATACCCACCAGGTGTAAAAGCATCTTGTATCTTTTTTCTCCTCCTTGTCCAGACCGTTGAATTCTGCCACCTTTTGGAGTATGGCATCATAATTACGTTGTTCAGTGTCAGAAAGCTCGTAATAAAGATTCCCAGCCACAAGCAGGTTCATTAATGCAGCTACGCTCTCCAGAGTAATAGTCATCTCTCCCCATCTAGATATGGTTGTATGAGTAGAAGGGCGCCACCGAGAAATGAAGGTAATCAAACCCGAAGCGTCTTTCTTAATTTCAAGAGCAGCAGATGCCATGACCGCATCAAGGATTCGCGCCTTGGTCAAATTAGCTTTAACATCCTTGTTATTCAATATGCGTCTCATCCATCCATCATAAGAACCCAGTGGAGTATGGCAAATCTTGAAGTCGATAGGAGAAGGCGGATATTCGTTCCTTCGAAGACAAAATCTCATCACAAGTACTGAAGAAGAAGATGGATCAGCTTCCATATTTTCTGAGTCGGAGAGCAAGACTATCTTGTGAGAAGGATATCTCCTGGTGTTTGGGAAAGGCGAGGTGAACAACTCATCATCGATGCTCGGCATATCTTTGAAGCTGTCAACACTTCCTGATTTGGCACTAATATTATTTCCGGAAGACATCTCAACAGGAATTATTTTCTTCATTCCACAATGAAATAAAAGACAGGAGTTAGAACTTGTATGAAGACGACAAGACATGATTCACGTTTGAATGCACAAAGGAATTGGATCCAAGTCCGGTATAGCTTCAAGTCCGGTATTTTCTAAGTCCGGTATAGCTTCAAGTCCGGTATTGGTTTCAAGTCCGGTATTTTCTAAGTCCGATATAGCTTCAAGTTCGGTATTGGTTTCAAGTCCGGTATAGCCTCAAGTCCGGTATTTCTCAAGCATCAAGACCGGTGTTGGTTCAGGGCACAAGACTAGCATAAAATCGGCTTTCGGTCAAGCATATGTAGGTGGGGCCACATTCGAATCAAACACACATGGTGGGGCCGCATTCATGAGCACGTATTATAACACGGTTTTCTTATATTCATGAGAATTGTGTTTACGGAATTCAATCCATATTTCTCTCCAAACTACAACCTGAGAAGCTAGGTTTTGCATGCAACAATGGAAGAAGAAGCAAAATACAGCATATTCATGGGATCGCAATACCAAACAATTCTAGCAAAAATGGGTGGTTATAGTATCAATCTTGATGGGAAAGCTAAGCATGATGTATCTATCAAAGGATTTTTACCTAAGAAATTAGGGTTTTTCCTAAAAAAAAAAAAAAAAAAAATCCCGAAACTTACCTTGGTCGGACGGACGGCGACGGAGTATGGATGCATATCTGACAACGACGGTCGGCGGCGAAAGTGGAGCACGGACGGGAGCTGCTAAAACCAAAATAAAAAAAAAGTTGTGAGGAAAAGAAGAAGGGGTCGGTCCCTTATATAGACAAAGTTTGGAACAATCCTAATATAACAAGGATTCCTTTTTTGAGTCAAATACCCAAAGAAGGAAACCGGTCCCACCAAAGGATTCCATACAAGTGCAACGGCATGGACAACTAGCGGGCGGTCAATACTCTTCCGGGTAAACTTCCTTTATCCTGTCTTTATCACATATGTATGTCACCATCTCATGCCCACCCCACAATAGTGTAACCATTATGTGCTAGGCAGGGGACTTAATGTTGATGGTGGATTTCGTTTAAGGGTAAAATTGTAAAACCTAAAGTTATGCGCTAACATCTTGTAAAATATAAAGCCATTAATGAAGTGATGGATACTCCTTCATTTTATTCACCTAGGATGGAGCATGTGGCAACAATCTCATCCTATGAATAAAATACACGAGATTCATCTAGGTTGGAGCATATAGCAACAATCCCATATATCCTGTGAATTTCCAGCATTATTAATTAATACGCAATAGCCTTGTATTTCCTGTACTTATTATCAGTACGGCATGACGACTGAGTATTGCTCTCAGTAGAGCAACACGAATCTCCAAGCATTATAATGAAAGCATGTACGAAATACCCGTACAGGCTGAACTCTCGGTGTGTTATACTAGCCCGATTGAGCATCTCGGTGTGTTATACTAGCCCGATTGAGCATCCAGATTGACCGTATCAGTCTGGATATGATCAAGACCATCCAACTCCACCAGCATGATTGGATGGCCCAGATCGATTCCATAACCCCCAAGCAGGTATGGAATTCCTGCTGAACCAACGCGGACCCCGCATGGTCGGCCTCCCTTGGCCTAGCTTGCCAAAACGAAAAAACCATAGAAGTATGGATGGAAAACCCTAAATTAGGGTTTGCGGCACATTACATGTGTCTCAAAACAGCCTCAATCATCCATCTTCGCAGGTATAGATGGAGGGTGCAGATGTAGATTCAAAGGGCACGGAGTATGTCAATGCAATCACCGCAAGCCCTTCTACATACCTGACCAATCGGTCAGGACCAACCATGGTTGGTCATTCCAAATCGTGTGCTTGAATGGAGCATGACGCACGGCCTTGAAACCCAAAATTAGGGTTTTGAATCACGAACGTCCATCTTCTCCAGCACGAATGGAGGGTCCGAGATTAGATTAAAGCAGGTTAGGTCATATCAACATGACCACCGTGGACCCGTATATCCCCTCACATGATCGTCCAAGGAATACCATGCCTGGCTATCCCCAAATTGTTCGCTCCAACATGCGTGGTCGCACCTCCCAAGCTGCAAACTAATCTCAACCGCTCGATTTGTCCGGACGAATTGAGTGGCTTAGATCGTGTTTTCATGGGATGGTAAGGCATAGGCGTGAACACCATCCTACCACCTACACGTTGGAGCAGTCGACCAAGACCGACCAAGCATGGTCGTCTTGGAACGCCCGCCCGATGTTGGTGTGGAATACGTCTTTTGCGGCACTAATTTTCTGTCGCAATTCAATCTCGACCACTCAACTTCTCCGGACGAATTGAGTGGCCCAGATCACGTTTTTATGGGACGGTAGGTATAACCGCCTACACCGTCACGCTATCTACACACATGTATGATCGGCCAACCCAGAATAGTTTCCTAAACTTGGATTCGATCAGGGTGAATAGCAGTGCTTGCGCACCTCCTTCGAAACCCTAATTTCACCAAGTGTTGCAGATGAGTGTCCCAAAGATCATCTCATCCGTCCAACTTCACCTGCTCGGTTATATAGCCCTGGTCAGGAGTTAATTGGTCAGTGCGGAGTCATGGTGATCACTATCCGTCACTCTACCACATTATGTGGTCGGTCAAGGGAGGGTTTGCATGCGCAACTTCCAAACTATCACATGAAGTAGGTTGGGCATGAAGTTATAATGCTCAAACAGCGATGCTTCATACATGCTGAATATACTCAATGCAGTACCTGCATAGTATACACACGATAATTCACAAGTATCAATTTCCTAAATCACGTAGCATTACATGATATTTCCTGTGGATCCCACAATCCACACACTCGAGACATCAATCATGTCACAAACTGGGGGATACATACTGGGGTATTGGTCTGGAGGTTTACAGCGTGCAGCGCACAACGCGCCATCACAAGAACGTGTCAGGAAGTCATGGACGGTTAGTGATGATTGGGAAGTGGGCAAGCTTGGTCGTGTGACACCAACACACTACTCCACTACTCCATCACTCCACTTTCTCCACTTTCCATGAGATACGAAGGTTAGGCTAAAAGACTTGTATAAATAGGTTCTCCGCCCTATTTTCAACAACAAGACAAGTGCAGAAAATAGAAGCAAGTGTTGCTACAATTGTATTCAAACACCGGAACTGATAGCTTACATCCTGCAATCCAGTTCAGCTTTCTTATACAAGTCCTACATAGCCAACACCTTCACATTCTCAACACCTTCTTCGCTTCCCTCCCTAAGATCAACCCCATCTCCTTCACTTTGTGACCGAAACAAGTCTGAAACGGCCATTTCTTGGTTTAGGCCAGACTTGCACAGATTGATCTCTCGAATCTCCAAGCACTTACCGCACAATGCATTTGTTTTAGGGTTAGATTCATTCCTCATCCACACCCCAAATTACCAAAATTAGCAGGAATAGTTTCACCCATAAACACCTGGCCATTCTTGGCAAGTCTTGGCTATGATGCACTCGGCCCGAAGAAAACCCCACCTAGGGTGTAGTCTCGTAAGTATAAGCCATATAGGCAAAAATTATAAGAGGATGTGAAAAAAACTGGTTGTTGTTAAGACCGGATGGGAGGAGATAGTATTGTATGGCCGATGTACGCCTCCTTGAAGGGGCAACCAGGGGGGAGATAAGGGCGGCACCCTCCATTAAGGAGCTGATAAGTGTTTTAAGACGCAAATATCTTGAGGCTTTATGTTCGCAAGAATATTTAGGCTTGTCATATTTGTGCAATAATTATACATAGGCAAAAATCCATGAGAAAAAGATAAGATGAGATCAATGGGTTTTTACATGAAAGTGTAAAGACGTCCTGCAATTTTATCACAAGATGGCAATGTCATGGGGCTTTGTCTTCGTAAGAAAACTTAGGCCTGTCATATTATCGCAGAGAAATTGACAAAGCGCGGATAAGGCAAGATCAATGGGTCTTTACATGCGAATGTAAGGACGTCCTGCGATTTTGTCGCCAAAACAAAACGTGGAAAAATAAGACCTTTAATTAGGAAGGCAAAATAAGACCACGGGAGATCAAGAAATGGCTGCGAGATTATGGACAAAATTTACAAACAGATCTTGTTCAGAAAGTAATCTGCTTAATCTTTCATATTGCATATGATTAACAGAGGCAAGTATGGGAATGAACAGAATGATAAAATTGTTATTCATCTTGATATGACAGATTTACACAGATCTTTATATGAAAGATTTATACAGATAGTTAAAGATTAATAATCATATTGATTAACCATATTGCAAAAAGGAATTATTTTTTAATGTATGAAGATAGAAACAAAAGAACTCTATACACCAAGGAACGTTAGAAGCCGGAGAAATTCACAGCAATATACAAATATTACAAAGAGACTAAGAAAGGAGATGAAACTATTTCTCATTAGATCCTTCGTTATCTTCACCATATTTCTCCCCTTCACTTTCTTCTTAATTATATTCTTCATCTTCTTTAGACTCTTCAGCTTCACTGTAGAGATGGCAAGATTAGGGACGTTCTCTGGTATTTCATCCGCGAGATAAGGATACGCAGAATGAGGAATTTTATGGTCATCACAGACCATCTTAATGGAATCATTGTGAACACCAACAAGAGTATTGCTAAAATTCTCCAGGGTAATCTGAAGCTGCTTTTTGAACTTGGAACATTTCTCATTGCGAGAAGATAGAATTTTTGCAAGTTGTCCTTTTTCTTCTTCCAACTCTCCAATTCTTTGGCAAAAATTTCCTTCAGATGCTGCGAACAAATGACAGCAAATTAATAAAATAGTGGAGATTCAGTTAAAAAATGGATTAGTGGAAAAACAAGAATAACAACCTTTTCTTTCGGAGATCATATCTTTAATCAAGGCAGAATGATCAGCCTGAAGACTAACATCTACACCTAAGTTATTTCTGGCGTTATCAAGAATCTTCGCAGCCCAAGAAAACTCATCATTATTACTAATGAGAATGAGGGAGCGAACTTGGTTTTCCCTTTCAACAAGAGATCTATTCTCGCAGATAAGTCTATCTCTTTCAATATGAACTTCAAGAAGAGTTTTTTGGAATTCCGCTAAAGCTTGAGTACCTTGTCTAGATATGCGATCTCTTTCATCTATGAGATCACGTTTTTGGGCTCTTAGAATATTGATTTTTTCTTTAGATTTAAGATAGCGATGCTTAGATGTATTAGCCGCTCTCAAACTAGATCTGTGGTCAATTGCTAAAAGACGAAATGTGGATCTAAGGTCATCTATGGAAAAATATTCAATCTTGTCATTTGAATAATTGTTTAAGGAATTATTAAGGCGATCAAGAAGGGTATCCTCATCTATAGGATCAGGAAAAGAACGGAAGAATGTAGCCTCATCGGTAAGACCATAAAATGGTTTCTTGAATAAGCTAAAACAATATGGTAAAATAATTAAGAAAAAAAGGGAAGAATTCATACCATAGAGCTGCTGGTTAGATTTTTCAAGATCAGATATCTTGTTCTTATCTCTTGAAGCATCAATTTCCATTTGTTTAACCTTCTCGCGAAGACTAACAACTTCAGATTCCAGCTGTTCATCTTTCTTGCAAAGACTAGCAGACTCAGATTCTAGTTTTTCATTCTTCTTGCGAAGAATAATGTTCTTCTTTTCAAAGGTTGCAAATCTCCTCTCCAAGTCTGAGGCAACAACAAAAGAAGCTCTTCCAGCCTGCGAAAGAAAACAAAAAATTGTCAAGACAGATATAAATTAAAACCTTGCGAGGAAATGAGAATACACAAACGTGGCGAATAAATGAGAACATACTAGAACGCTGAGTGAATGTAAGAAACTTTGAGATATAGATCTTGAAACCCCGTGAAGATATTCATTATTCTCCAAGAGAGTGGCATCACAGATAGCTGCCATAGATTTGTAAGCTTCAGCAAGAGGAGTATCACCAATCCCTAGCATAGAGTCAGAGAATATACTGGAAAGCTGAGACATAGAAGACTCAGGTTGAGAGGATTCCTTCGCAGAAGTGAAATTAGCTTCGCCATCATCACCATCATCATCATTCTTATCATTGCTATAACTCTCGCCAGATTGAAAAGTTGAAGGAGGAGAGGATTGCACTTTTCTTTTCAATGAAAGAGGAACAACAGATTTTTCTCTGCGAGAAGCACCTTTGCTTTTCCCTTTATTCTTCGCAACCTCATCGGGTTCTCTTTCTTCAATAACCCTCAAGCACAGATAAAGATAAGAAATAGAGGCAACAATATATTGTTAAGAATCATAAAGGAATATTTCTTACTTCATCTGTGAATGATTTGAGAGCTAATAAAGTACTAGGTTTCCCTAACTTCTTGTAACTAGCTTTCAGTCTTTCAATCTGGTAAAATTGGAGGGATCAGCGAGAGTATATAGAAAAACATGAGGAAAATAATAATGGAAACTTAAACAAAATTTCGGGAATATACTTCTGTATTTATTTCAGGCCAGCTGAACACCCATGGTTGGTATTCTGCGAGATTCGCAGGCAAAGCATGAGAACCAAAGATGTATGAATGTTAAGTGCATATTTTTCATATATTTAGTGTCAGTTCCATGCTAGTATTTGTTGGTTTTCTTGCAAATTATTGTATATTACGCTTGTTTTCTCTTATTTGTGTTTTATTAGATGAATCATCCAAAAGAAGTGAAATAGCACTTAATTGTGCAATAAAAGAAGCTAGCTACAAGTGGAGAAGAGCCAAAGATCAATTGTAACTCATTCAAGTACAAGATTTCTACTTTTCATTGTGTAGAGGATGAGAAGACGAAGTCAATGGCGAAAGAACGAAGTCATTCTGAGTTCGTATGAAGAAGTTATGAGGAAAACAAGAACTTGGAAGAATAAAGGGTAAAATTGTCATTTCAAGGGCCACTGCTATTGGCATCCCCTCGTTCGTTAAGGGGAATTCTATCTGTTAAGGGGCTGCCATTTTCAAAGGAACTGCTAAGGGGAGTCATGACTTTTACTTGGGGGAAGCCGTAATTCAAAGCATGCTAAAGGCGCCCGATGATCATCTCAGGGCACCACCATCGTCTTTAATATTTTCCGGCAAGTTCAGGGAATTTTCATCCCTGTTACTTTTGAGTTCACGACCAGTCCATGGTTGTGTTAGCTAGGGAGATTAATCAGGCATGGTTGTTCTTCTGGATTTATAGGGAGATGAAATGAGATAGCGATGACTATTGAATATGGAGTTGGTACCTGCTGTTGTTGATGAGGATAATCGGTGATTGATTGTTGTTATCAGTGATTGAATAAGAAGAACTCGAGTTGCATATGCTGTTGTGATTCGATGGCTAGATGAATACGGAGCTCGACAAGTTCAGGGAAGGAGTTACGATGGAGTTTTAAACATCAGTGGTGTTGCTGCCATTATCGGCCATTGAATGGTAGTAATGGCGGAGTTCGAGCTAGCGTATGGTCCAGTGGAATATGCTGGCGATGGTTTAATGATGGTAGAGAGGAAGGCTGGGTCTTGTTACAGCGAGATGGATGTTTTTGTGGTTGAAGCTATGTTGAGAACGAGTAACTATTACAGCAGGGAACAAGTCTTGTTGTGGCTAGCCATGGGTCAAGTGGCTATGTACAAAAGATATTGGAGGTGCAGCTCGAACCAAAGAGAAATAAACTGAGTTTGAAAACAACACGTAAGATTGAGTTGATTTGTACGTGGTTTGAGTTTGTTGTGTGAACGGGAAAGATTAGGAGGTGCTAATAAGAGTTTTAGGAGGCTATGGATCTTGGGTTGGAATCGAGATTAACTACTTGGGAAATAATTCAGTTGGAAGAGAGTATTGATAAGTCTCAGGAGCTATAAAACAGCCACCGAGTGGTGCCTTTTCCGTTGGATTTTAAGATGAATGGTGAGGATTAAATACGATTTTAGGGTTTGTAGCGGCCAAGGGGTGTTTAAAGTTTATCAGATTCGAATTATTAGGGACACAAAGCTATAAATAAAGGCTTAAATCATCAGCAGAAGGGATATCCTCACCCTCACTTTCACGCCCGCAATCTGTTCGACGAAATTCCTGAAAGAATATCCAGAAGCTTAAGGAGTTCAATTCATGCACAAATAGCTCGAGTTTGTGGCGACTTCGGGAGACATAGCTCAAGCTTCTTTTTTGTAGTTTGAACTCTACTCTCTCCCTGATTTGTTTATGATAAAACTCCATTATGAGTAGCTAAACTTCTTAATGATTGGGGATGAATTCTAAGTTCTAATATATGATTCAATTTAGCATATAAATCTATTTTAACTCTTCATATGATTATTGTTTGTTTTTACAATAATTAATTTTATGTTTGATTGATAAATTGTTTAGGTGGCCAACTGAACTAGTTTATTAGTTAACCTAATGCTAGTAGAGAATTAGGATATCCGTAATTGTTGAATAATTCTCTACACAAGTAGAAATTGCGAAACCTTGCAGAGGGATTCTGTGGAGCAATCGCAAGTAAAAACAACACTTGAAAGTGAACCTTGGGCTAAGAGTTCAACTACTAGGATTGACCTAAATTCACAAAATATAAAGCATTCGACCAAATTACACTTAAAGTGCGCTACTTCTAGGTGGTTTATAGAATAGAATCTGGCATTCGAGCGCTTCGGTGTCCAGTGACTTAAGGAATTTTGAGGATAGCACTGCGCTAGTTGTTTTCCTATGGTTGATAATAATTTGTGAATGATAAAGAATAGATGAATATGCTACTTTGATGACTATTTAGTAACGAAGAAGAATTCCCTGATCATATTTCTCTCCATTGCTTGCAAACTTTATTACTTTCAATTGCTTTGTTATTTATTTTGTTCTACAATCTAAAGCAAAACCCCTCATTGTGACATTTTTGACAACTAAAACTCCCTGATCTTCGTGAGAATGATCCTTACTTCCATTATATTACCAGTTAATTGTGTGGAAATAAGTAATTTAATTTGAGTGCACCTACGACACGCATCAATGAACCCCCTAGAAATAATGGGAAAATACATCATTTGTCATCATTATAATGGCGAGGGGATAAATTGTTGCCTGGATGCCAATCAATGTCCAACATAAGAACTTTTTCTTCAGCAATGTCATCCTTCTTCTGTAAGTGGACACCCCAACAAGTGTTATCTTTCCTCATGGGGATTATTTCATAATTCGCGAAGAAATTTTCAACAGTATACTTCGCAAGAACAATTGTAACTTCTTTGAATTTAGGGTTCTTCACTTCAGGAGGGTAAAGAGACTCCTTACCAGCACCGCGAGTAGCAAACTCAAGCATCAAACGAATGCAACCCCCACTCAACTGATATATGGCCCGCGAGAACTTCGCGTGAGAGAGTATTTCATAGAATAAAGTAATTTCAGGGTCATAAATAGGAATGGGAAGACCAGCTTCAAGTTGACCTAGTGTAACTATGATCTTCTAGCGATTACACGGATGATCGGAAAATAATTTAACAGAGAGCTCAGCCTTAGGATTTTGATCGGGAATGGCAGATAAAGTAAAACATCTTTCTTGAAGTTTCTTTTGCATCTTTTCAAAGGCAATTAGATTTTTACGACCATCTGGAGGCATTCTTAGTATGGGAATAAAGAAAATAATAGAAGATCAAAAGAATAAGAGAAAAGTTACAACAGTAGCAGATGCGGAATTTACGGAAGAAAAGTGAAATTGCAGAGAGAAGGAAGAAGAAAGTAAAAAACAAAAAAAATAAAAATAAAGAAGATATATATAGAAGATAAGAATTCTCGAGAAGATAAATGCTTTTAATGCGAAGAAAAGGCGTGAACGGTTGAAATGCAGCGGTTGAAAAAGACGTGTCAGGAATTGAATGGAAGAAAAGATACGTGTAATAAATCTGGCGAAGAATGTAGAAACGTGTCAGAACAGAGGAACGTGAAAAGATGAACAGCTGCGGCATTTTAAAAGGTTTCAATTCTCATGATCTTTTCTCCTTCGCAGAAAAGACATGAGAAGAGGCAAGATGTAGGATCAGAATATCGCCACAGCAATACTCTTGCGAAATTTATAAACAACGTTTCTGCGAGCTCTTCAACAACACTCTGCGTGCATCACAGATTGACTCAAAGAATGATGTAACGGGTGACGGTAGCTGAAACGCGATAAAAGCATGACAATCCTGCGAAGATTATAGCATCTGCAAGAATTAACATTACAACTGCTACGAGAATATCGCGATTCAAATCCTAAATTAAAGGACATCTTAGCTGTCATCCACTATGTAACTACCCTATATAAATAGAACTAATAGACTCGGAAAGGGGAGATAAATTTTAGAGTGTTGAAAAAGTTTTTAGGAGAGAGAAAGTTCTTGTGAGCGATTGTATTCTTGATTTCTTCCATTTCTTGTAATATATATGAGAGTTAATCAATAAAAGTGTTGTTCTTAATCTTCAAAAATGTGTTGATTATTGTGAATTCTTGTGAGGGGTGTAGTGTAGGATTTCCTGCAACTACAGTCACGGTTAAGCATATTAAAACAGATGCATGTCTAGCCATCTATGAATGATCGTTTTGAGGTTGCACATGCAATACCTCCCTTGGATAGAGTGACGGATGGTAGTCTCCACGACACTTTATTAGCTACTTAACTCCTAGCCTGGTCTGCCTAACCAAGATGGTAGAGTTGGACGAACGAGATGATCTACGATGTTCATCTGCGATCGTTGATAGAGATTTAGGGTTTTGAGGAGGTGCGCAAGCATCACTCTTCAGCTTGACCGAAACCAAGCATGGGAGAATTTTTTGCGGGACCGACCAGGCATGCGTGTAGACGGCCTTCCGGTGGTCATTATGGTGATAGCATGCTCCTGCTAGGGTTCGTCTAGGCTGGTGAAATTATGCGGCTAACTTGCGTGGCCGTGATCGTTTTTGAGACTGACACGGACAGTCCAGATTTCCCTTAGGGAATTAAATATGCTCAATCGGGCTAATATAACACACCGAGAGATATAGCCTGTACGGGTATTTCGTGCATGCCTCACCATTGACACTTGGATATTCATGTTACTCTGCTGAGAGTAACAATCAATCATCATGACGCACCAATAATGAGAGTCATGTTGAGAACAACACAGGAAATACAAGGCAATTCATGCATAAATTAATAATGCTAAAATTCACAGGGTTTTTTGGGATTGTTGCTACATGCTCCACCCTGGATGAATTTTGTGTATTTAATTCACATAATATTTGGGATTGTTGCTACATGCTCCATTCTAGGTGAATTTTGTATATTTATCGAATTGCTTCAAATTAATAAAACGAGAGGATTTCTGCGCTCATCGTTTGTCAAATGGCCTTACCCTTTGCAGGATGTCGGCACATAAATTGGTTTTACAACTTTAGACCTGAACTAAAGTCCAATATCAACATTAAGTCCCCTTCCTAGCACATAATGGTTACACTATTGTGTGGTAGGCATTATATGGTGACATATATAACCTAATAAGACAAGATAAGCTTACCCGGAAGATCCTTGACCATCTGCTAGTAATTTTCCATGTGAAAGCACCGGTGCAAGCATGAAATTTTGGGTAGGACTGGTTTCCTACCTTGGGCGTTCGAAACAAAAGAGGAATCCTTTTCCCACAAGGATTCTCCAATTGTTTGTCTATAAAAGGAGTGCTAACCCTTGTATCTTCTTTATCTTTTTTTTTTTCCTGGATTCTCCCGTCACTACCACTCCCGCCGACGCTACCGCTCGTTGACACCTCCGTACTTGCTGTCGCCGTCCGTCCGCCGACAAGGTAAGTGCTTCACGGTTTTCTCATTTCTTTTTTTTCGGTACAAACCCTAATTCTTAGGTAAACCCTTTTGTTCTTTGGGAAAAACCATCCCGTTGTGATTAATTCTGCTAACAAAATAGATAGCAAAGTCGTTGATATTGCTAGGATTGTTCAGTAAGACAAGCCACGAATCCTATGAATATACTATTCTTGTTCTTTTTTCTTATCATTGCATGCAAAACCTAGCCTTAGGTTGTAACTTCAAAACCCTGGCTTAGATTTCGTAGACACAACTCCCGTGGATGAACTCGTTCGCTTCTCCGCACATAGGAAAAACCATGTATGCAACATTAAACGAATATGGGACCCACCAGTGATGCTTCGACCAAACATCAGCCCTATCACACCTACTTTTATCGATCTTGAAACCTGTCGTGTACCTGCTTGATAAAATGTGGGGCCCGCCTGTGCCTGCTTTGCTCGAACATGGGACCTGCCGTGTGCCTGCGTCACTCGAACATGAACATGGGCCTCGTTGTGCTCATGTTCTTCCACGGCTGGGAAATATGCTTCTCCATCCGTGGGTACATATCTCATGAAAGATATTTTTTTTATAACAACCTCGACCATTAACACCCATATTGCGTGATTTCTCCCTACGAAGTAGTGACCTTTTTCCATTTCATCTTATTGTAGTTGTCTGAAAGTGAATGAGGAGGATTCTTCTAAGATGTCACCTGAAGATAACACTGCTGCCAAACCGGAAGGTGTTGACAACTCCAAAGACATGCCAAATATAAATGATGAGCTTTTTACGGTGCCTTTTCCAAATGTTAGGAAGCATACTAGCCATAAGATAACACTACTTTCGGGCTCAGAAAATGAATAGGTTGATCCATCATCTTCTCCGTCTTATGTGAGTAGACTCTGTCTTAGGAAGAATGAGTATCCTCCTTCTCATATTGACTTTAAGGTTTGTCAAACTCCGCTGAGCTCTTATGAAGGATGGATGAGGCGCATGCTGAGAAATGAGCGTATCAAATACAATTTGACCAAAGCACAGATCATCGAGGCTGTTATGGCGTCTACGACTCTCCACATTAAGAAGGATACTGCATGTTTGATCACTTTTATTTCTCGATGGCGCCCCTCCACTCACATGTCCAGATGTAGATGGGGAGAAATGACCATTACCCTGGAAAGCGTAGCCATGTTGATGAATCTCCCTATTGCTGGAAGTTTTCACTACAAGTTATCTGACGAAGAAAAGGTAACCCTCGCTGCTATACTTCAGAAAGCGGGTGATTATGACCAACAGAAGAAGGATAAAGATGTGAAATGATTTTATACTTGGTGGGTGTCTGAGTGGTCTCCTGTAAAGCCAAATCCAGGTCAAAAACTGGATGATGAACTCCGCGTAGTTGCGTTTCTGTCCTTGTGGTTGTCTAGGGACATCTTCGATGACGGCTCTGGGAAGAAGACTATAAGACACAACCTCATCATGTTTGCTATATAATTGGCGAAAGGTGTGGTTCTCCTTTTAGGCGCCTTATTCCTTGGATCACTGTATTCTCATCTGGATGCTTTGGCAGTAGACATGCATGCTTCTAATGGATATAAGAAAGTGGAATCGCATATCCACATTGCTTTTCTCCAAGCGTGCATGTGGGAAAATTTCAAAGTTACGCCCCTATCCATGTTACTTTGCTCTCTGGTTTGTATGGCGGTTCAAGGATACTCCGTTGGAAAAATAGATGTCCAAAGCCTGGGCTGACTTGTTGATTCTCTCGATAACGTGTATGCTATAGATTTTCTCCCGTGGGGACCGGTCCATTCTTCCGTGATTCAACCAGAAACCTCTACCGTTGCTCCTGACGTTGTGTTGCACACCGAGGGGAAAAAATTGAGCCCTGGAGAAGCCATCTTCCTTCGAAGTTGTATGCCAGGATATATTCCAATTTCTTTGATGAGCTCTTTTCTATGGTTTATTACAATATCGACAGAGCTTCCCGCCAAATAGGATTTGACTAGGGTGTTCGCTTCCATCGTCCACCAATGCCTTCGAAAGATCTCGTCCCGACTATTCTCAATGCTGACGTATTTATACCAGAGCAGAGCCTTCCATTCTTGCCTATCAGAAGAAAACCAGTGGTAACTAATAGGTACAAGGAATTTTGGAGAGAGCAGATGTTAACTTTTCAGACATTCTCGGAAGAAGTTGCGACAGCTCCCCGTGGCGAGCCATCTCCTGGGATTCTGAAGCAGCAGAAACAATTGAAGCCGCTTTCGGATAAACGAACCAGAGCTAATGCTATTGATAACTGCAGTCCCTGGGACGCAGGAACTAGGTCCAAAAAGTAGGCGTGTGGTCCCGTGGTCTTCAATTCTTCTCATATGCAGGTATTTACAACTTCTTTCTTTCAATCCCCCAATTTTATTTGTCTTGAACGATCTTTATTAGGATGGTTCTTATCGAGGAACTTCCGAAAGAGAATGTGGTAGTAGCAGGAAATCATATACTACACCCCTCACAAGAATTCATACAATCAAGTCGTTTCTATATGATCAATCACAATCTTTATTAATGAATCTCATAATTTTACAAGAATGGAAAGGAATGAAACTAAGAAATTAACAACTGCTCTGGACTTTCTCTCTCCTAAATGACTTGCTCAACACTCGAAAAATATCTCTCCCTTCCTTACGCATGTTCAACTCTTTATATATGGATTTACATAGTGGATGACAGTTAAGTTATCCTTTAATTTCATATCTGACTTGCGGTATTCTCACAAGCGTTATAATGCTAATCTTCGCAAACACTCTAAACTTTGCAGAATCATCACGCTTTTCTCATGTTTATGCTATTGCCATCTGTTACGTCATTCTTCAAATCATCCAACGACGCTTAGAATGTGTTATTGATCAATATTCGCAAATGCGTCCTTCTTGTGATATTCTGATCCTACATCTTACCTCTTCTCATGTCTTCTCTGCGAAGGGGAGAATGTCATGAGAAACATAATACTGCGGCTATTCATCTTCTCATTCTTCATCCTTTTCTACCGACAAGACTCCGTGAACTAAGCTTAACTGTCTACACGTGTTCATTATTCCTTCATTCACCTGCATATTTAACATTAACTCGTCATCCTCTCTTGCCTATTTAAAGAAGGATCTGGGGGAAATATAATTTTCTTCTTTTACTTTGTCTTTATCTTCCTCATCTTCATATTCTCTGCAAATCTTCATCGTCTGCAACTTTCTTCTTTACCGAATTCATCTTCCTGCTACTGTTCTCTTCTGCTTCCATGGAGTCACCAAGGTGAGTTTTTCTTAACTTTTTTTTCTTTTGATTTTGTTGAAACTAAATTTTTTTTGCTGAGATCATCTTATTTGTTCTTTGTGTAATTCCCATACTGTTTCTGTTTTCAGCAAAAACACCTCCAACACTAAATTTACAGTTTGTAGTTCCAGGAAATCCTACACTACACCCTTGATAAGAATCTATAGAAATTAAGTCATATTTGATGATGAACAACGACACTTTTATTATTCTAAATTCATAAAGATTACAAAAGAATTAAGAACTCAGAAGTACAAATTTATTTTTAGAGTTTCTCTTTCCTCAAGACTTTCTCAACTCTAAAAAATACATTATCATCTTTTGAATCTAATGAACCCTTTATATAGGGATTTACATAGTGGATGACAGCTAATTTTTCCTCCTATTTTGGATCTACTCTGCGATCTCACTGTAATCGCTATAATGTTCTTTCTCGCAAGAATGATGACCATCACAGAATAAACATAATCCTCTTGTACCTTCCATCGTTAGCTTTTATATCTTTCTTCTGGATATTCTGTGATGCTCGCTAAATGTTGTTAAAGAGTCTTCTGTGACGCTCGCAAAAGTGTTGTTAATATCGCAGAAATAATGTTGTAGCGATATTCTGGTCCTACATCTTTCCTCTTCTCATATCTTTTCTGCGAAGAAGAGAAGATCATGAGAACTAATACTCGCAACTTCTTTCCCTCTTATATTTTCTTCTCGACAAGGTTCCGTTAATCTAGCCTTACCGCCTACACGTGTTGTTTTAGCCCTCTTTTTATTAACACGTGTTTGCTTAATAGGTCAACTCCTTTTTACCTATAAAAGGTAGAGTTAAATTTCAGAACTAATTTTCCTCCTTCATTTCTTTATCTTCTTCATCCATTTACTTCGTCTTCCGTCTGCAACTTTTCTTCTTCTTCATATTCTCCTGCTACTGCTTTAATGGAGTCATCAAGGTATGTTTCTTGACTTATGATATTTATTTTAACCAATTTTACTTTTATTCTCCAACCTTTCTTATTTGATTCTTCATGTCTTCTTTTCAGCGGAACTATCTCTAACACACAATCCACAACTCAAAACCCTATTATTCGCAAAAGACCAACTGAAAAGAAGAAAAGGAGTTCTGCGAATGATAAGGTAGTAAGAAACACCCTCTATTTTTTAATAACAATATTGTTGCCTCTGTTTCTTATCTGAGTTATTATTCCCAGAATGACGAGGACCCCGTTAAACTTCCCAAGAGATCTCGCAATTTTAAGACACTTGGGAAAGATCTCATTATGCCCACATTAACATCCGTGAGGATTAATCCCACATCGTCGCAACTAAATCTTTCTTCTTCTGTTTGCGAGAATATCATTGTCCATACTTCCACTTCTTCTGACCCTTCGATGAATCAAGCTTCTAAAATTGCTGTGACTGGGACTCCTTATAGCCCTCTATTTCCTTCAACTGTTGTTTTTCCAAATACCCCTCCTCCTGACAACTCAACCATCGCAAATGATTCAAATCGTAAACTTACTCTCGTTACCAATTCACCTTCTACACCCCTTCCTTCATCAAATGAAACTTTTGCAGGTGTTGATGTTGCTTTTAAAATCTTGTCTAACATTTTAGACAATGCTAGAAAGTCTTCTACTGATCCCCTCCAACATGAAGCTTGCGAGACTCTACTCAAGTACTTTGGCTCTGATTGTAATGCTTCACGAGTGTCTATAAAAAATAAAGTTGAAGCTCTGAGGAAAAGCCTTCAAGTCAAAACTGCTGAATGTGATACTTTGAATCATATGCTTCGCAATTATTATCTAGACTGCGAGAATCTTCGCTGAAAAAATGATGAGTTGAAAGCTACATTTTTCTTTCCTCTATCCCTTGTTCTTCTGTTTTATTCTTATGTTCTCTGTACTCAAGCTTCCTTCTTAAATTCTTGGTTCATGCATTAGTTTCAAATCGGATTCGTTTCATAGAAAGACTCAAATTTGAATTTATCGCTGAAGAAGCTCGCGTTGAAAGAGACTCTTGGATGGACCAACATACTAGACTAGACAATCTTTACACTTATTCAATTGATCACATAAATAATCTTACTAATGAGAATAATCAATTATTGCAAAGGCAGAATTTATTAAGTGGCGAGATCGACCGCCTCTCATATTTGTTTTTTAAGGAAAATTTGGCGATGGAATCTTTATCAGATGAGAATAAGACCTTGTCCCAAGAAAAACATAGATTCTCAAGCTTGATGGTGATTTCTTCGCAACAATTAAGTAATCTTCAAAGTACCTGTAATAATCAAGAGCAATATCTTCGTTCTCTTAAGGATGAGCTCAAGGAATTAACTGAATCATCTGCCGCTGAGAAAGATAATCTTATCAAGGGTAGATTAACTCTTAGTTTAAAGGCCAGCAAGCTTCGAGATCAGTATTCTCAATTAAATAAATCTCATTCTTTATTAGCATAGGAAAATTCATATCTTCGCACCAAAGAAGAAAGCATGAAATCTCGTCTGAAGGGTATGGTTGGAGATAAATTCGATAACGCCATGAATCAATGGGATAACTGTGTATTTACATTAATCCAAAACTTAACCTCGCAAAAAGAAGGTAGTCAGTTGACTGCCTCTCTTGTTGATTTTCCTATCGAATTTTGTATTACATTCCTTGCGATATCTTTGTCTAACCGATCTTTTATTATTTTTGTTGCTCGTAGAATCTGAAAGAAGTCTTCATTCTTCCATCGCTGATCTTACCAACAAATTGGATAAAGTTCGCAAAGAGAACAAGTTTCTTCTTTCCAATTATCTTGAAGCCCGCGACAAATCAGAAAGAAGACTTGATTATCTCGAGTACTTTAAAAATATAGATATTAGGAATCGTGATAGAGATTTCCTTCGCAAGGTCCACCTCAGTGCTGAAGTTCATGTGAACGAGATTCTGCTCTCCAATTCTCTCCCTCCTGTATATGTTCCTCCTCTAAAAGTTGATGATGATGAAATTTCTCTCCCCATGGATGAAGATTTAGAGTTTACTAATGATGAAGAAAATACCACCCAAGAAGATGGTGAAGAAGAAGAAAGAAGTCCTCCCAAAGAAGTAACTGCAAGTGGCGAAGTAATCGCTGATGAAGAATCCAAAGAAGAAGAGACTCGTGGTGAAAAGGATGCTGATGAAGTTGATAACTCTGGCAAAAATAATAAACCTGACGAGCAATGATGCTGGTGAGGCCATCGCTGAAACTTGAATTATATTTTTGCTTTATTTTCCTTCTTCTTTCTTGCGAGCGATGTACCTTTTGAAATCTTTTTAGAATTTAACTTTCAACTTAGCTTACTTTGAATATTTTCAAGGAAGATAATGAAATGTTACTTCTTCATTCCCCTATTTGCCCTTTATTATCTTTCTTGAAATGGTGAATTATTTTTTGTATCTGCGATGCAATGAATACTGCTACGATGTTCTGAAAAATTCTGAAGGAATCTGCGATGTTAAGAATTTTTCTTCTCATATATTGTTGTGCGATGAATGAATATTTCCTGCAATCTTAAAATAGAATAGTTAATTGGCAAGATTATTCTTTTGGTCTCATTTTGCCTTCCTAGTTAAAGGTCTTATTTTGCCAAACTTTTTCTGTCTGCGACAAAATCGCAGGATTTCTTAACATTTGCATGTAAAGAGCCTTTGATTTTATCTTATCCATATTCTTTCAAAATCTCTGCGAGAATATGATAAGTATAAACTCTTGTGCAAGAATTTAACCTTATGACATTGTCGTCTTGCGATGAAATCGCAGGACGTTTTTACACTTTCATGTAAAAACCCATTGATCTCATCTTAACATTTTTCTTGTGGCTTGTTGCCTCTGTATAATTTACGTCACGCGACAATATGACAGGCCTAAATGTTCTTGCGATCATAAAGCCCCATGACATTGTCGTCTTAAGACACTTATCATCTCCCTAATGGAGGGTGCCTCCCTTATCTCCCCCTAGGTTGCCCCTTCAAGGAGGGCACATCGGCCATACAAGACTAGCTCCCCCCATCCGAATTTACCAACAACCAGTTGTTTTCGCAGCCTCTTGTCCTTTATGAATATATGGCTTATAGTTACAAGACTGCACCCTAAGTGGGGTTTTCTTCAGGCCAAGTGCATCGTAGCCAAGACTTACCAAGAATGGAAAGAGAGTTTCGTACGCTCCGGGCACTCTTGGCTCAACCGTGTACCTTAGCGCTTTGGTCATACTTTGCACTTCTTGGAAGAGATTCTCAGTCTTCCAACCAGGGTATAACCTTATATAGTTGGAAATCCAAGATCTCTCTCCCGGATAGGTTTTCTTTAACCCCAACATCTGCATGACTCAGGATCCAGCAGCGGTATAACCTTACCCCTGAATCATGTCAAGAGATACCCCCTCCTATGAAGTGCTATTAGGTCTTACATTTGCCTCTTGCGAAATTTTATTCGCGAACTAGGTTGCATGCCATAAAGGTTTGTCCCATTTTATTAATCTCTGCGAAATTTGTATCCGCTTTTCTTGCGATGATGCTCGCTGTTCTTGTTGTGCTTTGTTATCAGAAAAAAAATTCAGTTGTAAATAGAGATATAAGAATTTATTACCTGTTTCATCATATAACATACAGTATCTCTTACCTTGTAGAAGATGTCATTGATAATACCTTTTCAGAAATAATCTATTCCATGGTCTATCGAGTCTTTGACCAACATCTCTTCCTTTAGGATCCATTAGTTTATATGCCCCAGTTCCAACTATCTCTTTAATGATGTATGGTCCATCCCATTTTCTCGCCAACTTTCCACCATTCTCTCGCTGATAACTTGGTGTTTCTCGCAGAACTAAATCGCCAGGTTGAAATTCACGTTTCTTAACACGTTTGTTGTACTCACGAGCTAATCTTCGATGGTAATTTTCCATATGTTTCAATGTTTTTCTCTTTTTTCTTCTAATTCATCCAATTTATTTAAAATCATTCCAGCACTTAGATTTCTTTCCCAAGCCTCCATTTTTGTTGTAGGAATAGCGACTTCTGTTGGTAACACAGATTCAACTCCATATGTCAAACAAAAAGGTGACATTCCAGTAGATTCTCGTCTAGTTGTATTGTAGGCCCATGTTGCATTATGTACCTGTTCACACCATGCTCTGTGGTATCCTTCTAGCTTCTTTTTTAGGATGTCTGCGATTGTCTTATTAGTTGCTTCAGCTTGACAATTTGCTTGTGGATATAAAGGAGTATATTTTCCACACTTTATCTTAAATGCATTGAATAGCAATTCTATATTCTGCCCTTCAAATTGCTTTCCATTATCAGATACCAATTGTGCTGGAATTCCGAATCTGCAGATTATATTCTCAAATATGAATGTAAAAATATCTTTATCGCGAATATGATGTACTTCCTTTACTTCTCCCCATTTTGTGAAATAATCTGTTGCGACGATCAAATATCTTCTTTGTCTAGAACCAGGTACAAATGGTCCCACGATATCTAACCCCCATTTCCCAAAAGGCCATACACTTGTTGACGATGATAATGGTGCTCCTGGTGCATATATATTCTTTCCATATCGCTTGCAATCTTCACAACACCTTAAGAGTTTTTTTGCATCTTCATGCATATATGGCCAGTAGTAGCCTTGCATTTTTGTTCTATATGCCAAAGATCTTCCTCCACTGTGATTACCAGCATCACCACTGTGCAACTTCTTCAATATCTTTTGTCCTTCTTCCCTCGTCAAACATCTTAGCGATGGTCCATTAAAAGATCTGCGATATAATACTCCATCTCTTAATTCATAATTGGTTGCCCTACTTTTTAATTAATGCTCTTCCAATCGATTTCTTGGGATTTCTCCTCTTGCCAAGTATGCATGAAGATCTGCTCTCCAATCTGTGATATTACTCGCTGGCTCTCCTTCGCTAGCTTCTACCATCATTACATTTGTCTCTTCTTCTTCCTTGTTTACCGACAGAAATGAAAGTGTTTGAATTTTTATGCACCTTGCCAATGGATTTGTCATCATACTAGATATGAAAGCAAAAGCATCTGCAAGTATATTATCTTTCCTGGATATATGTCTCCATTTTATTTTTGGAATTCTCGCAGATAATTCTTCAACAAGTCTTTTGTATTTTCTCAAGGATGGTTCATTTGTTGTGTATTCTCCTTTTATCTGGCGAATAACCAATTGTAAATCGCTGGTGATTCTCGCATTTTCCAAATTCATTTCTATCGCAAATTTTAATGCATGGATCACGGCCTCATACTCTGTCTCATTATTAGTTTACGTAAATTCAAGTATAAATGAAAAAGATGGTTTTTCTCCTTCTGGCGATATGAAAACAACTCCAATTCCATTTCCTTCTCCATTGGATGATCCATCCACTAATATTTCCCATATGTTGGGTTCTGTTAATAGCTCTTTTGGATCTCCACATTCCTTTCTACATCCATCATCTCTTCCACAGCTTTATCATCTTCCAAAGGGAATTCAGCTAAGAACTCTGTGATGACGTGTGATTTTGGCGAGGATAAAATTTCATATTGTATATCAAAGTGTCCTACTTGTGCATTCCATCTCTCAACTATGCCTGATCTCTTTGAATTTTTCATTACTGACTCAATTGGCACTTTCGTTAACACTTTGACCTTATGTGCTTGAAAGTAAATGCGAAGTTTGAAAGTTGCATGTACCAATGCTAGAATTAGTTTCTCAATCTTTGAATAATTTCTGTAGGTACTGAATATCGCAAGATAATAGTTCACGAGTATCAGGAGAAAAGAGTTATAAAATGATACGATGATAGAAGAAGCGCGGAGAAATATGAAGTTTTGCGAGGGTGAAATAATTTTGCGAGTATAAGTTGCGATACTTCGTAACTCATGAACAGCTGTATAAATTTTACTATAAATAGGAGTTTAAATGTAAAATTCGAGAGGTTCTTTTAGTGAGTGTTAGAAAATATTTTAGGAAAGAGAATAGAGAAAGTTGTAACTATTCTAATTCCATTTAGATACTTCTTTGTAATCAATTGAGAACATTAATGAGAAAATTGTTATTCATCATCAAGAACTTCTTGAGTTTTTACTAATTCTATTGAGGGTGTAGTTGTAGGTTATTCTGCAACTACATAATTGGCGCTAGAAACAGGGACTTGAGAATTGTGGTAGCCTAAATTTGAGGGAATTGTGGAAAATTTGAAGATCAAATGAAGTCAGTAGATGGAGATGGCAAAAAAGAAGAATGTAATATGATCACAGAGACAATGATTGATGAATTTCATAGTAATATGAAGGGAAAAATATACAAGCGAGATTGTAGAGGAAGAAAGATCATGGAGGAAGAAAAGATAACAACTTTAGAAGAATGGGAAAATCAGAAAATCACATTTTCGATAGAGAAATTCCAAATGAAGACTTGAACCACACTTCACCATTGGTGATCACATTGCCAATCATGCTAGAAGATAAGAAAGCTGAAGAAAAATGGAAATTAAACCGAATTTTGGTTGATACAGGGAGTTCTGTTAATATTATATTCTATCATGCACTTAAGGGGATGGGAATTAAAGATGAAGAAATCATAAATTCAAAGTGTCTTATTCATGGATTAGGGAAATCTACAACAAAATCTAAAGGAGAAATCGTGCTGCGAATATTACTAGGAGAAATTGAAACACATGTAATCTTGTGTGTGATAGATATGGAATCTCCATATAACATGCTGATAGGAAGGTCATGGATTCATGCGATCAAAGTTGTTGCTTCAACATTACATCAAAAAATCAAATTTCCTACACCAAATGGAATTCAAGAAATAAAAGGAGATTTTGATAGTGCAAAATTTTGTTATCAAATTGAAGTAACACAATGCGGAGGAAGAGCAAGAAAGAAACAACTTCGTAGGAAACTTGCGAAGGAAAAAAGAAGAGAAGAAGAATTCCGAGTGTATACAATAAGATCAAAGGAAGGGAGAGGTATACCAAATGAAATTCCAGAAAAAGAAGGGGAACTAGCAAAAAAAATTAAAGAGCCAACACCTATGGGGGAGAAAAGTCCAAGCTATGTTGCAGCTGAACCAACTAAAGAAATAAATATTGGAAGTAAAGAGGAGCCTTTATTCTTACAAATTGGAACTAAGATGGATGAAGAAGAAGAAAAAAGGACTACTGATCTTTTACGAGAATATAAAGATATCTTCGCAGGAAGTGTAGATGAGATACCAGGAATTGATCCATCAGTGGCATGTCATAGATTTAATATAGATAAAAATATAAGACCATTCAAACAAAGAATAAGGAAGATATCACAAAATTATCATGTACAGATAGAAGAAGAATTACAAAAGATGTTGGATGCAGGGATCATAAGGGAAGCAAAATATCCAGAATGGATTGCGAATATGGTCATTGTTCCGAAAAAGAATAAAGGAATAAGAATTTGCATAGATTTCACTGATCTAAACAAGGCATGTCCCAAAGATAGTTTTCCATTACCAGATATACCACAAATGGTGGAATCAGCTGCAGGTCATGATAGAGTCACTTCACTTGATGGATATAAAGGGTATAATCAAATATCACTCGCAGAAGAAGATCAAGAACATACTGCCTTTTTTGCTCGAAGGGGTTTGTATTGTTATGTGAAGATGCCATTTGGTTTGCGGAATGCGGGTGCTACATATCAACGTATGGTTGAAAAAGTGTTCGCGAAGTGGATACATAAAACTTTGGAGGTATATGTAGATGATATGTTGATAAAAAGCAAGGAAGATAAATACCATGTGCAAGATTTGAAGGAAATATTTGAGCAAATGAGAAAGTTCAACATCAAATTAAATCCTGAGAAATGTATAATTGGGGTTTCATCTGGAAAGTTCTTGGGATACATAGTATCGAAGGAGGGAATACAAGTTGATCCAGAAAAAGGTCCAAGCAGTTCGTGACATGCCAACACCTGCAACAGTAAAAGAAGTACAAAAACTAAATGGACTCTTGGCTTCACTTGGGAGATTTATTTCGCGAATGTCGGATAAGTGCAAGCATTTTTCAACATACTTAAGAAGGAGCAAAATTCAAATGGACTGATGAATGTGAAAAATCTTTTCAAGGAATCAAAGAATACCTCGCAAATACATCTATACTACGAAACCAGAGAAAAAACGAAGAATTATTGGTATACCTCGCAACAACTCCATATGCTCTAAGTGCAGTTCTGTTACGAGCAGACGCAGGAGTAGAAAGGACCATTTACTACATTAGTAAAACCTTTAATGCAGCAGAAAAGAATTATTCTAAAATGGAGAAGTTAATCTTAGCCCTGGTTTATGCATCATTCAAGTTACGAATATACTTTCAAGCACATGTAATAAAAGTGGTAACCAAAGTCCCAATTGAATCAGTCATGAAGAACACAAAAAGGACAGGAAGAATAGAAAGGTGGAATGCACAAGTAAACCATTACAAGATAAAATACGAAGTGTTGTCATCGCAAAAATCACAAGTTGTCGCAGATTTTTTGGCAGAATTTCCTTTGGAAGAAGATGAAGAAGTAGAGGAAATGATGGATGTTGAAGAAGAATTTGGAAATCCAAAAGACTTGTTAACATAGCCTGATAGATGGGAAATTCTGGTGGATGGATCATCCAATAGTGAGGGAAATGGAATTGGAGTCGTGTTGATTTCACCAGAAGGAGAAAGAACAGCATTCTCATTCAGACTAGAATTTGCATCCACGAACAATGAAACAGAGTACTGAAGTCAGTAGTGCATGCATTAAAGATCGCAATAGAAAAGAAGCTTGAAAGTATAAGGATAACAAGTGATTCGCAATTAGTGATTTGTCAAATTAAAGGGGAATATACCACAAATGAATCTTCTTTGAAGAAATACAAGAAACTCGTTGAGGAATTATCTGCGAAGATACCAAAATTAAAATGGAGACATATATCAAGAAAATATAACCGTCTCGCAGATTCTTTTGCATTTATTCCAAGCATGATGACAAATCCAAATACAAGAAATATCCAAATACAAACAATTCAACACCCATCAGTGGACAAAGAGAAGGAAATTGAAGAAGCTGTTGCGATGGAAGTAGAAAGAGAGTTATCAAACAACATCGCAGATTGGAGAAAAGAAATTCATGAATACCTCGCAACAGGAGAAATATCCAGGAACAGACTAGAAGCACATAAATTAAAGAGTCGTGCAACAAACTATGAGTTGCGAGAAGGAATTTTATACAGAAAATCTTTCAACGGACCACCTCTCAGGTGCTTAACTCGCGAAGAAGGAGAAAAGATATTGAAGATGTTACATGGAGGAGAAGCTGGAAATCATAGTGGGGGAAGATCTCTAGCATATAGAGCAAAGATACAAGGATATTACTGGCCTTATATGCATACAGACGCAAAATTGTTCGTACGAAGATGCAAGGAATGCCAACGACATGGTAAAAGAATTCATGCACCAGGGGCTACATTAACTTCTTCAACAAGCTGCTGGCCTTTTGGTAAATGGGGGTTGGATATTGTTGGACAATTTATACCTGGATCTGGACAAAGGCGATACTTGATAGTTGCAACAGATTATTTCACGAAGCTCGGAGAAGTAAAAGCAGTACAGCATATTCGTGATAAAGATGTTTTTACGTTTATATTTGAGAACCTCATTTGCAGGTACGGGGTTCCAGCACAACTAGTATCTGATAATGGAAAACAATTTGAGGGGCAGAATATAGAGATGTTACTCAATGCTTTTAGAATAAAATGTGGGAAGTTAACCCCGTTATATCCACAAGCTAATGGACAAGCTGAAGCAACAAATAAAATAATCGCAGATACAATCAAAAAGAAATTAGAAGGACATCTCAAAGGGTGGTGCGAGCAAGTACCTAGCGCAGTTTGGGCATACAATACAACTAGAAGAGAAGCAACTGGAATGTCTCCTTATTGTCTAACATATGGAGTAGAAGCAGTATTACCCACAGAGGTTGTAATTCCGACAACAAAGAAAGAAGCTTGGGAAAGAAATTTAAGTGCGGGAGTAATATTAAGAGAATTGGATGATTTTGAAGAAAAAAGAGAAAAGGTGTTGCACCATATGAGGATTTATCAGGAACGATTAGCTCTAGAATACAACAAGAGAATCATTGAACGTGAATATAAACCAGGTGATTTGGTCATGCGAGAAACACCTCGATATCAAAAAGAAAATGGAGGGAAATTAGCACCAAAATGGGATGGACCATATGTTATTAAAGAAGTTGTAGGAAGCGGAGCTTATCGGCTGATGGATCCAGAAGGGAGAGACATGGGTTTGAGGCTTGGTAGACCTTGGAACAGACTATATTTGAAAAGGTATTATCCATAAAACTCATGAAATTTTTTACGAATATTGTTTGCTCGCAAGAAATTGGGAAAAGTTACAAATTTTCAGAATTTATATTCCGATTAAAATTTCATTAATTTGCGAATAAAAGACCGTAATCTGTGATCAGCCTCCAAAAAAGAAAGAGAGCCGCAGAAAATTTTATACAGGAAAACCTTTGTGGCGTACACCCTAGTTCGCGAAGCTATAATTCGTAAGAGGCAAAGTCCTAAAGTACGTCATTTAAGGGGGTACCTATAACGTGGCTAAGGGTAACCGGAACACCACCAAGGGCCCTTAGTACATGGTAAAAAATTTGGGGTACAACCCAATAATGGGGTACCTATCCGGGTTAGACACCTTGGATTCTCACCTAATCTAACGACATTACGCAATATAAAATGCGGTGTAAGAAGATTTAGGTCATGCGACTAAGGCATACTGTCTTTCCCAAGAAGTGAAGAAAACGATCAAGGCGCCGAGGTACACGGTTGAGTCAAGAGTGTCGGGTGAGGTTGAACCACATCTGCCATTTTTGACAAGTCTTGGCAAATGATGCACTTGGCCCAAAGATACCCCATAGGGTGCAACCTCGTAACTATAAGCCCTATAGGCAAAAAGGATAAGAGGTTGCGATCAAAAGCTGGTTGTTGGCAAAACCGGATGGGAAGAGCTAACCTTGTATGGTCGATGTACGCTTCCTTGAAGGGGCAATCAGGGGGAAGATAAAGGGCAGCACCCTCCATTAGGGAGATGATACGTGCTATAAGACGCAAATGTCACGAGGCTTTTTGTTTTCGAAAACATAAAGGCTTGTCATATTTGTGCAACAAATGAAGTTCTGCGAGCCTTCTAAAAAAAATGGAGAAAGAAAGAAAGAAAAGAATAAAGAACTCGCAGAACATAATAAAGTTAAGATGATATCAATGGGTCGCTACATGAAAGTGTAGAGACGTCCTGCGATTTCATCGCAAGACGAAAATGTCATGGGGCTTTATGTTCGCAAGAATATTTAGGCCTGTCATATTGTCGCAACAATTCCTGAAGAGGCTAAAATACTATACAAAGAAGTTAAGATGAGATCAATGGGTTTTTGCATGAAAGTGTAAGAACGTCCTGCGATTTCATCGCAAGACGATAATGTCACGAGGTTGTATGTTCGCAAGAATGTTCAGACTTGTCATATTATCGCAAATAATTAATACAAAAGAGGTGGCAAAATAAGACCTTTACTTAGGAAGGCATGATAAGACCATAGAAATTAATGAAATTTATTGCATCAATATCACTGAAGAAATTATACAAGAATATACATTATGAAGATCTGAAAAGAAGACAACTTCGTCAATATCATTGAAGAAATTTTACAAGAATATACATCAAGAAATTTTGAAGAGAAGACAGCTCTGTCAATATCATTGAAGAATTTTTACAAGAAGTCCTATCAAAAAAGACAACATCATTGAAGAATTTTAATGAAGACTTAACAAAAGATGCGATTTTGATAACAATCAAATACAGATAAGTTCATATTCGTAAAAGTTTACGAGAATTACATACTTCTTATACTTCTCCATATATTGAATATTTCACAAAAAGATTGAATACTTCTTATAATTCTTCAAGAATATCTCATATTTATTATACTTCTTTAATGGATATTTCATTTGGTGAAAGTTAAATAATCATTATACTTCGTCATATGTTACATAATTATTCAAAGATCGAATACTTATTATATTTCTTCATTTGATGAATTGAATCCTTCTAATACTCTTTATATCTCTTCATTTGGTGGATCGAGTACTTCTAATACGTAAAAGGGAATTGAGTATTTCTAATAATTCATTTGGTAAATTGAATACTTCTAATACTTCTTATATCTCTTCATTTGATGGATTTGGTACTTCTAATACTTCTACAAAGGTTGAAACTTCGTAAGATAAACTGAGGCAGATATTTTAATACTTCAAACAATGTTTAATCATTTAAAGAGAAATAATAGGGGAAAAAGGATATACTAAGCTTTATCTGTGAGTTATATATTATTTCTCTTCATATGATCAAATGGGGAAAATTTAGTCAAAGAAAGGTTAAATTATCTTCGCAAAATATCAAAAATAAAGGATAAATCATCTTCGTAAAATATCAGATGTACTTCTAAAAAAATAGAATTGTTCGCAAAAAGGAAACCAACAGTAACTAAGGGAAGGAATTCAGAAGAAAGAAAGACAGGAGAGTCAATGGTAAATTGAACAAGGAATATTATCATGCTTCATCAACACTCTGTGCTGGATCTTTAAGATCAGAAGGGTCATTAGTAGCCTTCGACTTTTGCGAGATATCATCCTTGGAAGAATACGCAGCAGGAACATCTCCTTGAGGAATAGATTCTTTCTCATCATCAAGATCTTCATCATCACTCTCATAATCGAAATCACTATCAGGCACACGAGCAACTTCATCTTCATATATCTTCAGAGGAGTAATCTTTACAGGAGGCAAGCCTCTTGATAAGAGAATGTTATTCGCAAAGACTTGAGCTTTCAGATGACTTTCACGAAGTATAGCTTTTTGATGATTGGTATCTTCTATATCTTTGGAATAAGCAAGAAAATTGAATCTCCGAGTAGAACGGTCACGAGAGTTGATTAAGCGAGTAGAAAGCAAAGCATTCTTCTTACGAAGCTCAGAACAGGAAGCTTCTAATCCAGCTTTTGCGTTACGAAGGTGGTTCTCAGATTCTTCAAATAAAACAAAGTTCAAAGAATAAAATTTGCGAGTATAACGAAATTTAAAGATATACCAGAGGAAGTCAAATTTTAATGACTACCTTCTCTTTGCGAAGTAAGAGATTGAGTTAAAGATAGACAACATTTCTTCATATGATTCATCGCATTATCAAAACCATCACCAACTTATCCTTTAAGTCAAGATTGAAGCTTTTGATCTTTAGAAAGGAGAAAATTTTTATCCTTCGCAAGTTTGGCATTAATACTTTTTAATGACGAGTAATCTTCTTCAAGTTGATTCTTCTTAGCACACAAGACTATATTCTTATTAATAAGGGAATTCTTCTCAATAACAAAAGCATTTATTTCAGCATCTGAAGACTTCTTTAATTCCTCAAGTTCACCTTTCAACAAAGAAAGAAGATTTTCTTGATCGCAACATTTATTCTGAAGAGTCTTTAATTCTTGCGAAGAAACAATCATTGTATTCAAAAAACGAACATTTCTCTTCTGATAAGGTTTTGTTCTCTTCTAATAAGGTTTCTATTCTCAAATTAGCTTTGGTTAAGGAAGAAAAAAGTTGAGATATGTCATCATTCAAAAAATTTCGATCATATATTAATTGAGTATTCTCTTGAAAAAGAGCATCAGAGTTGTCAAGAGCACACGATTAAAGATTAGATAAATGGGAGAATTGGTTTGAGAGGATTTCATGCTTGGTTCGATATTCTGTTGCATCTGATTCATGGTGAAGTACCAATCTTCTACATTTCTGTATGGATTCTATAAAGGGGAATGGGTTTTAATGGATGTTTCAAGCATATGAAGAATATAAATAAATAAAAGAGAAAATATGAAGATAGTAATCATACCTTTCAATTCATCATTTCTTTTGCGAAGAATCGCAGATCCGAGAATTATTCTGAAAATGATGATTTTCTTTACGAAGATCCTCGCATTCTGCTTGAGAAGCTTTCAAAGATTGGCGAAGCAATTCAATTTCTTTTTCCAAGGATTGACGTGAAGAAGAAATGTCTGGATTGATGAAATTATTCAGAACTTCGCAAAATTCATATTGCGAACGAACATTAGTAGATTTCGCAAAGATTGGTCAAAACCTCAGATAACATTCGGAAAGTTGAATAAATTCCATCTCGAATTTCTTGAGGAAGAGGAGAAGAATTTGAAGGAATAAGAGCAAGCTGCAAATTGTCTGGATAAATAGCACTCAAAGGATTTGGGGGCAAGATAGGTTTTTCTAAAGAAGAAGTTGAAGAAATATTTTGCGAGGGTTGTTTTTCAAAAGAAGAAGTTGAAGAAATATTTTGAGAGGGTTGGTCTTGAAGAAGTGTTGATAAATTGACATTGATAGGAGATTGAAAAGCAGGTAATGGAGTAGAGGCAGGAGTATGTGAAGAAGCATTTTCACGAGGAGGAGAGGAAAATTCCTTATCAACTTCAAGAAGGAAATCATCAATCGGAATTAATGGTGTGGGTTTAGTTATTCGAGATCTCTTACTTGGATTTGGTTTTTCGTCAACCTGCGAATCAAAATGTAGATTAAAAACTGAGGCAACAATATATTGTTCAGGAAAGAAGGCAGAGTATTTTAACTACCTTTTGATTCTCAGATTTTCTTCTTCGTGGATTAAGGCTTGGATTCTTTAGTTGAGATTTCATCTGAGAAGTTATTTTGCTTGAAATAAACCAAAATCAGATAACAAATTATACAGAAATTAAAGAGGAGAACAAATGAAATACGCAGATATAGAAGGAAATTACCTTGGAGAACTCATGAAGATACAGTAGAAGAAAAAATTGCAGAGAAAATAGTGATAGGGAGTATGAGTAGAAGATAGAATTGCGGAAATAAGAAAAAGAAAAGGAAGAGAATATAAAGGAGTTATATAAGGGAATAAATAAAAAAGAACGGTTACAAAAGACGTGTCAAAATTTCAAAAGACTAAGTAACGGTTATGTTCTCACGATCATTTCTTCTTCGTAGAATTGACATGAGAAGAGGCAAGATGTAGGTACTGAATATCGCAAGATAATAGTTCACGAGTATCAGGAGAAAAGAGTTATAAAATGATACGATGATAGAAGAAGCGCGGAGAAATATGAAGTTTTGCGAGGGTGAAATAATTTTGCGAGTATAAGTTGCGATACTTCGTAACTCATGAACAGCTGTATAAATTTTACTATAAATAGGAGTTTAAATGTAAAATTCTAGAGGTTCTTTTAGTGAGTGTTAGAAAATATTTTAGGAAAGAGAATAGAGAAAGTTGTAACTATTATAATTCCATTTAGATACTTCTTTGTAATCAATTGAGAACATTAATGAGAAAATTGTTATTCATCATCAAGAACTTCTTGAGTTTTTACTAATTCTATTGAGGGTGTAGTTGTAGGTTATTCTGCAACTACAATTTCTATCTGCAGAATTGAATGTTTTGCTAATGTAATAAATTGGTTTTTCTACCCCTCATCTACTCGCAGCAACACAGCACTTAGCGCATATGTGGTTGTCGCAAGATAAATCAATAATTCTTCTCCCGGTTCAGTTTTCTGTAAAATAGTTATGTTCGTTAAATGTTCTTTGATTCCTTGAAAAGCTTTTTCGCATTCATCTGTCCACTTGAATTTTGTTCCCTTTTTGAGTATATCGAAAAAATGTTTGCATTTGTCTGAAGATCGCGAAATGAATCTTCCTAGCGAAGCTAAGAGTCCATTTAATTTTTGCACATCTTTTACCGTCGCAGGTGTTGGCATATCGCGAATTGCTTGTACCTTTTCTGGATCAACTTGTATTCTTTCTTTTGATACAATATACCCCAAAAATTTCCCTGAAGTTACTCCAAAAGTACACTTATTAGGATTCACTTTAATATTGAATTGCCGCATTTTATCGAAGATCTCTTTCAAATCTTGCACATGATTCTCAGCTTCTTTGCTTTTGATCATCATATCATCTACATACACTTCTAATATTTTGTGGATCCACTTTGCAAATACTTTCTCCACCATTCTTTGATACGTTGCACCAGCATTTCGTAAGCCAAATGGCATCTTTGTATAACAATATAATCCTCCTGGAGCAAAAAAATGCGGTATGTTCTTGATCTTCTTCAGTGAGAGGGATTTGATTATGTCCTTTATATCTATCCAACGATGATATTCTAGCATTTCTTGCTGCTGATTCAACCATCTGTGGAATATGTGGTAATGGAAAACTATCTTTAGGACAAGCCTTGTTTAAATCAGTGAAATCTATACAAATTCTTATCCCCTTATTCTTCTTTGGGACCACTACCATATTTTCAATCCACTCTGGATATTTTGCTTTCCTTATAATTCATGCGTCGAGCATCTTCTGTAATTCTTCTTCTATTTGAGAATGATATGTTGTTGCGATCTTCCTTATTCTTTGCTTAAATGGTCTTATGTTTTTGTTGATTTCTAATTTATGACATGCTATTGACGGGTCTATCCCTGGCATCTCATCCATGCTCCACGCGAATATATCTGCATACTCTCGCAAAATATTTATAGTTCATTCTTCCTCATCTGCCTCCATTCTAGTCCCAATTTTCAGCATTTTAGGCTCTTCTTTACTCCCAATGTTTATTTCTTTTGTTGGTTCTGTTGCGATATAACTGGCTTCAGGTTCTCCCATTGGTGTTGGTGCTTTCATAATTCTCGCGAGTTCATCTCCTTCTTGTGGGATTTCACTGGGTATTCCTTTTCCTTCTTTTTCTCTTATCATGTAAACTTCAAATTCTTCTTCCTTCTTTATTTCGCTCGCCAATTTTCTGCGAGATTTTCACAGTTTTGGACGTCCTTCATAATTTCTTACTTCAATTTGGAAACACAGTTTCGCAAAATCTGTGTCTCCTCTGATTTCTCCAATTCCACTGGGTGTAGGAAACTTGATGCATTGATGCAACGTTGATGCTACATCCTTTATTGCGTGTATCCATGGTCTTCCTAATATCATGTTATATGGTGATTCCACGTCTACCACACATAACGTTACTTGTGTTTCAATCTCCCCTAGTGGAATTCGTACCATTATCTCGCCTTTATGTTTTGTTAATGTCTTTCCAAAGCCATGAACATGATATGTTGAATAAGACATTTCTTCATCCTTATATCCCATTTTCTTGAAAGTATGATAAAATATCATGTCTACAGAACTTCCTGTGTCCACCAAAGTTATATTCATAGCCCATTCTTCTACAGATTTTATTGATTTCTCATTTCTCATTGATATAGTGGTTACTGTGACCACCAATGGAGATGTATGACTTAAATCTTCTTCTGGTATTTCTGCTTTTGTAAACGTGATTTCTTTCTTTTCCCAATCTTTCAATGGTGATATCTTCCCCTTAATATTTTCATGAAATCCATCAATCATTGTTCTTGTTACCACATCACACTCCAATTTTCTACAATCCTCTTTGATTATGATCATTCTCCCTTCAATTATCTCACCAATTTACTTAATGATTTCCTTAATCTTGAGCAATTCTTATCTTCTTCTTCACTTTCTCTTCAATTTTTGTTAATTCAATCCCTGTTTCGGGCGCCAAAATGTAGTTGCAGGAAATCCTACACTACACCCTTAATAAGAATCTATAGAAATTAAGTCATATTTGAAGATGAACAAAGACACTTTTATTATTCTAATTTCAAAAAGATTACAAAAGAAGTAAGAACTCAGAAGTACAACTTTATTTCTAGAGTTTCTCTCTCCTCAAGACTTTCTCAACTCTAAAAAATACATCATCATCTTCTGAATCTAATGAACCCTTTATATAGGGATTTACATAGTGGATGACAGCTAAGTTTTCCTCCTATTTCGGATCTACTCTGCGATCTCACTGCGATCGCTACAATGTTCTTTCTCGCAAGAATGATGACCATCGCAGAATAAACATAATCCTCTTGTACCTCTTCCATCGTTAGCTTTTATATCTTTCTTCTGGATATTCTGTGACGCTCGCGAAATGTTGTTAAAGAGTCTTCTGTGACGCTCGAAAAAGTGTTGTTAATATCGCAGAAATAATGTTGTAGCGATATTCTGGTCCTACACAGTTCAAAACCCTAATGCTCCCAGAAGTTCGCAACTCAAAGTTCTGACGAATAAAAGAAAGTCTGCGAATGACAAGGTAGTAAGAAACACCATTAATTTTTGATAACAATATTGTTTCCTCTGTTTCTTATCTAAGTTGTGATTCGCAGGGTGACGGTGATGCCACTAAACCTCTCAAAAGATCTCGCCAACCCAAAGCTATTGAAACTTCTATTTCCTTTCCCAAACTTGGTCTTTCAACTTCTTCTTCAACACTTTCACAAACTGAACCTCTACTTCCTGTCTGCAAAACCATCGCAACAGATGTTAATATTTCAAGCAATCCTGTTACGGATAAAATTCCGTCTGCCGAGTTTGTTGCGAATGAAACTTTTTCTTATCCTGTGACCAATACTTCTCAAATTGATTCTACTATAACCTCATCCATTGATCTTCCTCAAACTTCTCCCTCAAATGACATCCTTTTAACAAAGAATGATGATCATCAGCTTTCGATTATTACTTCTACTCCATCTGAGTCTCTCCCTTTTTCCAAAGAAACTGTGGAGGGAATATATATTGTCTTTAAGGTTTTATCTAACATTTTAGATGATACCAAGAAATCATCTGGGGATCCTGTCAAATCTGGCGTCTATGAAATTTGGAGTAATTATTTTAGCTCTGATAGAATGGTTTCGCAAGCATCCTTAGAGAAAGAAATTGAATCTTTGAAGAAGAGTCTCCAAGTCAATACCTTAGAATGTGACACTCTTTGCCTTGAAAACCAAAAACTTCAAAATGCTTCACTAGACTGCGAGAATCTCTGCAAGAAGAATAAAGAATTAAAAGGTATAACTTCTTTGGTCTTGTACTTACTTTTTTCATATTTATTTCTTTTAAAAAATTTATCCTTTGGATATTCTATTTTCTCAAAAATCTATGTTCGCCCTTTAAGTCTTGAACCATCAACGAATAATGGAAACATACAAATTTGAATCTATCGCGGAAGAAGTTCGCATGGACAGAGACATTTGGATGGATCAATATAACCAATTAGATAATCTTCATACATATTCCATTGATCAAATAGATAATCTTACTAAATAGAATGCTCAATAAGTACAGGAGAAAAACCTATTAAGTAATGAAATATCTCGCCTCTCTTATTCTTTAACCAAAGATAACTTGGAAATGGATACTTTATCAGATGAGAATAAAATTTTATCTCAAGAAAAGCGGAGTTTCTCAAACACGATGGCGATCTCTTCGCAGAAAATAAATGTTCTTCAAAAAGTGTGTGATAACCAAGAGCAATCTCTTCATTCACTGAAAAATGAACTTAAAGAAGTAACTGAATCGTCTATTGCTGAGAAAAACACTCTTATTCGGGGTGGGGTAGGGTAACTATAAGTGTAAAATCAAGTCATCTCAAAGAACAATACTCTAAATTAGAAGAATCTTACTCTTCAGTTGTGGAAGAAAACACTTTTCTCATTTCAAAAGAAAAGAAATTAAAATCTCGTCTGAAGGGTCTAGTTGGAGATAAATTTGATGATGCCATGAATCATTGGGAGAATACTTGCTTGGCACTAATTAAAAATCTAATATTGCAAAAGGAAGGTAGTCATTTTGATTTCCTCAGACATTTTTCTTTTATTAAATTTCTTTGCAATACTTCCCTTGCGAGGTGTTCGCCTGAATAATTTTGGTTCTTATTTTTCGCAGAATATGAAAGAAAGCTTCAATCTTCCATTACTTCTTTGGATTCTAAACTTGCTAGGCTTCACAAAGAAAATGGATTACTTGCTGCTCACCTTGCCCGTTCTCGCTATCAAGCAGAAAGAAAATATGACTACCTTACTTATTTCAAAGACATGTAGATTAGAAACCGTGATAGAGCTTTCCTTCGCCAGGCTCATCTTAGTGTTGAAGTTCTTGTTAATGATATTTTGATGTCCAAATCCCTTTCTCCTGTATCACTAAAACCTCTGAAAGTAGATGAAGATGAAACTCCTCGGGCTGCCAATAGTGGTCTTGATTATGGGAGTGGTGAAGATAATATTTCCCAAGAAGATTTAGAAGAACAACAACAAATCCCTAATAAAGGAGATGCTGGTGATGAAACAACTACTAGTGATAAGACAAATGAAGAAAAGGTTGCTGGAGTCGATCAAACTAAGGAAAATGTTGGCAAAGATGATACTGGCAAAGATGATAAAACTGGTGGAGATGATAAGGCTGGCGAAGACGATATTGAAATCTGAGCTTTAATTTTGTTTTCTTGAATTTTGAATAGATCTTTCTTTTCTTGCAAACGATGTACTTTGGATCACTTTTGGATTTAATCAAACTTTTAGTATTATTTGCGAGAAAGATAATGACATCTGGTTTATTAATTCCCATACTTGCCTCTCATTATCTTTCTTGGGATATATGATCTACATAAAAAAAAAGATTAGTACTTTATAAATTTTTGTTTTATCATGTGGTCGTATTTTTCCTTCCTAAGTAAATGTCTTATTTTTCCATCTTTTCTCATTGCGACAAAATCGCAGGACATTTCTGCACTTTCATGTGGAAACCCATTGATCTTGCCTTAACTTTTTATTCTTTTATATTTTTGATGCGACAATATGATAGGCCTAAATTTTCTTGCGAAATTAAAGCCCCATGACATTGTCGTCTTGGGACGAAATCGCAGGACGTCTTTACACTTGCATGCAATGACCCATTGATCTCGCCTTATCTTCTCTTTTGTATTATTGCCTCTTCAGGAATGTTGCACAAATATGACAAGTCTTTATACTCCCGTGAGTAAAAAGTCTCATGACATTTGCGTCTTAAGACACTTATCAGCTCCCTAATGGAGGGTGTCGCACTTATCTTCCCCCTGGTTTCCATTTCAAGGAGACGTACTTCTTCCATACAAGACTAGCTCCTCCCATCTAGTCTTGACAACAACCAGTTGTGTTCGCAGCCTCTTATCCCTTTTTCCTATATGGCTTTTGGTTACGAGACTGCACCCTAAGTGGGGTTTTCTTCTGGCCGAGTGCATCATATCCAAGACTTACCAAGAATGGCCAGGGTAGTTTCATACGCCCCGGGCACTCTTGGCTCAACCGTGTACCTCGGTGGCTTGGTCATACTCTGCACCCCTTAGGAGAGCTCTTATTATCTTAGTCTCCTAACTCAAGTCATATGCTCAAGTTGAGAATCCAAGGTGTCTCTCCTGGATGTGCTTTCATTGACCCCACATCTCCATGACTCAGGTTCCAGCAGCGGTGTAACCTTATCGCTGAGCCATGCAATAGATACTCCCTTTTATGACGTATTTTAGGTCTCACATTTGCCTCTTGCGAAATTTAATTCGCGAACTAGGGTGTACGCCATAAAGGTTCGTCTCATTCTGGATCTTAAATGATCATTTCTTGCGAAATTTTCTCACATTTTCATTCTGCTTTTGATATTTTGCAATCTCGCAGCTTCCTTTTCATAAAAACTTTATATTCATTCATTCATTTCATTTTAATCATACATTATTTCGTAATTCACTCCTTCGCAAAATCTCTTATGGGTAATATCTTTTTAGGTATAATCTGTTCCATGGTCTGTCAAGCCTCTGACCTACATTTCTACGTTCAGGATCCATCAATTTATATGCCCCGGTTCCAACTATCTCTTTAATGATATAAGGCCCATCCCATTTTCTCGCTAACTTTCCACCATTCTCTCGCTGATATATTGGTGTTTTTCGCAACACTAGATCACATGGTTGAAATTCACGCTTTTTGACACACTTATTGTATTCTCGGGTTAATCTTCGCTGATAATTTTCCATATGTTGTAATGCCTTTTCTCTTTTTTCTTCTAATTCATCAAGTTTGGTCAAAATCATTCCTGCACTGAGGTTTTTCTCCCAAGCTTCTCTTTTTGTTGTTGGAATAGCAACTTCTGTTGGTAACACAACTTCAACTCCATATGTCAAACAGAAAGGTGACATTCCAGTAGCTTCCCGCATAGTTGTATTGTAGGCCCATATTGCATTATGCACTTGTTCGCACCATGCTCTGTGATGTCCCTCTAATTTATTCTTCAGTATATCTGCGATTGTCTTATTAGTTGCTTCTGCCTACCCATTAGCATGTGGATAAAAAGGTGTTGATTTTTCGCATTTGATCTTAAATGCATTAAGTAACAGTTCTATGTTCTTCCCTTCAAATTTTTTTCCATTATCAGATACCAATTGTGATGGAATTCCAAATCTGCAAATTATGTTTTCAAATATGAATGTAAAAATATCTTTTGTCGCGATTATGTTGTACTGCCTTCACTTCTCCCCATTTTGTGAAATAATCTCTAGCGACGATCAAATATCTTCTTTGTACAGAACCCAGTACAAATAGTCCCACAATGTCCAACCCCCATTTCCCAAAAGGCCACACACTAGTTGAGGATGATAATGACGCTCCCGGTACGTGTATTTTCTTTCCATGTCGTTGACAATCTTCGCAACGTCTTGATATTTTCTTCGTATCTTCATACATGTACGGCTAATAGTAGCCTTGCATTTTTTTTTCCTGTATGCCAAAGATCTTCCTCCGTTGTGGTTGCCAGCATCTCCACTATGTAGCATTTTTAGCACTTTATCTCCCTCTTGTCGTGTCAAACATCTAAATGATGGTCCATTAAATGATTTTCTATACAATATCCCATCTCTTAATTCATAATTTGTTGCGCGACTCATTAATTTGTGTACCTCCAATCTATTTCTTGGTGTTTCCCCTCTTGTTAAATATGCATGAAGTTTTGCTATCCAATCTGCGATATTGTCTCTTAGTTCTTCATCTCCACCTTCTATTGTCATTACATCCACCTCTTCTTCCTCTTCTTTATTGATTGATGGAGATATGAGTGTCTGGATTTTTATGCATCTCGCAGTTGGATCTGTCATCATACTTAAAATGAAAGCATAAGCATCTGCGAGCCTATTATCTTTCCTTGATATATGCCTCCATTTTATTTTTGGGATTTTCGCTGAAAATTCTTCAACAAGTTTATTGTATTTCTTAAAGGATGGTTCATTTGTTGTGTATTCTCCTTTTATCTGGCGAATGACTAGCTGTGAATCACTTGTAATTCTAGCATTTTCTAATTTCATTTCTATTGTGAATTTTAGGGCATGTACTACAGCTTCATATTATGTTTCATTATTAGTGGATGCGAACTCCAACCTAAATGAAAAAGCCATCTTTGTTCCCTCTGGTGAAATCAAGATAATTCCAATTCCATTACCTTCCCCATTAGAGGATCCATCCACTAATATTTCCCATCTATTTGGTTCTGTTAGCAAGTATTTTGGATCTCTATGTTCTTCTTCTACATCCATCATCTCCTCCACAGCTTCATCATCTTCTAAAGAAAATTCTGCCAAAAAGTCTGCGACAACTTGTGACTTTGGTGAAGATAAAACTTCATATTTAATCTCAAAATGTCCTACTTGTGCATTCCACCTCTCAACTCTACCTGACCTCTTTGAGTTTTTCATTACCGATTCAATTGGTATCTTTGTCAATACTTTGACTTTATGTGCTTGAAAATATATGCGAAGTTTAAATGTTGCATATACCAATGCTAGCATTAGCTTTTCAATCTTCGAATAATTTCTTTTTGCGGCATTAAATGTTTTGATGATGTAATAAATTGGTTTTTCTACTCCTGCGTCCATTCGCAGTAACACAACACTTAATGCATGCGAAGTTGTTGCAAGATAAATCAACAATTCTCCTGGTTCTGCCTTTTGTAAAATAGTTATATTCACCAGATGTTCTTTGGTTCCTTGGAAAGCCTTCTCACATTCATCTGTCTATCTAAATTTTGTTCCCTTTTTGAGTATGCTAAAGAAATGTTTGCATTTATCAGATGATCGCGAGATGAACCTTCCCAACGAACTTCCTGTATCCACTAAAGTTCTATTCACCACCCATTATTCTATAGATTTTGCTGAATCTTCCTTTTCTTTTTGTGCAACTGTTACCGTGATTACCAAAGGAGATGTGTGGCTCATATTTTCTGCTGGTATTTCCGTTGCTGTGAATGTAATTTTTTGCTTTTCCAAATCCTTCAACGGAGATATTTTTTCTACCATCATAATTTTCTTTCCTTCAAAATCTCGTTTATGTATCCTTCCTATAATGTTCTCATGGAATTCGTTAACCATCGTTTTTGTGATTACGCTACATTCCAACCTTCTTTTACTTTCCCTGATCTTGATTGTTTCTTCTTCAACCATTTAATTACTTTCTTTCATCATTTTCTTAATCTGAGAAAATCTTTATGACGATCTTCAAAATTCTCGTTCCCTGTTTCTAGCGCTAATATATAGTAGCAGTATATCCTACACTACACCCCTCACAAGAATTCATACAATCAAGTCATTTATATATGATCAATCACAATCTTTATTAATGAATCTCACAATTTTACAAGAATGTAAAGGAATGAAACTAAGAAATTAACAACTGCTCTGGACTTTCTCTCTCCTAAATGACTTGCTCAACACTCGAAAAAGATCTCTCCCTTCCTTACGCATGTTCAACTCTTTATATAGAGATTTACATAGTGGATGACAGTTAAGTTATCCTTTAATTTCGGATCTGACTTGCAGTATTCTCGCAAGAGTTATAATGCTAATCTTCGCAAACACTCTAAACTTCACAGAATCATCACGCTTTTCTCATGTTTTTTCCATTGTAATCTATTACGTCATTCTTCAAATCATCTTGTGATGCTCGCAATGTGTTGTTGATCAATCTTCGCAAATGCATCCTTCTTGCAATATTCTGATCCTAAAAATGATTTTACGAGGCTGGCACATGATCGTAACGCAGCCTCAGAGAAGTCTGGCAATACTGAACCTCTTGAAGGTGAGGGCGAGGATAATGAAGACTCGGTTCACAACGAGCTTGACTGCTCCAATGAACCAGAAGATGAGACCATGATAGATGTTGACCTCGAGGGTGAGGGGAATGACATTGTAGGGGTTACTGGAGATGTCGCATCCGTGATGACCATAGACGTGCTTCCTTATGAACAACTTCCTGTGAACTCTAACGCATTAGTTGTACACTCCACCACTGGTATCATTTTGACCCTCTTTTTAACGCTCTTTTCGTAGATCATGTGCTGGTTGGAGGATTCAGCGTGCTAGCTAAATATGAAGAGTTATACACCAAGATATAGAAGAATCATGGTCACATCACCACCTCCAAGAAACTTAAGAGTCGCTTCGCATTAGTCAAACGTGTCGAAGACGCTTTATATTCCATCTACGGCATGAGCATTGTGAATGGGCATACCATTTCTGAAGATGTAGTCGAAAACTGGGAGTTCCACCAGGATGTGTTCGTGAAGTATGAGTTTAATGCATCCTGGTTCTGTGAAGGATTCGCTGAAATCCAGAAGCTGCAACGCGAAATGCGTGAAGTTCCTTTCGCCAGGAAGAGAAGATCGAAAGGATGTCTAACGAGTTGAAGATAAAACAAGCCGCCCTCCAGAAAATGAAAACCGCTCTTTCATAGAAGAACGATTTGCTACTGAAGGACTTCCCTTGAATGGTTTATGTCGTCTACTTATGCTTTTCCTTTTTAGGAGTTTTTGAGTGATGTGAGTGTTTCCTTTCACAACTTGATTTTAGGTATTCAAGGAGAGAGAGAGTCTGAAACCAACTTCGATTTGTCCGCTCCATCATCATGACGTAGGCAAGTTCCTTTTATTTTTTCTTTGTTTCATTTCTTCAGTTCTAGCATACAGGATTCGAGGTTACAGGATTCTAACATACAGGATTCGAGGTTACGGGAATCTGGCATTCAGGATTATATAGTGCGGATTCGAGCATACAGGTCCTCTATTTTTCTAACATATCATATATCTACGAACTCCATTAACAGCTGAATACGATTTCGGTTTGTTGTTGGATTTTTGGGCGATTTGTTTGGTGAAGACAATTTTTAGTTGCCATACAGTATTGTGGGATGATTGGGTTGTTCTATATTTTATCTTAGCAGGTGAAGATAAACAGTTTATGTGTTGTTTATTTCATCATAAAACACACTTGTTCTACCTTTGTTCGGCATACTAGGTGTTTGTGAAAACTCCACAACCATTTGATTCATTTTAAACAATGTAGAAGAAGAATTTTCCACCCTATAAGCTTGGGCAGGCCGGCTTACTTATTTTATTTAAATCTCGTGAGGTCCGGGGTTATTCCATGTCGTGCTCAGGACCTTCAAAGAGCTCTGGAGTTTCTAAGGACTAATTCACAATCCAACTCATATTTTCAATGCCTCTTTAGAGGATTCGATGGTTGTAAGAATGGTGCGGGTGGAAGAGGTTTGGGAAAAGCTTATTTGATTCAGCAGCTTAGAGATAAAAACTCCGTTTATGGTAGGGAGAATGACCATTGCAGACAGCAAATAGCTACAAATCATGAATTCTACAAAACATTGGAAGATGTCCTAACTCAACTTCGCATGTGGTTATGCACAGAATACATGCTTCTTCGGGCATGGAGAAGACCATGTAAATCTCATGATGGAGTTGGCTTACTCGGGCCCTTTAATATCAAAGATCCTGACTTCTTGGTTAATGGAATTGTGTGTCCTCCTCCAACCACTGACAACATTGCAGATGATAATTATGCTCCATTGCTTCCTTGCCTTAATGTGGAACTACTCAACAAAGTGTTTCTGCAACGTATTCAAACTACCAAAAAATACCTCCAAAGTGTAAATTGTAGTTCTAAAGAGTTTTGAAGTATGCGCTTGATAAGTTACGTGCAAATCCTGGTGAAGTTTCGGTATGGAAATAATTGTTGTTGTAACTTTTTTGTATTCTATATTTATACATCCCCAAAAGAAGTTTTGAGGAAAAATCTGGCAACCACAGGACATTACAGATTAAATCCATCAATCAATCTATTGTGCAATGGTATGCGCCTAATGGTTGCATTCAATTAGTACAAAAATTGCTCCATGAATACCCTCAGCATAACAACAAACAAAGCAGGTAGAACAACAACCATGTGGCTCTTAACCTGAGTGTATGTAGAAAGAAAATATGCAATGGGCCTTTCAGTGCAGCTATAAAAGTACTCACTTCGAATGGTGTTGCTACGGATGAGGAGGATACTTTCAAAATATTGATTGATAAGCACCCATTTGCCCCTCCCCCTGCCATAACTACTGGTCCCATGATAGGTGTCTAAAACACCGTATTATTTATCTATTGTTTATGCTTTCTCTGCTAGTTTTCTTGTAAATTATGTATCTTATGTTTTGTTTTTGAGTATTTAAGTACTTTGGAGTCATTTGGATCAAAAGAAGAGGAAACATGACAAAAGCGTTGGAGGCAGATTGTGTCTCATTATTTGCTTTTATTTCTTCATTTCAGTCTGAAAAGTATGCCAGCTTTAGTGATGCGAATTATGTCTGAAAATCATGGCGGCTTTAATGATGATTAAGACATTGAAGAGAAGAAGTGGATTTGAGATGCAAGAGGCGGCTGCAGCTGGAGAAACTACTCATTTAGAGCGAAAAGAACAAAGTTGTCATTTCATAAGGCGAACACTATCCGGAGTCGAGCCGAGCTTAAGGGGCAACTCTATTTGGAGAGGTAATAGACACATACCAGCGGTCGTTAAGGGATTGTCATTCAGGGCATCCCTTATCATTTATCAATGGATGTAATTATCGGGTGAACCATATCTCTCTGGGGTGTACCTATCCAAAGCCAACCCCACCCTAAATCGAGAGAGGACTTTTCTCTCATTCATCTCAATCATTTTACATCTAAAATTGAGGAAAGAGAGAAAGAAGAGGAAAAGAAAGGCGCAGCCATTTGAAGACCAGATCGAGAAATCGAGAGACATGGAGAGGAGCTGAGAGTTACCATCATCCTGATGCCAAATATGAGAAGAAACACAGTTGCTACTGAAGCTGTTGATGTATCAACCCTGGAAATGGAGATCGAGAGTTATGGGTACTGCAATTGGAGATGGGTGATGAATTAAAGTATGGGTTCTGTTATTTTGAGTTAGAGGCATAATTTGGTTCAAAATGATGAGCAGGTGATGTAAATTTAGGGCTCGTTAATCCAGGGAAGAAGGAGGAGCAACTGTCATTGAGTCATGAATGTGTGATGGGAATTCAGAGCTTATTTAGATTGTATGAGTAATTATAAGTGATGGGTGATGTTTGTAATCATAATTGCAGGTTGAGAGAGAGTTCAACACCAACAAATTGTGATGTCTGTCACTTACCAGTTCAAGCACACAAGTTGTTCGAGTAAATGCCTAAACGGCAAGTTTTCAGTCAAGCCTTTTGTTACTGTCGTTGGTTTTACATTGGTGCGCTATCTTTGTTCCAAAGGGTTAGAATGAGGATTCTGTGGTTCAAGGTATGATTGGTAGCTGGTGATTGATGGAAAGAAGGGAAGAAGGTTGAGATATGTTGGTCTGTGATGCTATTTATGGCTTGTCAGAGTCAATATTGTTGCTGAGTCTGTTGGTGGTTTCTGGTGTGGAGCAGCAAGGTTTTGTTGAATTTCAGTAAGATGGAGTAACAGATGAGTTGCAGTGGTTGGTCTTGAGCAGGTGATGCAGTTTGAGTTCATAGAGGAGTATTAGGTTGCAGTTTGGATGGAGGAGATGGCTGGGATTTGGTGAAGCCATGGGGATGGAGTTTGTGTTATTGAAGAACTGGTGATCTGGCCATTGGTTGTGCATTATTGCTGATATGAAGGCATAGTTGGTGTTGAGGTCATAGGGAAGCATTGCAGTAGGTGGATGGATAAACTCAGGTGAAGCTGATGGGTTATGGTGGTTTTGGCTTGATTGGATGCTCAGTAATTGCAGAATATGTGAAGTGAGTAAGTGGTGCAGGTGTATGCAATAGAAACTGAAATAGCTTTGAGTTGATGCTTTTGGAAATCACAGAAGTTACAGTGAGGACATGGTATATTGCAAGTCTGAGTTTGTTTTGTTGTGGTGTGGTTTCTGTGGTTCGTGAGACATAGAATGGTTTGTCGGAGGCACTGGGAATGGAGCTGAGCTGTTGTTATGGGAACGAAGGAGTTAGCTGACTCTCTGGTGTTGCAGTGAAGACAACCTGGTGCTGTTGGTTCGCAGTGAAAATATGCAGTAATACAGGGAAGATAGATGTGTGTGTTAGTTGGCTGTGAGCTGTGATGTCTGAGTATGGATATGGTGTTTTGAATTCTAGTTGAGTGCAAAGTTGCAGGTGAAGTTGGAATATGACAACTCAAAGGTTCTGGTGCTATGGCTTTGTGCAAATGGCAACTGAAAGGAGTGAGCTGGTGGTAATGGCAGGGCCATCATGGCTGAGAAGATTGCAAGAAAATGGACTGTGCAAGAACAGTTTTGGCAAGAACGAGTCAGTTGCTGAGTTAGATCTGACTCGTTCTCAACTCAGATTCTGACTCAGTGATGCCGTTAGTGACCGTTAGTCAACCGTCAGTATTTAACGATTGACTGTTATGTTTGACTGGTGACCAGGTGGACTTTTCCGGTCACCTGAGCTACTTTCCGGTACCGGATTCCGACCAAATTTCGGCCAAAAACCTAGTTTTCCGGCGAGCGTTTTTGGAACATATTTTCTACACGGGTTTCTCTCACTCGTGGGCCGGGTGAATTTCCAACTAATGGACTTTGAAGACTTGGACCTAATTTTGGAAGGAAGAAAAGCTATAAAAAGGAAGTTTTCTACACAATTGATACAACGTTTTATTCTATTCTTGGAGCTTTTGCAGATAACTACAACTAGGGTTTGCTTTCTTTTATGTTTCATCTTCTTTCTTTGAATATTATGATGATGAACTCCATGAATATGTGTAGCTAAATACAATAATTGGTTATGGGATAAAAGTTGAATTCTTCAAGCATGTTATTTGATTCTATGATTTAGTTTTGTCTCAATTTTATCGTTTATGATTCATTGTTTTTATTATCATATGATTTGAATGCTAGTTTGGTTGAGTCCGAAATCAATTGGATTTGTTTTCATCTCTAAAGCTATATTAGGGTTTTCAATACATAAAAGTTGTTTATCCTTGATTTCTAGTAGCATCTTGTGGTTAATACTTGTAGTGATACATCTTTTTAATCGCATATGAATCATAACATTTGTTAAAACGAATTAGTGCTTTTACACGTTTGTTTGCATTGATTAGTCTTATTTCATATAACTTATTGCTCTTAGGGAGTTAAATCTAATTGTGCTTTTACACTTTAGGTTGCTTTTTAAGTAGATTTCACAATAGCATCTTTTAATTTTGTTTGTGATAAAATCAGGAAATAAACGGGATACTCTTGCGATCAAGATATCCTTGGACTTTTGATAATTGAGAGATTAAATACCAATTCTAATCATAGATGAAAAATACATGTTTGTGAATGATACTATCCCTTGACCAATATCCTCTCCTTATTGATTATTCCAATTATTTACTTTGCTTTATTTAGTTTTATTACTTTGATAAAAACAAAAACACACCTTGGGTTATTTGGTTAATTGGTTACTTAAGAATCTGAAAATTGCATAACAACAATCGCCTCTCTGTGGATACGAACTCTTTCATATCGAATACTATATTTATATTTAGTTGAGTGAGGAAGTGAAATTATTTTTGACGCATACGACACGCATCATCCCAGTGTTGTAAACAGTGTGGTTTCTTCAAATGAGATCATTCTAGGTAGGGTAATGAGCTTCCCCAAAGGCACATCTTGTGGGAGAGATGGTTTGAGGGTACAACATCTCCTCGATGCCATGAATGGACCTATCGCGGTTATAGATAAATATTTACTTACCTCCATAAAAGGAGTAGTCAACATATGGTTTGATGGCAGGTGTCCATCGCAATTGGGAGAATTCGTGGCTAGCGCACCTCTTACACCCTTGCTCAAGCCGGATGGGGGAATTCATCCGATAGTTGTTGGGACAGTATGGAGGAGATTAGTTTCCAAGGTAGCTGCTCAAGATGTTGGTAAGGATATGTGCACTTACCTAGAAGACTTCCAGTTCAGTGTGGGGGTACCATGTGGAAGCCATCTTATACTCTGTCAACAAGATTTTACACAAGAAATGTAATTCTTCCTCTATGACAATGCTTCTGGTTAATTTCAGCAACGCCTTTAACATGGTCAGTAGGTCAGCTATGCTCCAAGAAGTTAGAACCCATTGTCCCTCTATCTCTAAGTGGGTGGAGTTTTTTTACTCACAGCCGCCAAGACTGTACTAAAATGATTCCACATTGTCTTCTGCTTAAGGGGTTTAACAAGGTGAACCGCTTGGACCCCTTCTTTTTTCCCTCACTCTACACCCTTTAGTCAAGAGGATTGTCGCAGAATGCAATTTGGATTTACAGGCATGGTACTTGGATGATGGCACGATAATTGGAGACACTTTAATGGTTTCTAAAGCACTTAACATCATCAAAAATGAGGGTAGCAAGCTTGGTCTTCATCTTAACATCGCCAAGACAGAGGTCTTCTGGCCTACGATGGATATACGATGTCATGACATGGACGTCTTTTCTGCCCAAATTTGCAGACCTACCAAAGGGGTAAAAAATTTAGGGGGCCTGTAAGTTTAGACCATGAGTTTTGCAGAAGCTTGATCAAGTGTATAGTGCTCAAAACTAATAATTTAATGGACGCTGTAAGGAAGCTAGATGACCCGCAAAGCGAATTGTTATTGCTGCGCAGTTGTGCTGGAGTCTCTTGACTTTATTTCTCTATGAGAACCACCAGGACAGATTATGTCATAGATACTTACGATATTTTTGATGCTCACCTCTCTTTACATCTGCGACATATTGTTACTAATAACGGGCCTGGCATGGGGTTGTTTCAGTATCGTATGTCTTTTTTGCCACTTAGTTGTGGTGGTTTAGGTATCTACTTCATGGATGATGCAATGAACTATTGCTACTTGGCGTCTTGCATACAGACTCAACCACTTCAAATCAACATCCTTCGTAACTCTCAAATGTAGGGCCCTAATCTCAACATGCAGCAAGCCATAGATCTTTTTTCCGGCATATGTGGTCCCGACGTCAACATCGAGCTTACTGCCCCCCATCCCATGAAGACCTTGGCAGTGAATTAATTTGATGTTGTCATGAATGAGTTGCCGGATAAATTTTCCATGTCCACACGTGATTCTGCTCTTTGGGAATGCAATAAAGTTATCCATGCACAAGACTACCTTAAGGCTATTTCAATCGAGGGGCTTAACTAGAGAGTTGGTGCTCAACAATTTGGGGCAGTTTTACGGTATAGGATTGGTATACCTATTTTTGTCGTAGGTATCCTATGTGGTTTTTTCAAAAGAGATATGGACTGTTATAGGGATCATGCCTTATACTGCGCTCACGACGTATGCATCAAATTCCGTCACGACATGGTTCTTGACACATTTGAAGATATGTGTTTTCGTGCAGGGGTGCTAGCTAGAAAAGAAGTTGAACTAGGTTTCTTGGCAGATGATGGGGGTGCTCTTCGCCCGGCTAATATTTTAGTCCTCAATTGGGACAACGGGCGTGACATGTGTTTAGATGTCACCGGCGTTTCACCATTCACCGGTGGAGGGGTACACACATTTCGTCCAGGGTTAGCGCTGAACAGAGCAGTTAAACGCAAGCATAAGAAATATTTGGAAAAATGCTTAGCACAAGGTTACAACTTCGGCACTTTAGCATTTATTACTTCTGGTGAAATTTGCAATGGCACCATGTATTTCTTGAAAAGGCTTAATAATCACTTATCTAGATTCGATGTTAATGCCAGGAAATGCAACTATTTATTTCATAGATTAGGAATAGCCATTCAAAAAGGTATTGGAGCCCAGCTTGTCGCTAAGCTTCCATCTAGTTACTTGTAGTACTTTTGCCTTTTCAATAAGTTTTGTGAATGGTTTTTCCGAAAGAGATTTGTTTTTTAGAAGGAATTTGCATTCTGATCACAAATAACGTCACTATTCTAACGATATCATTCATGGTACGTAAAGTTTCAAATATCATGTGAAAAGGAACATGTCTGAGGGGAAAACAAAACATGATGTTTACTGTGGTTTGCATCATTGTATCTTTTTCTTAGTGGGGCGTAAAGTTCCCAGTAGGTTCTAAAACTATCTCTCCATAAATTTGTTTAATAGAACTTACTTGTTCTTCGAAATTCCATCTGCATAAAATTGAACCTTCCTTAGCGCTTACTTCGAAAAATTGCGCGTGTTAATCTTCGGAGACAATAGGCAAATCTTCTAAACTAAGTTTCTTTTGTAAAATTTGCTTCGGGGCATTGCATTCACTGGTAGGGTGGTGAAGAAAATGGTGATAATGACAATACCTCGGATCTATCATCTCCTGATCAGTCGGTTGTCGCTACACATGAGGAAGTTGGACTTCTCCGTCTCGTACCCATACTTCTAATAATTCTAAGACTTTCTTCATCGAGAATGGGAAATGCGGATACCTTGTGCCAGGCTTTTCTTGCATTAATGGATGTTGTTGTGATATCTCCTATTCACCTTGATATGAAGAACATTTCGGAGTTAGAGCACAAGCGTGTGTTAACATATATGCGGCCCGCTTGGGTGGTCATATTGCTGGGACGCAGCTGCTCTCGAGGGCCTCGTATCGACGTGAGTATCACTGTCAGGTGGCTGAGTCGAGTATTCCCAACATATGTATTCATGTAACTCTTGGATGATTTCTTCTTCTTCAGGAAGTTCTTCGTTTGGATGAAATGTCGCGGCAGATTGAACAACTTTCTGTACTTCAGCAAGGGTTTTGAAATAAATATCCCAGCAAGGTTTCATAGGTTGGCCCTTTTCCTTTATCCTATAAAGGTTGTAGCATTCCTTACAAGTCCTTTCCTCTATGGAATTTCTTTGAGCCTCCCTCGTTAGCCGAATCATGCTGCTTATATCTCCCTGGTCACCTGGTGTGGCCACATGTTCTTTCTGCATCCTTGTCAGTAGAAACACGATTTCTATATAAAGATTCAACTATGTCGTCGTTTGCGGTACCCCCTGGGAAAGCACCTGTCGAGCCTTCTTGCAATTGAGTTGATGTATCATTTAAAAGACGGAACATCTCACTCTGCCTTTCTAGCAATTTCATATTGGTTTGCTAGGACATCTTCTAACATTCTGGCCACACTTTCCATGAGGTTTGGATTATTTATGGCTTCCAGATAATTCGTCTGGTGAGGATACATCATAAGACGGAAGCTGGACTTTGTGATCGAAAGAAATGAACATGATAATGATTGAAATGGATCTAAGATATACCCTCTGAAATTGGTAAATTGAATAGGGTATTCAAGAAATTGACTTCACGACCGAGAGATTAATCTCCCACTGTGGTCGCCAGTTTTTTATGGGTAAAAACTATTTTTGTTGGTTTTGGTAATTTTGGGTGTGTGGATGAGAAATAAATTTAAACCTTCAAAAAATGCACTGCACGGGAGTGCTTTTGATTCGAGAGATCAATCTATACAATTCTGGCCTAAACCAAGAAATGGTTGTTCTTGCTTCGGTCACAAAGTGAAAGAGATGGGATTGATCTTAGGGAGGTAAGCGAAGAATGGGTTGAGATTATGAAGGTGTTGGTTGTTTATGACTTGAATCATAATATTGAACTGGCTTGCAATAATGTAAGCAATCATCTCTGGTGTTTTCTGGATACGAATGACAACACTTGGTTTTCTGTGCTTGTCTGTATTGTTTGGAAATATGAAAATGACCTATTTATACAAGTCATAGAGCGCAAATGCTCATCTCCTAGGAAGTGGAGAAAGTTGAATGATGGAGTAGTGGGGTCGTGTGGGTGATTGCACAATCACGTCTTGGCCCACTTCTCCCATCATAGCTAATCGTCCATGCCTCATGACATGTTTTTGTGATGGCGCATTGCACGCTGTAAACCGCCATACCAATACCCCAGTAAGTATCCCCCAGTTTGTGACATGTTTGATGTCTCGAGTGTAGATCGCAAAACCCACAGGAAGTAGCATACAATGCTACGTTAAATAACTGATTTATTTAGGAAATCGATATTCGAGAAATATCGTGTATATTCTGTGCATGTAATGCATCGAATATATTCAATATGCATAAAACATCGATGTTTTAAAGCTTAATGGAGTAAGTCACGATTAAGCGTCTTAAAATAGATGCATGTCTAGACATCTTCGAATGATCGTTTGGAGGCTGTACAGGCAATCCCTCCCTTGGACGATCACTCCATATGGTATAGTGATGGGTGGTAGTCACCACAACACTTTATTGGCCACTTCAATCCTAGCCTGGTCTGCCTAACCAAGCTGGTAGAGTTGGAAGGACGAGATGATCCACGACGTCCATCTGCGACCGTTGATGGAGGTTTAGGGTTTTGAGGAGGTTCGCAAGCATCACTCTTCATCTTGACCAAAACCAAGCATGGGAGACGTTTTTGGCGAGACCTACCGGGCATGCATGTAGAAGGAATGCCGGTGTGCATGTTCGTACCACCTTGTCTCATGAAGGTGTGATCTAGGTCACTCAATTTTTCTGGCAAAGAGGACTGGTCGTGATCGTTTTGCGGCAGAAATCCTGTGCCACAAATGATTCTTAAAGGGACGATGCATGCCACCTTTAAGGCGCACGAATCGAGGCGTCCGACCATGCTTGGCCTAGGTCGATCGTTCATGCGTGTAGATGGGCATACGGTGATCATGTTGAAATGCTCGGGACCTTTTAAGTCTATATCTACACCTTCCATACAAGCTTGTGAAGATGGACGCTCGTGATCAATTAGAGACACATGTAACATGCCGCAAACCCTAATTAGAGTTTTGGATCGGTCGTGCGTATGCAACTTCAACCGATCGGTTTATCAAGCTATGTTCCTACCTTGAGGAGGCCAATCGTGTGGGGGCCACATTGGGCCGGCGGTGAGCATGTGTGTCATTGCAACTCTTGGTTGTGGGTGAGATCAACTAAGGTAATAAAGTGTGCAATATCCTGCTGGGATCAGAGGCGTATGATCATAATTGTACCTTGAATCAGTATGAGATTGATTGGGGTTCAACTACATTCCAGACCGAAGTTAATTTGGAGTAGGCTAGTGTATGTAGCGGCTTAATACAGTGTATGTTTAATCTGGACTAGGTCCCGGGGTTTTTCTGCATTTGCGGTTCCCTCGTTAACAAAATTCTGGTGTCAGTGTTATTTCTTTTCCGCATTATATTTTTATATAGTTGAAATAATATAGGTTGTGCGTTGTTCAATCAATTAGAATATCCGACCTTATTGGTTATTGAATTAAATTAATTGACACTTGGATATTGGTTTTTGGTATCATCCAAGTTATCTCTCTTTGATTAGACTCATGAATCATATTTGCTTGAGTAAATCAAATTAAGAGATTGAGATAATAACTCCTTGAGATATTTTCTATTGATTGAGTCTGGTTGATTCTCTAGAAAACTACTCGGAGTTGCCCATACAGATTGCTAATCGAAATATTTAGTGTGGTTGTTAGACCCCCGCTTTTTCAATTGGTATTAGAGCAGGCAAACACGTTTAAGACCTTACAAGTCTATGTTTGTAGCGATCAGACTCTATGGACGGCAAAGTCTCTTATAACTCTTCACCAGGATTAAAAAACAATGGTAGAAGAAATTCTGATAAACTAGTTGTCCTTCAGAAAAGGTTGGATGAACAAATCCAGATCAATTCTGATCTTGTTGCATAAATCGCAATCCTAAAGGATTTGAAACCCAATTTAAGTTCCTTAATGGATATGGGTAACTATAATAGTTCCTCTCTAAGGAACCGTCATATATCATATGATAAACAACGTGTAAAGGTTGTGAAAACTGATGTGACTCAGAACTTTTCTACCAAGCTTAAAGGTGTTGGTCTATGTTTGTTTTGTGATTCCTCTAATCACTCTCAACATAAGTGTGTGTCTTTTCAAAAGACTTTAAAAGTTGCAAGTGATCTTTATAAGAAATCTAAACAACTTCTTGCGTCTCTAAAAAGACATACAGAACTATGTAAAAACACCAAACAGGACAACACTAATAGTATGGGAGCATTTGCTTTAAAATCAACGTCACCCTTTCAATGGTTCCTTGATAGTGGATGTAGCAGACATATGACAGGTGATCTTACTTGGTTTGTTTCCGCAGATGACTATGAAGGAGGACCAGTAACATTTGGAGATGGAAGATGTTGCTACATAAGTAAGAATTGAACGATCAAATTACCTGGCGTACCTAAGGGTGCACAGGAACTGAGACGGACCGACGGACCGTCCCGGAACTGGTGGAATCATACCTGTTTTTGTACCGAACCGAGGAAGGGGGTACAGGTACCGGTCCAAAAAATAAGAACCGAGGCTAGGGAGGTACAGGTACACGGTTCTATACTAGTCATGTACCGTCCTGGACCTAGTATACCGTCCCTATACCAGTCCCGTATCTTTTCAAACAAAACTAACAATCATGTGGCTATCTACGAGACAAACAATGAAAACAAAAGTTTAAAGCAGCTTAGCATATTTAGACCGCTGAATATAATGCATAAGTACATACCATCCGTTCTTGTATGGCAACCCACGTCAAGTCCTTATGCAATACAGCAAGCCGCAAAGAAAGCCAGATCTTTTTCCTCCCTTTTCCCGTACCTTTATCATCATCAACTTGTATGACGACGCGGGATACGAGTTCACCAGCATGAAATATACTGGAAAGAAAGTTACCTTCGGAATCCTGCAATTGAACATTATATGAGAAAAATTCCCTTAACTTTATTATATTTCTATAGAGACACAAGCCAAGTTTATCAAATACAGGCAGTTGATACCTTAATTTGATTCTCTGCAATAAGGTCAGATGCCTCATCTTCTCGAACCAATCCACGTAATCCACCTGGGAGACTAACTGCTATATCTTTCTCATTTACTTCAGCAATAACACCCCAAAGCTTCATTCCAGGTACACAGTCATATATATTTCTAATTTACTTCATCTGCTGGGTAAAACTTTGGTGCTTTCACAGCAACAGCTGCGACGGCAGGTTTAGCATCATGCTTTGGAAAAACTCCTCCATTCTTAGCCTTGAATTTTTAATAGCCCAGAGACCACGTTTGTGGTACATTTTAGATCGAGAAAATTTACCCACTCCTCTGATAAGGTCGGGATTTCTGCTAACCTTAAGACTTCTTACCTTGGAAGAAGCCATTACAAACGAATCTTAAGATCAGGAAATGGTGCGCAAGGCTTCATGGATAATACCTAACCTTGTATGGAGCTTTGGGATTGGAACTAGTTGTTTGACTGAGTACACAGTTTAGGAAGTTAATTAGTACGGATTAGTACCGGTACCGTACCTGGTACCATACGTGTATCGAATGGTACCGGAACCGAGGTACAAGGTACAGGTACCGGTCTAAAATTTTGGAACCGAGGCTAGGGAGGTACAGGTACTCGGCCTCGGGAAGAATCGAGCCGAACCGTACCGTGTGCAGCCTTAGGCGTACCTGAAATTCATGACGTATTCTACATAAAAGGTATGACTGCAAATCTTCTTTCTAATAGTCAAATTTGTGACAAGGGCCATCGAGTTGTCTTCAATTGAAATGGATGTGACATTTTAGACAAAACTGGGAATGTAATTTTTCAAGGAACTCGTGGTAAAAACAATTGTTATCTTCTCGATACTCAGTTTAGCAATTGTTGCAATTTGACTAAGGTGGAATATACACATCTTTGGCATGAACGTTTTGGTCACATCAATTATCGCCTTCTAACTAAGATCATTAACAAAGAACTTGTTAGAGGTGTTCCAAAAATCAATGCAAAGATTGAAGGTGTATGTGGTGCCTGTCAAAAGGATAAACAAACAAAAGTTCACCATAAATCATCTCGAGATATTCTCACCAAAGCCCCACTTGATTTAATTCATATGGATCTCTCCGGACCAATTCAACAACCCACTATTGCTGGAAAGAAGTATGCTTTGATTATGGTAGATGATTACACCAGAGTCACTTGGGTTGCATTTCTATCTCATAAAAATGAAACCCTTGGAGAATTCAAGATTGTTGTGAGTAGAATCCAGAACGAACAAGGTCGCAAACTAAAGAAACTTAGGAGTGACCGTGGAACTGAATTCAAGGACACTAAAGTGTTTGAATTTTGTGACGAACTGGGGATTACTAAACAATATTATCCACCTATTACTCCTCAAGCTAATGGAGTTGCCGAAATAAATAACATGAATATTCAAGATATGGACAGGGTAATGCTCCACCACAAAAATCTACCTTTAAGATTTTGGGGAGAAGTTGTTTTTACAGTATGTTACTTGATCAACCGTGTTTACTTACTTGATCAACAGTATGGTAGAAAACCCAACTTACATTATATTAGAGTGTTTGGAAGTAAGTGCTTCATACTAAAAGATCGAGAGAAAAGAGGGAAATTTGATACCAAAAGTGATGAAGGTATTTTCCTTGGCTATGCTTCTGACAGTCGTGGGTTCTGAGTATTTAATCTCAGAACACATGTCTCTGTTAATGTTATTATTGATGATATTAGTGATTTCCATCATGATAATTATCCTACGGAGTTGCCTCCAACTGAGACAATTGAGAAAGTCAAAGAAATACCGGAATCATTTGAAGTCATTCCAACTGTTACTGATCCTGATATTTCTAGTGACGAGGATAAGGACATTGATCAGGCTTCCCCTGACGAACCAGAACGTGTTCCCATTCCACGACACCTCTGGGTTCAAAGGAATCATGATCCAAATAGTATTATTGTAGGAAGAGATTCTACAGCTAGAACAAGATGACAACTTCAAAATATTTGCAATTTTGGTTGTTATCAGTTTCTTGTATAACCAAGAAATATTGATGAAGCTCTTAATGATCCCGCTTGGGTGAATTCTATGCATGAAGAGTTAAATCAATTTCAAAGGCATGACGTATGGTAATTCATACCTTGTCCTTCCAATGTTAATATTGTTGGTACCAAATGGATATTTAATAAAAAGTCTGATGAATTTGGCACAATTGTTAGAAACAAAGCCAGGCTTGTCGCTCAAGGATACTCACAAATTGAAGGTATCAACTTTGATGAAACCTTTGCACCTATGGCATGCCTTGAGTCCATTAGGCTCTTATTAGCTCATGCTTATTTTCTCAAAGTTAAACTTTTCCAGATGGATGCAAAATCTGCGTTCCTGAACTGGATTTTAAAAGAAGAAGTTTATATTGCTCAACCAAAAGGGTTTGAAAACTGTGACTTTACAAATCATGTTCTCAAACTCAAAAAGGCTTTATATGGGTTAAAACAAGCACCTAGAGCCTGGTTTGAAAAACTTACCACTTCTCTTATTCGGAAAGGTTTCTCAAGAGGTGAAGCTGATAAGAACTTATTTACCAAATGGATTGGGAAAAACGTTGTCATTTCTCTAGTATATGTAGATGATATCATCTATGGATCAAATTCTGAGAATCTATCAAAGGACTTTCAATTTTCACTGGCTAGAGAATTTGAAATGAGCAATGTTGGTGAATTGAAATTATTTCTAGGATTACAAATTCAACAACATAAAGATGGAATTTACTTATCCCAGGAAAAGTATGCAAGGGATCTTGTAACACGATTCGGCTTGGATAAGTCTTCTCCAAAATTGACACTTATGCCTACTACTGATAAATTACATAGATATAAGAAAGGAGTAAAAGTATATCAAAAGTTGTATCGATCTATTATTGGAAGCCTTTTATATCTAATAGCTACTAGACCTGATATTTCTTTTAGTATTGGTTGTTGTGCTAGATTTCAGGCTGGTCTAAAGGAATCTCATCTTGCAGCTACAAAAAGGATCATACGTTATGTCAATCACACTGTCGGGTATGGTCTATCCTACACTTTTGATACTAATACTGACCTTTCTGCTTATTTTGATGTTGATTGGGAAGGATGTGTAGAAGACATAAAAAGTACATCATGGGGTTTCTACTATGTAGGACTGAATATTGTTGCTTGGCACAGTAAGAAACAAAATTCACAATCCTTGTCTACATGCGAAGCAGAGTATATTGCTGCTGGGTCATGTTGTACACAACTCTTATGGATGAAACAAATGTTGGCAGACTATGGAATTGATACTGAAATAATGATGATCTTTTGTGATAACTCTAGCACGATTCGAATCACTAAAAATCCTGTTGAGCACTCAAGAACAAAGCACATTGACATAAGGTACCATTTTATTCGATATCTTTATGGGAATGGTATCATAAATATGGAATTTGTGCCTTACGAACAACAGTTGGCTGACATTCTCACCAAGCCATTAGACACTGCCACTTTTCAGCACTTAAGGAAGTCTATTGGTGTTGTTTCAGTTCATTAGCTACTTCAGTAACTCTTGCCCATGTGCTTATATCAATCTTTTGGGCAATTAAGTTGGAACTCCATTAGGTGTATACCTTGTTTGTAGTTGATTCATTTATTCTTTTATGTAAGTGTGAATAAATTCTTCTTTTGTTTTTTAAATTAATTAAGGTCGCTCTTGTTGTTCTTTAGGGAATGGCATATTATGGGGGAGATTTCTTTTGAACTTGTGCTTAATTGCCAAATCTTTGTGGGGAGTGCGGCTGTGGAATATTAGAGGGGTTATCTTGCGTCTTTACAAATTCCTTGATAAATGCATTTAGCTTTGGATTTATGATTGTATCTAAACAAGATGACATACATTTACCTTTGGTCATGAAATGTCTCTTACGAAAATTTCTTTAGAATCCCGTTCTTGTACCTTTGCCAATTTTATTGACAAAAAGGGGGAGAATTAATATGTAGTTCACACTACAAATACATATGGTTTACAGATCATTATGTAAGGGGGAGTGGTTTCCATGTGAGATGGAGTATTGACTAAGGGGGAGTGAAGTATCACCATAGTATTGTTTTTGAAGTTGTGATGCAATTGGACTTTGACGTTGTGTAATAATACTATGACACTGTATAACAATGATTGAGAACCGATTCTTTTCTCATTGTTATAGCTACATATTTTCAACAACGATGATGCTAAGCTTACAACCTTCGGGATCATTGGACTACTTGGAAGTGACGAAGATTTCGAGTATTATTGAAGATTAGACATGTGAAATAGGAGCTACAAAGTTTATTTATATATTTTTTGTATTCCATATGTATTAATAGTTTTGCCACTAAAATTGACAAAGGGGGAGATTGTTAGAGCATTGCTCGGTCGAACTCGCATGCGTTGTTATCTCAAGCATGTTTTTCAATGTTAGTAATCAAAACTATAAAGTCTTGATTTCTAGTCTACTATAGCTAAGGTCTTGGACTAGGATAGAAAGTGAAGTTGAGCTCAAGAACTCCATGGAAATCATCATACAAGATAAAGGACTACTCAAGGAACTAGTGGATCTTCATCGACTAAAAGGTATGTGGAGACTTGAACTTATCTATCACTCAAAAGTCTATCTACTCTATCTCATATCTTGAGAAAAAAGTCATTTTACTATATAGACTAAAGATATGCACATGTGACATTTTGAGCTGAATATATCTCGCTTATCTATTTATCAAAATGTGTGTTGGTAAAGCTTTTGCTTTAGCCAAGTTCATCTTTGCCTAGTGACGAAAGTCATGTTATGTTTTAATCACTTTGGAAATTTCTCTGACGAAAAATAGTTTGTGAATAACAACTATATGACGTCCTCTGAGAATGTTTCAATAATTGAAATAAGAGTTTAGACAATATAACCACTTGGGGATATAAACACTGTTCTGGGCTCACAAATGGTACATGGATATGTTCTGGGCTCACTATTACAGCTCATAGTATGGTTGGACCCTTGGTTCATCTCTAAGGCCTCTAGACGCCTAAGGATGTCAGACCCATTATCAACTCTATTTACCCTATGGATAGGGTTCCTAGTTATCTCGGGCTCCCTCACTGAATCCCATTGACGAGTCTTTTCAGCTAACTCGACCAACTCGTCAAAATATTCAGCTGGGTCTTGATGGGTAAATTCTCCACCACTCATTGTTTCTACCTGCATTCTGGTTTCACTATCAACGCCCTCATATAAAATTTGGGTCATGTGGGCTTTATCAAAGCCGTGATGTGGGCATTGGTATAACAATTCATTAAACCTTTCTACATAATCGTGTAGGTGTTCACCTAATTTCTGCTTAAAGGTTTGGATAGACTGTCGAACAGCAGCAGTCTTATGGTATGGGTAGAATTTCTTAACGAAAACCTCTACAAGTCCATCCCAGGTAGTGATTGTTTTGTAAGGAATGATATGATACCACTCACTGGATCTCTCTTCTAGGAAAAAGGGAAACAAACGCAATCTAACATCGTCTTTGGTGATATTCGGATAACTCATGGTGTCACAAATCATCTCAAAGTCACAGATATGGGTATATGGGTTCTCATTCTCTATTCCCCTAAACTTACGTAGCATGCCAAATTTCCCAGGTTTAATATCAAACTTCACGGTAGTGGCCGGTAAAACAACCCCAGGTTCACGTATCACTCTAGACGGGTTTAAACGGTCCCTAAGGGTTTTGGTTGGCACGACTTCACCCTCATCATTTTCATTAACCATTTCGTTAAAAATAGAATTACCACCTAAATCCGTGTAATGGGTCGGACTCAAATTAAAAAGGTCGTTTTCTACAAGTCTATCTTCTACCCGTTTCCAACGTCGCATACACAAGCAATAATACTAGTGAAGCAATTGTTTTTTTTTTTTTTTTTTTTTTTAAAGAAAGAAAAAAAAATATATATATATATATACAAAAGGAAATAAAAATAAATAAATAAGAAGTTGGCTTTTGTTACTTACCTCTGTTGATAGGAAATTCCACAATAAACATAGAATATTACCAGCACAATAAAGAAAAAAGAACAAGAAAAATACCCAAGTAAAATCAAGGAAAATAAAATAAAATAAAACAAAAACTAAACTAAACTAAAATTTAAAATTTAAAATTCAACTAAAAATAAATATAAAAATAAAAATAAAAATCTAAAACCTAACCTAAAGGCAAGTCCGCGTCGACGGCGCCAAAAACTGATGAAGTTTTACAAGTGATAAGTACAGGGATTCAATTCTCGGACTTTTATAAAGATTCGGTTGAAGATTAATAAAAATGAACTACTAACAAGAATTACTAAAATAGACCAAAAGATTGGTATGGTGCTTTTGTATTCAAATAGGGAGAAAATCTAGGATTTCGAGATTCCACCGTTATTATGCATGCTATAATTTTAAATAATTTTCTAATGCTTCTCCAAAAAGTCTCGAAACGATAAAGGACACAGCGTACGTTTCGGAAAATAAATCGTTCAAATCAATAAAAATTCTTAAATGACTAATAATTTTTCTTCACTTAAATGCTGGTCTCTATGATAGATATATAAATCATTAATCAAGCATTCAGACACGTAAAGATTAATTATTATCGTTACTACGCAAGAATATACAGGTCAGGAAAATTATTAGTATAGAAATAAATTTAAAACATTCTAGCATGCATAATATGGTTTCCTCTGTATTCCTAGAAAAATAATTTAGCTACTCATAACTAAAAGTATTAACGCAAAAGAACTAATGGAATTCATCTTTTTACTCAACTCAATGGACTTATAGAAGCTGCTAATTTTTTTATATCCAACGTTCCGTTTGCTTACTTTCCGGAACAAGAATGAGAGGTGTAAAGATTGAAATGAATACAAAGACTGGACAAAATATTGTCACTCACACCAAACTCTCTTCTCTCATAAAAATGAAGAACTAGAGAAGAAGAAGAAGTGTTTTTGTGTTAGAAGAAGTGGAAGAAGATGTCTTGGAATGAGATGGAAGGAGATGTCCCCTCTTGGTGATTTAATCACCTTATTTATAGAGGAAAATGGCATGTGCGCATGCCATTGCTTGTCTTTCTTCCCATGCATTGCACGTTGGCCTGCCAAGCTTCACATTTTCTTACTATGCATTGTATGTTGACATCCCATGCATTGCTCGTGTACCTCCCATGCACTGCACGTTCTCTTCCCATGCGTTCTCATGTTACGTTTTTGGAACAATAAATATGAGGTGCCCCGAGTAAATAGGTCGGGTGATTTTAACAGTTCCCTTTAAAAATGTGTGCCCCTTAACATGCAGTGGGGTGCCAATAGCGCTGCCCTTTAAAAGAATTTGTTTAACTGTCAGTCCTGGAGAACTGACAAGCTTAACTTCTCGTTTTGCCCATAACTTCTTCATACGAACTCCGAATGACTCCGTTCTTTCGCCGTTGGCTTTCCCATCTCGTCTTCTACACTTTGAGAAATCTTGTATTTGAACGAGTTACATTTGGTCTTTGGCTCTTCTCCTCTCATAGCTAGCTTCTTTTATTGCACAACTGAGCTTAAATTCACTTCTTTTTGGATTATTCACCTAATAACACACAAATAAGAGAAAATGAACGTAGTATACAATAATTTGCAAGAAACCCAACAAATATTAGCATGGAATTGACACCAAATATATGTGAAATATGCACTTATCAGATATAAACACTGTTGTGGTAACACATATATGTATAAGTCCTTAGCACTTGAACCGAAGTTTGGGAACTTTGTTGATCAAGTGAAAACCGGAACTTGAGCAGTCAACCCAGTCCGAGAACTCAGTTTGCGAACGTGCATAGTTCTCGAACCCGAGAATTTCTGCTGGAGTTGTAGCTCGGTTTCAATCCTCGAACTCAGTCCGCGAACTAACGGAAGTTCTCAAACTCGAGAATTTCTGCTGGATTTTGTGAACTCCAACTGGTTAACTTGAGTTCGCGAACTTGAGTGGTTATGTCTAAAAACGATATTCGTGAACTTATCTAAATTATCTAAGGAATGCTATTGCAAATAGTGGCTTTATAGTTCATGAATCAATTCGAGTGAATCACATCGTTTTTGCTTCAATTGTGTCTTGTGTAGTACATGATATTTCATAGCAATTGAAAAACTCTCTAACTAGTTCATTTGAGTCATTTGGACTAGTTACGGTGAAGAAGAATATGGTTGATATGAAAGTTATCATTTGGCTAACCATTTGGCTGACAAATATTGAACCAACTATTGTACACGTTTGGGTACGGTTACACTAACCCAAAATCGTCAAGTACATGTGTGTATGGAAAGATAAGTTTTCGATCTAACGGTTGAGAGACATTAGCTTGTATATAATCAGGTTTTTATCTAACGGTGAATATTGAATGCTTTGTTACTAAGCTAACATTGATTGCAAATCCTGATTTGAAAGACTATATAAGGGAAAACTCTAGCAACTAGGAAATCTAATCCCCACACGTTCTGTGTGATACTAGTTTGCTAAGATCGAGTAGATTCTCCTTTAACCTTTGGTTTTCTTCTTATAAAACCAGGTTAACGACTTAAAGACTTCATTGTGATTGTGAAGCCAGACCGATACTACTTTTCTTGTAGTTGTGTGATCTTATCTTGCTGTTTCTATCGTACGAGTACAATTGTAATAATTGGATTGAGATTTATATCTCCGATAGGAAAGATATAAAAGTAATCACAAACATCTTCGTCTCATCATTTGTGATTCCAAAATATCTTTTTTCGTTGCGTCGATTAAGACTATTGTGAGGTGATTGATAACACTGAGCTGTTCTTCAGGAATATAAGTCTGGTTTTATTGATTGGTTCCTGTTCACCTTGATTTATCAAAATACGGAACAAAACTCATATGTTTATTCGTGGGAGACGAATTTATCTATCTTGTAGACTTTTCTGTGCGACACAGATTTGTTTAGTAAAGTCTTCGACTTTTGGTCGTAACAACTCTTGGTTGTGGGAGAGATCAGCTAAGGGAATCAAGTGCGCAGTATCCTGCTGGGATCAGAGGCGTAGGAGCATAACTGTACCTTGGATCAGTGTGAGATTGGATGGGGTTCAACTACAGTGATAGGCTTTTGGGGATTGCCTATATATAATAACCGCAATCGCACGGTGTCTAACTAGTAGACAATGGCAAGTACGGGTCAAACCCACAGGGAGCGGTGGAAATACTCTAATCAATATCTCTAACAAAACTAATCAGAAATAATATTTTTGGATTTTTAGAAATTGAAAACGAAATAATAATATTAAATTAATAAAATAGAATAAATGGGAAAGAAGATGTTATGGTTCCAGGAATCCGTTGTAAGAAAACTACTCGTATCAATTACAAAGGGTCTCAAATAAACTCATGTAGAGTGGAAAACCAAACTACTCATACATGGAAGATATTGCATTTACGAATCGTCGACAAGAATCATCAAAAATGAATTATTTGTTTTCACCTAAAAGTAGAATTTCTTAGCACTAATCATACATGGCATGAAGAGTCAAGGAATATTCATCATTCAATTGTTACTTAGGTTCAATGAGTTTTTATACTAATCCAACAATGAACTATACATGGCATAGGACATGAAAAATCTAGCTAGAAAATAAACATTGATAGAGAGACAAAATTATTAAAATTAGGTTCAATTGGTAGAAAAAAAACAAATAAATCTTATAAGTTCATCCTTTCTCCCTAAAATGAATTAGCTAGACATAGCTTTCTCAAAATCCATAAACCTGTATAAAATCAATAGCTAATCCCAATGAAAACGAAGAACACAAACGCAAACCCTAGTCTTCCGTTTCCTGTTCTAGACGACTTTGTAGCCGCAACCTCCCTAAACTGAACTCCAGTCGGCCTCCCTTTTGATCTTCTGTTCGTAACTATATGTAGTTGCTGCCAATAGTCTGGACAAAACCTAGAAGAATTTCCTAGGCCCAGTCCAGTACCAACTCTAAAATCAGGCCAACTCCAAGCTCGGTCCATCCATCATCTTTCCGTATCAACTTCTCTGCACGTTCACCACGAACCAACACCAGCACTAACACATCAATAGCTTCCATGACCTTCGTAACTCCAGGATTTCTCGTAAAACTACTACCAACAGTTTGAGAGAGAAACCCATTCTGCAGACGTTAAACCAATCACCACCAGCAATTATTTATCTCCATTAACGCTGCGTTGTAATTTCTCGATCAGCAAATGGGTAATACCCAATTGAATCACCTATGATCAGAATAACATACTCTCTATTGCTGCTTTCACATCAAACATTTCAGTCCACTCCATCAATTCTAGACACGACCCATTCGACACTTTACCATCGATTGATCTTTTGTGAACAACACGACCATCAACTTCCATCGCTATTAACTTCCACTACAAGAAAATATAGCTATTGCTACACCATATATTACCACACCTTTAATATAGGTGTTGCAAAAAAAATTTCTAGTTACAGTACTTTTCAGTTGCAGCTAAAAGATATAATTTAGTGTTGCAAAATGAAACTTTTCCCACACAACTGTGACAAAAATATAAAAAGAGTGTGGAAAAAATATATAATCTCTTGCTGCAGCAATACAATTAGTGCTGCAAAAAGGACTTCTTGCTACATAGGTTATCGCGACACTAATAGTGGTTTATGCCACAACTATAGGGTGCTGCAATATATTAAGTTTCTTGTAATGTTCATCAACTACCGATCAAATAGCCATCAAACTACCAACAACACACCTCTTCACTTTGTTCTCTCCCTCTCAACCAATCGAGTGCCACAGTTTACTCGATTACTTCATGCCAACAAAGCCCTGTGTAGCCTTGACAGTTCGGACCAAGGTTGGTCTTCATTGCTCATTCCAGTCCCCATCGACGTTGTTTACCTGACTGCAAAAAAAAACCATGTCAGCAAAGTCCCTCTTTAGCTCGTGACAACTACCACCAACAACCAGTTCACCCTTCTTTCACATATCCGAGCCTTCAAATACATATCGCCGAATCCCCTTTCATGCATCTCTTTTATGAACTTCTAATGCACATCGAAGCAAAGTTTGGTTACTGCCGCTTCCTTCTTCAAACATTCTTTTGCATACAACAAGAGACCCCTTTACAAACCATTAATCCATTGTTTGATAATCATACCACCATTTCCCATCGTCCAAGAGATGACCCTTGTCTATAAAGTGATATAGCAATTACTGTCTTCATTCTCTCCCTGTCCATGTTCTTTCTTTCTTATATTTTTCTCTGAAATCTACATCTCACACTATAGTCTTGAAGGAAAATACAAAAAGATCTCCAAAATTGATGCTCTGAACCTTTTCCCATGATGAGAACGGAATATACCTTGGATGCTTTAAATAATCCACTTACAAAATGTGGTGGGACAGGGATATATCCAAGTCCACTTATTTCTTAACTTGTCATGTGCATGACCAAACAATCATTCGATGGCCGTGAGTGGATGAGTGTGGTGCGACAACATAAGATTTTAACTCGGAAGCTGACTAAGAGCAAGGGCTATGGAGTGAGGATGCTCATTCAATTTGAATAATTCTCACTCCATTTGATCTAATTTGATGCTAGTGTGGGTAGTGGATGGGTGCACTTTCCCCTTGAATCACTCGTACACTAATTCGAACGAGTGAGTGCTGGAAAGTCTCCACTGAACGGCTGATGTTCATCCGCCCGAGAGAAACGGCTGATAATGCGACGTTTGTTAGAGAAAAAAATGAAGAAACAGCTGATCATTGGCCGTTTGTTATAATTTTCATCTCCAAGCGGCACATTTTTAGCCTCTTAGGTATATCTTTTAGTTTTTTAATTTATTTTGAACTCTTTTACCGGGTCCCACAAATATTTATAAATAAGAAAAGCAAAATATATATCTAGGAGGCTGAAAATCTGCCGCTTAGTGTGTATTTTTTTGTTCCCACGGTCATCAAATCCCTCCTTCACCTAGTCCCTCATTCATTATGGCAGTGAATGAGTGTTTGTCACACTCATTCCATAGCCCTTTCTCTAAGCCCCGTCTCTTTTGGTGCAATGAGTAAAAGTTGGTCGCCTTCGTCACCAACGCCATTTTTGCTTCGATTTGGACATTTTCTATCTGGTGATCGGATATGCTTGTACTTTCTACAAAAGAAGTGCTTATCAACACCCCCATACTTATATTTTGTTAGTCCTCGAGCAAAACATAAAATTGACCCGCTCCACAACTGGTCATAAAATGATAAGAAAAAGAATAAACCCGCTCAACATCTGGTCATCATTTATTTTATTTTTTAAATTTTTTTAAGACCCGTTCAACAGCTGGTCATAAGCAAATGATAAGAAAATAAAAGAATAGACCCGCTCAACAGCTGGTCACAAGAACCCTACAATAGACCCGCTCAATAGCTGGTCATAATTATTTTTTTTAACTCTTTTTCTTTAGACCCACTCAACAGCTGGTCATAATATACCTACGAACCTACAATACACACAGTCAACAGCTGGTCATAAATTGCAAGAAAATTCCTGAAAAAGAAAAGTAAAAATTTAACCACTCCCCCACACTTAAACATTACATTGTCCTCAATGTAATTGAGTCATCCAACGTAAAAATTAAGATGGAAAATTCATAATATGCGAAAATAAACAAATAAAAATAAAAGAAGAAAATAGAATTACCTACTGAAGTGTACATAAAGGATCCCCATAAACTAATAACCTGAAAATTTGGGGATCAACCCAAAATACAGTATTTACAAATAACAGCTTCGCACTTATGTTATGATACCTTGAAGAAGGTGAAACTATCAAAGAGAAAAAATTACCCCCAAACCTGGTTTTTACTTCACAAGGAAGTGCATAAAGAACAAAATATGGGGATTCTATTGAGACTGGAGAAATATCAATTGGCTCAGGCACGGTATCAGGAATAGGCAAGTCCTCTGCGTATTTGGATGCAAAGTGATCCAACAAAACCTTAGAAGCACACAATTCTAACCCTAAATTAGGTAACTTTTGGAAGTCTAGTGGTCTAGAAACAACCTATAAGTCGAGCGAATATTGTGAGATAGATTCATCTATAGAATGAGGCAAATCATCCACAGGGTCATCTATATGTTCAATCTGGGATAGAGAGTCACTACTAGATTGATCATCATCAGCATATAATCTTTGGCATTCCATAATTCTCAATCTTTGTTCCAAACTAAGTGGTGTGTGTTTGTAATACTTCTCATATATAGTTAAAAGTGATTCTTCACTTACCATTTGTGAAGCAAAAACTCCATACCATTGCATATACATATATTCACCAAGCGTCATCTCAGATGAGGTTGCATGATAATTTGAATTTCTACGCTTATATTCTGCCAGTGTCATCTTAGGTGACGTCTCCTGAGAAAGAGTCATCATCCTCAAAAAGGTACCTGAAACAATATTCAAAAAAATAAAACAAGTCAAATGGAACTAAAAATAAGAATAATGAATAAATAAAAACAAATTTTTCGCTATGGGAAACCTCCCTTTCCGCTACCTGGGTGTTCCAATTTTTCATGGTAAGCCAAGAACGATTCATTTTCGGGCTTCTTTGGATAGCATTAAGCTGAAGTTTGCGACTTGGAAAGGAAAATCCCTTTCTATGATGGGTCGAGTGGAGCTGGTGAAATCTGTTATTGCAAGCTCGGCTCTATATAGTTTCCACATATACAAGTGGCCTATTACGTGCATCAAGACGCTAGAAGGATGGGTTCGTAACTTTGTTTGGTCCGGTGATATAAACAGTATGCATCACAGCACAGTTGATTGGGACAAAATGTGCCTTCCTACAATTGAAGGAGGACTGGGGATTAAGTCTTTAAAGAGTCCGAATAACGCGGCTTTAATGAAACTGACTTGGCAGCTCACGACGACTAATTCGGACTTTGGTAGCTTCGTCAAGGTTCGCTTTGCTTCAACATCTTACAAAAAGTCTTCGATATGGCACGGGTTCAAAGATCAATGGAATATAATTAGGGAGAATATGCTTTGGCTGGTGGGCAATGGAAATAAGATTGACTTCTGGAAGGACATCTGGTTCATTGGCATGGATATTTCTATTGCGGACTTTCTGGAGTTAGACTGTACGCACATTCATAACTCTATTGCAGACTTTATAGAGGAGGGCAGCTGGAGGATTCCTGACTACATGCCGGAACTGGAGAGCAACATTCAACGGATAATCGCCGAACCTCCTTTCGCGCTGCATTTAGAAGACCGCCAGGTTTGGAAAGGCAGTAATTCAGGAGAGTTAACCATGAAAATTGCTTACGAGTTTCACAGGCCAAAAGAAGTGGAGCAGGCAGACTTCAAAGATTTATGGTCAATAAGGATTCCGCCGCGTCGTGCTTGCACGGTGTGGAAAATTTTACACAAAAGAATTGCAACAGATGACAATGTCCACTTCTATGGGGGTGATAACGTTAACTGCTGCAACATGTGCCCAATTCCAAGATGCGGCGAAACACAAAACCACCTGTTCTTCGCTTGTAATTTTTCCACTAATTTCTGGAATTGGATAATGATTAAGTTCAGACATAGGCTGGATTGTTCTACTATGCAAACAGTTTTCGCTTCAATCAGATGCTTCGCTGGCTGCTCCTAGACTAAAAATTTTCTTTGGATTGCCGCGGTCAGCTGTGTTTGGCTGATTTGGTACTGCCGTAACAGCCTGAGGTTCGAGTAGCGTGAAATCTCTTATGATCATGCTCTTATTCATTTGCATAGGCTCATCGCGGAATCGAGCAAAAACGGAGGAGGGTACTCCTACTACACTACTGCAGACAAGCTGATCCTGGATGGTCTAGGAATACAAAGGCTGCCTCCCAAAATGCCGAAAGCGGCAGTGGTCAAATGGCAGTCTCCGGCGAGGGGTTGGATCAAGGCTAACACGGATGGCTGCTCAATAGGTAGCCCAGGTCTGTCAGGTTGTGGCGTAGTGTTTCGCGATGCCTACGGCAGGGTGAAGGGGTGTCTTGCGCAGAACTTGGATATCGGAAATTCTTTGTTGGCGGAGCTGTGGGGTGTAATTTACGCACTGCGTTTGGCGCGTTCGAGGGGTATCCGTAGACTTTGGCTGGAATGCGACTCTATGTTTGTTCTGCAGGCTATCAAAAAGCCTGAGTTGGTACCGTGGAAACTTTCGAATCACTGGAACAACTGCTTGGTGTTTGCTAACTGTATTCAGCTGGTTTGTACTCATATCTATCGGGAAGGAAATTCTGTGGCAGATAGGATGGCTAAGCATGGAGCGACGATGGGTTCTTGTTGGTGGATAAATGCCCCGCCTTTTATAAAGCGAAATTGTGACATTGACAACTCGGTACTACCTTTATATCGGTTTTGTAATATGTAATTTGTGGCTTTCGTTTGGTTTGTTTTGCTTTCTCTTTTTTTCCCTTTTCTCCTTGTTCTTCGAGGTAAGGCTTAGTCCCCCTCCTTTTTTTTTCTTATTTTAATGAAGAGTTCGTTTTTTGGAGAAAAAAAATAAAAAATAAATAAAAAATAAAAACAAAACAAAACTATTTACAAATCAAAAATACTAATTACAATATTCCACAACCGCTCCCCGGCAACGGCGCCAAAAATTGATCAAATTTTATATAGTGGTAAGAAGGTTGTCGTTCACTCGAACTTGATGAGATTGATTTCATATTTAATAAACGAAAATATTAGAAATAAATAAAATATACAAAATATGTCTCAGGATGAAGAATTTACTGGGACTCGGGATTTCACTGTTTTTTATATTCAAGTGGTAGAGAAATCAATCCTAGGCAATTATAGCTCAAAATAAAAGAAATGTTAACTATATTCATTGCCAAAGTAGATTTCATAAAACATTAGTTGTAAGTTGTGAGCATGAGGCATCAAAAGTAAGTAAAACCAAGCATGCGGCATCAGACAAAATAACAAATAATTAATAGAAATCAAAAATCATTAAAAATCGGTGCAAAAAGTAATTAAGGAATTAATTTGATTTACCACATGGATGAAATACGGCTTCCTCCCTTGTCTCAATAACGAAATTTAGTTCTCCATTATAGGTGAAAAGAATAAATAAGAAAAACTAATCCTAAACTCTGTCGCGGTACCGGCACCCTTCCGTTTCAATATGTGATCGTATATATAGCCTCCAAAGAAATTTAATTTCTTTTTTTTCATTTTCTACACCGCGTCATCAGCCAATTGAGTTGCCCCACGTCGTCCTATCCAACGTGCTTTCATTGAAGAATATGGAAAGTCATGATACGATGTCGACATACTCCACGGTACCCACGAGTAATTAATTTGTCCATCTTGCATGCAAGAAAAACGTGGATAGTTACATATATGCTCCAACAAATATGGAAATATTGGAGTCTTACTCGTGTTATCACTGTCCCACTCTTTTCATCTTTTGTCGGTAACATAAGTCAAAAATGTGACAAGCCCATTCCATCTTCATTTCAAAATGTGAGAAGAAATGTGTTACGACCATGTGAGCACTTTTGTAAATTGTACTGGCACACTTCTTTTTAGTTTCTCGACGTCCAAGCCTTGATAGAAAATTTGTTGGATCCACAAACACTGGCCCAATATCACCATACTATTGACTCCTTCCAACTATCATTCGTTCAGTCCTCTATGCTGCACGTTTTAGCCTATAAATCCAGTTTTATTATTGTACCTACAAAACACCATAAATACCAAAATTAGAACAAAATCGAGCTCTAACAATACAGAAAATTCAGAACAAAACAGACATCTGAATGTGTCTATCATACAATCCAGACCGAAGTTAATTTGGAGTAGGCCAGTATCTGTAGCGGCTTAATACAGTGTATGTTTAATCTGGACTACGTCCCGGGGTTTTTCTGCATTTGCAGTTTCCTTGTTAACAAAACTGGTGTCTGTGTTATTTCTTTTCCGCACTATATTTTTATATAATTGAAATAATACAGGTTAGGCGTTGTTCAATCAATTAGAATATCCGACCTGATTGGTTGTTGATTTAAATTGATTGACACTTGGATATTGGTTTTTGGTATCATCCAAGTTATCTCTCTTTGATTAGACTCGCGAATCATATTTTCTTGAGTAAAAAATCAAATTGAGAGATTGAGATAATAACTCCTTGAGATATTTTCTATTGATTGAATCTGGTTGATTCTCTAGAAAACAACTCGGAGTTGTCCATACAGATTGCTAATCGAAATATTGGGTGTGGTTGTTAAACCCCGCTTTTTCAGTGGTTTCTTACAATATCGACAGAGCTGCCCACCAAATGGGATTTGACCAGGGTATTCCCTTCCATCGTCTTCCAATGCCTTCAAAAGATCTCCTCCCAACTATTCTAAATGCTGACATCTTCACACCAGAGCAGAGCCTTCCATTCTTGCCTATCAGAAGAAAACCAGTGGCAACTGATAGGTACAAGGAATTTTGAAGAGAGAAGATGTTAACTTTTCAGACATTCTCGGAAGAAGTTGCGACAGCTCCCCGTGGTGAGCCATATCCTGGGATTCTGAAGCAGCACAAACGATTAAAACCGCTTCCGGGTAAACCAACCAGAGCTAATGCTATTGATAACCGCAATCCCTAGGACGCATGAACTAGGTCCAAAAAGCATGCGTGTGGTCCCGTGGTCTTCAATTCTTCTCATATGCAGGTATTTTCAACTTCTTTCTTTCAATTCCCCGATTTTATTTACCTTGAAAGATCTTAATTAGGATAGTTCTTATCCAGGGACTTCCAAAAGAGAATGCTTTTACGAGGCTTGCACATGGTCATAACGTAGCCTCAGAGAAGTCTGGCAATATTGAACCTCTTGAAGGTGAGGGCGAGGATAATGAAGGATCGGTTCACAACGAGCTTGACTGCTCCAATGAACCAGAAGATGAGACTGTGATTGATGCTGACCTCGAGGGTGAGGGGAATGACACTGTAGGGGTTACTGGAGATGTCGCATCCGTGATGGATGTAGACGTGCTTCCCTCTGAATAGCTTCATGTGACATCCAACGCATTAGTTGTGCACTCCACCGCTGGTATCATTTTTGACCTTCATTTCGTAGATCATGTGCTGGTTGGAGGATTCAGCGTGCCATCTAAATACGAAAAGTTATACACCAAGATATGGAAGAGGCATGGTCACATCGCCACCTACAAGAAACTTAAGAGTCGCTTCGCATTAGTCAAATGTGTCGAAGAAGCTTTATCTTCCATCTACGGCATGAGAATTATGACTGGGCGTACCGTTTCTGAAGATGTAGTCGAAAACTGGGAGTTCCAACGGGATGTGTTCGTGAAGTATGAGTTTAACGCCTCCTGGTTCTGTGAAGGATTCGCTGAAATCCAGAAGCTGCAACGTGAAATGCGTGAAGTTCTTTCCGCAGACTGCATCGCTCGCCAGGAAGAGAAGATCGAAAGGTTGTCTAACGAGTTGAAGCTGAAATAGGCCGCCCTCCAGAAAATCAAAGCCGCTCTTTCATAGAAGAACGAGTTGCTGCTGAAGGACTTCCCTTGAATGGTTTATGCCGTATACTTATGCTTTTCCATTTTAGGAGTTTTTGAGTGATGTGAGGGTTTCCTTTCACAACTTGATTTTAGGTATTGAACTAATAGGTAATTGAATTTTGAATTGGTTTGTTTTGTTTTGAGATAGTTTTGTGAATGGTTTTTCCGAAAGAGATTTGTCTTTTAGAAGGAATTTTCATTCTGATCACAAATAACGTGACTATTCTAACGATATCATTCATGGCACGTAAAGTTGCAAATATCATGTGAAAAGTAACACGTCTGAGGCAAAAAAAACATGATGTTTACTGTGGTTTGCATCATTGTATCTCTTTCTTAGTGGGGCGTAAAGTCCCCAGTAGGTTCTAAAACTATCTCTCTGTAAATTTGTTTAATAAAACTTACTTGTTCTTCGGAATTCCATCTGCATAAAATTGGACCTTCCTTAGCGCTTACTTCGAGAAATTACACGTGTTAATCTTCGGAGACATGAGGCAAATCTTCTGAACTAAGTTTCTTTTCGAAAATGCGCTTCAGGGCATTTCATTCACTGGTAGGGTGGTGAAGAAAATAGTGATAGTGACAATATATCGGATCTATAATCTCCTGATCAGTCGGTTGTCGCCACATAGGAGGCAGTTAGACTTCTCCGTATCGTACCCATACTTCCAATAATTCTAAGAATTTCTTCACCAAGAATGGGAATGCGGGTACCTTGTGCCAGGCTTTTCTTGCATTAACGGATGTTGCTATGATATCCCCTGTTGACCTTGATATGAAGAACGTTTCGGAGTTGGAGCACAAGCATGTGTCAACATATATGCGGCCCGCTTGGTTGTTTATGGGTAAAAACTATATCTGATGGTTTTGGTCATTTTTAATGTGTGGATGAGAAATGAATTTAAACCTTAAACAAATGTACTGTATGAGAGTGCTTTTGATTCGAGAGATCAATCTATACAATTCTGGCCTAAACCAAGAAATGGTCGTTCCAAACTTGCTTCGGTCACAAAGTGAAGGAGATGGGGTTGATCTTAGGGAGGAAAGCGAAGAAGGTGTTGAGATTGTGAAGGTGTTGGTTGTTTATGGCTTGCATCAGAATATTGAACTGGATTGAAAGAATGTAAGCAATCAGCTCTGGTGTTTTCTGGATACGAATGAAAACACTTGGTTTTCTGTGCTTGTCTGTGTTGTTTGGAAATAGGAAAAGGACCTATTTATACAAATCATAGAGCCCAAACCCTCATCTCGTAGGAAGTGGGGGAAGTTGAGTGATGGAGTAGTGGGGTCGTGTGGGTGATTGCACGATCACGTCTTGGCCCACTTCTCCCATCATCGCTAACCGTCCATTCCTCCTGACATGTTCTTGTGATGGCGTGTTGCACGTTGCATGCTGTAAACCGCCAGACCAATACTCCAGTAAGTATCCCCCAGTTTGTGACATGTTTGATATATCGAGTTTGGATCGCGGGACCCCCATGATGTAGCATACGGTTCTAGGTTAAATAACTGAGTTATTTAGGAAATCGATATTCGATAAATATCGTGTATATTTTGTGCATGTAATGCATCGAATATATTCAATATGCATAAAGCATCGCTATTTTAAAGCTTAACGGAGTAAGTCACGATTAAGCGTCTTAAAACAGATGCATGTCTATCCATCTTCGAATGATCGTTTGGAGGCTGCACAGGCAAGCCCTCCCTTGTACGATCACTCCATGTGGTAGAGTGACAGATGGTAGTCACCACGATACTTTATTGGCCACTTAACTCCTAGCCTGGGCTGCCTAACCAAGCTGGTAGAGTTGGACGAACGAGATGATCTACGACGTCCATCTGCGACCGTTAATGGAGGTTTAGGGTTTTGAGGAGGTTCGCAAGCATCACTCTTCAGCTTGACCGAAACCAAGCATGGGAGACGTTTTTGGCGGGACCGACCGGGCATGCGTATAGAAGGCCTGCCGGTGTGCATGTCTGTACTACCTTGTATCATGAAGGTGCGACCTAGGCCACTCAATTTTTCTGGCAAAGACGAGTGGTCGTGATCGTTTTGCGGTAGAAATCATGTTCCGCAAAAGATTCTTAAAGGGGCACGTCATGCTACCTTTAAGGCACACGAATCGAGACATCCGGTCATGCTAGGCCTAGGTCGATCGGTCATGCATGGTGATGGGACCACGGTGATCATGTTGACATGCCCGTGACCTTTTAAGTCTATATCTACACCTCCTATCCAAGCTTGCGAAGATGGACGCTCGTGATCGATTAGCGACACATGTAAAATGCCGCAAATCCTAATTAGGGTTTTGGATCGGTCGTGCGTATGTAACTTCAACCGATCGGTTTTGCAAGCTATGCTCCTCCCTTCAGGAGGTCGATCGTGTGGGGCCCACATTGGGCCGGTGGTGAGCATGTGTGTACTTGTTCCACGGTCTTAGGTGAGATCTAAGCCATCCAACCATGCTTGCGAAGTTGGATGGTCATGATCAATTTTAAGACACTAATGCAATTCCGCGACCCTTTAAAGCATCACGCCATCCATGTTTTGAGCAAACGTTTATTTCTCTATGGCTTGCTCATGAGAAATCCGATCGGGCAGGGATAGAGTGGGCCCTCCAATGTGCGTGTTGGCGCCTCCTCCATCTTTCATGGTGCGATCTAAGCCGTCCAATCAGGCTAGTGAAGTTGGACGGTCACGATCGTTTTGAGACTTTCTTAAGAAGTCTTGCTCACTCGAGCATCTTCCAAAAGATGCACGGACACCTACTTTAGTGTTGGCGTTTTGGCATGATGGGAAGTGAAGCACAATGTTCGACCGGCTAGGGAAAAAACGGGCCCGCTGGTGGTCATTATGGTGATAGCCTTCTCCTGCTAGGGTTCGTCTAGGCTGGTGAAATCATGCGGCCAACTTGCATGGCCATGATCGTTTCTGAGACTGACACGGACAGTCCAGATTTCCCTTAGGGAATTAAATATGCTCAATCGGGCTAATATAACACACCGAGAGATATAGCTTGTACGGGTATTTCGTGCATGCCTCACCATTGACACTTGGATATTCATGCTAATCTGCTGAGAGTAACAATCAGTCATCATGCCACACCAATAATGAGAGTCATGTTGAGAACAACATAGGAAACACAAGGCAATCCATGCATTAATTAATAATGTTAAAATTCACAGGGGTTTTTGGGATTGTTGCTACATGCTCCATCCTAGATAAATTTTGTGTATTTAATTCACAGAATATTTGGGATTGTTGCTACATGCTCCATTATAAGTGAATTTTGTATATTTATCGAATTGCTTCAAATAAATAAAACGAGAGGATTTTCGCGCTCATCGTTTGTCAAATGGCCTTACCCTTTGCAGGATGTCGGCACAAAAATTGGTTTTACAACTTTAGCCCTGAACTAAAATCTACCATCAACGAGTCTAGTCTAAATACCAACGTTGACTCCTTTAAATATTATATATTTATTTTTTTAATAATTTTGTAGAGTAAATTATGGATTACAAATGTACCCTTGCTAGGGGCTTACAATCCAACGAATCTAATCAACCTAGTAACCAACGGTGAGAGATTTAACCTAATTTTATACTCTTCATTTCCTATCCTAAAAATTATACTCTTAATCTTCCCCTCCACAAATACCGGACATCGGAACCTCCATTGATGAATCCCACTTAATCGATCTCTTCCAACCAATATTCAAACGAGTATTTCAAGTGTTAAAAGGTTGAGACAAACTGTTGTGTTCATCCTACCATTTCCATCATCAGTGATTGACGAAGGTGTCAATGATACCTCAAAGCAATGCCCAGAAGACTCTCAACTGCAACAACATGTTAGCCATGATACCCGGTCTGGTCAGCAACAATAATGTGCGACTATTAACACGGATCTTATAAACTGCTTTGAATCTGTTTCATTAAATTTATCATCTGATTTTGTAATCTCTCTGGGTATAAATAATAAACAAAAACTTCCATTGTTCGTGTGGAAGATATCCACCTAGAGTGGAATTCCTCCAAGGAAACATCGCATCCATTCAGCTTTTCCTCTCCAAACCTTTTTCCAAGGCTATAAACTCGTAGACTATAATGGATTTAGCTATACATGTCTCTGCTTGGACTCATGAGACGACGCACCTCCAAGCAAGAATATGTACCCACTAGTAGATTTGCAGAGTCTTCCAGTTGGCATCACAATACCTTCCAAGACACAGGATACTTCCCAAACTTAAGCAATAGTTTGAGGTCCTCTCAACGTGAGAGCATTCCAAAGATCCCGCCCGGGTGCAAGTATACCGCTTAATCTACTCACCGAGTAAGCAAGACGTCTTGTACAGCCTATAAGATACATAAGACTACCAATAATGCGTACTCAAGTTGATCAATACCCTCACCCTTGTTCTTTTTCAATTTACAAGTGGGATCAAATGGAGTTTAGCATTTTCATAATTAAATCTCTTTAATACTAAGATAATGAGATCGACTAAGACTATATCCATCGACGCCTTTTCGATTTTCATCCCTAAGATTACACAGTAAGTCTTTCATGTCAAAATTATCTCTAAGCATGATTTTAATGGTATTAATAATATCAATTGTCGCCTAATATGAGCATATCATCAACATATAGAAACAATAACATGAGAATCAATGAAAAAACACATTTATCGATTCATTAACCTTGAAACCATTAGTTATCATAACATGATCAAATTTTTTCATGCCATTGTTTAGGTGCTTGTTTTAAACCGTAAAGAGATTTGTTTTTAACTTGATACTTTTGTTTTCAGGCCTTCTTGATCCATATAAATTTCTTCATTCAATTCACCATATAGAAAAGCAGTTTTAACATCCATCTCATGTATATGCAACCATAAATTGAAGCAATAACAATCAACATTCTAATCGAATTCTAGAGACTCGGTGAATAGGAAATGTTGTCTATAGAGCTACCAACCTAGCTTTATATTTATCTATATTTCCATCTCGAAGTTTCCTTTTGAAATACCTATTTGCAACCTATGGATTTACTCAAGAGGCAAGTGGTTTCATTTTATTTAATGGACTCCATTCATTTAATGAAGCTTCTTCCGAAATGAGCTTTCATAGCTTTTAGGTTTGGGGTTCATCACCGGAGTGGAAAACTTGTTTCACTTCTAACCCTCTTACTTCTTCTTGGTTCGGACTTCATACTCCAAAGTTGGAATTTGACTAGTGAGTTCCTGAGATCATCATGGGCCCTTTTACAAGGTCCAAACCTTAAAGGAAATATGTGTTCATAAAACACAAAGTGGTGTCTGAAATGTTATTGTGTTCGAACCGATGACCATAAACCCGTGAGCATTTGTATGCTCGTGATATCCTATGAAAACACAAGGTTTAGAACCAAATTCTATTCTCTAAGTGAAGGTCTGCTGCCGTTGATGTTGAAGATCTAGGACAAGGGAATAAAAATCGATGAGGAATACGATGTAGGAAGAAAAAGTGACGTACAAGCTTGAGATAGAACAGTGGTGATGGCGAGTGATGTTGTTCATAAATTATCATCGTCTTATGGTGATTTTTTAAAGAGTAATTTTCGAATATTGGTGGACATCAATGAATTATTGAGCAATGAGAAAACTTGGGTGAGAGTTCAATTTCGACTAACAGTTCTCGAGTTTAATTGTGAATCAGTGAAAGAAAGGTGTTTGATGGAAGGTCAGTGATGGTGAAGAGACTTTTTTTTTTTTCATAGGTGGATACTAGTGATGCTTGTTGAATGATGAAAGGTTGATGTTATTACTAATGTTGTTTGGATGAATGATGAAGATGAACATGTAATCGTTGCAGTCTGGAACAAGAGAATAAGAAAAAGCTCATTAATCTCTGACCATGGAAGTGCACCTGAGCGCCCATCTGATGTCGGTGGTGGTGGTATTGAACAGAGAGAATTTTAAAGGGTGTAAATAGTCTTTGGTTTATATGTAAATATCAGTAATGGCAAGGGTACAATGATAAATTTATTTTGGTTATTAAATTTTATTTATTTTTTTAATAATATTTATCTAGAAGTCAAGATTTAACAGAGTCAATGACGGTCAACGTTGGTCTTTAGACCAAACCCAAAGGCTGGACAAATGTTAGACCAAACCCAGGTTTAGGTCAAAAAGTAAGTACCAAAAACCAAATAACCCTCATATTCCTCAAAAAAAAAAAATAAGAAGAAGAACGGGCCCTAGCTCAGCTGGTCATCCCCGTTCCCCGAAGTTTCATGCGTTTCAGGAGGTCCCAGGTTCAAGTCTCCAATGGGGTAATATTACAGGAATTAACATGGAAGGTATTGTTAGTTTGCCCCCCTTGTGACACAATCTCCCCCCCCCCCCTCCCGCTTCGGCTCCCCTTGGCAAGGTTACCCATGAGGTTCGCTGGTAGGCTAGCACAACAACCTATTCAATTAATGTAGTAGTATGTCGTTGGACCTTAGCTTGTTAGGCTTCCAACTAGTTTCATATAATAATATATTAGAAAAAAATTAAAAAAATAAAAAAATAATAATAATAAGTGTACCAACTCCTATAATAATCATTATTATTTTTATAATAATAATAATAATAATACTCGTTATCCAATAATTTAAAAAAAAAATTATAATAATTTTTTTTTTTTGGTTTTAAATTATTGTTTTTGTTTTTGTTTTTTCATAATGTTTAACTAATAAATCATACAATGCGTTTGGTTGGTAACCTAGCGACAAGCTGGGCTTCAATTCCTCTTCGAATAGCAACGCCTAATTTATAAAAAATGAAACTACCTACGCCACTACTAGCGTCGTTGCTAAATAAACAATTCCTTAGACGCTTGAAACAAGGCAGAGTATCCTCACCAAGTTCCCCTAAGGTAGAGAGAGCCAAAACACCCAAACCATATCCATGTGCAGCACACTTGTCCGAGTATTTGGTACGTTTACGTGAAACCGCACCAGAAATAGCCTTACCAGGGACAAATGGGCGGACACCATCACCAGTGAATGGAGAAACACCTGTAACATCCATACAAACATCTTTTCCATTTTCCCACTTAAGAACAAGAATATCAGGGGGCTTTAGATCTTTGTCATCATCCGTCCGAAGACCGAGAGAAACCTACTTGCGCGCGGGCACATTGGCTTTGTAACAAATATCAATGATAACATCACGAACAACATCATGGTGAAACTTAGATCCAATATCCTTGGCACAATGAAGCGCATGGTCTCCAAAAATGTCCATAGATTTGTTACAACTTGGGCATAAACTATTGTCAACAAACAGAGGAATACCGAGGCGATAACAAAGCACATATCTAAATTGTCTAGGTCCGAGGTGTTGATTAAGCCCACTAATGGGTACCGCCAAAAGATAATCTTGGGCATGCTTGACACGGTTACATTTCCATATGACGGAATCTCTTGCAGACATATGAAATTGGTCTAGGATTTTTTTCTTAACTGCATCAAAATAAACTACTTCCAGGGAATGCATGGAAGGGGGGGAAGTATCATCAACGCAGTAAGTAGACGGTAATCCACATACCTAGGTGAAGGTCTGAAGAGCTAACTGATAAGTTGAACCTCTGTTTGTTGAGAATAAATCACCAAGGATCAATTGCTGCACTAAAGTAGACTGGCTCTGAGAAGAAAGAAAATAGTAAGCACGAGTGTCAGCCATGGTATAAATGCCAAGTACACCATTTTTAATAGGTAAGGTAGCTAATATCTTCTGTAGAGGGCCAAAACCCGCACCATCCCCAGTAATTAGAAGCCTCAAATACTGATATAACTGGTCATTATAAAGATCGGTGGCAGGTTGTAGAGCAACATGATTGGTATTTCGCATTGAAAAATAAAGTCTACACACGCCAGTGCAGTTGCGAAGTAAAAGCATCTCACTTTGAGGATCCTTGAGTTTTTTAATCGCATCCATTAGTTGAACAGTTTTGTGCACCCTGTTCAACAACATGTCGCTAACGAAGTCCATATCCAAACTCACTGGGCCGCCCAAAATTTTAACACCCTTAGAAGGTCTACCAATATCCGAGGGGAATACACCATCTGATGTACTCATGGGATCAAGGGAATTCCAAAAGACTTCCGTTTTATTTATATTGAGGTGTAACCCCATGCTTGGTCCTTCAGTTTTAATTATACGCAAAGTCTTACCTACCTCTAATGTATCACCAATAATTGTACCATCATCCAGGTACCATGCATGCAAATCGAGTGTGCAACGAGAAGCAATAGTCTTCACTAAAGGGTGAAGTGTCAATGCAAACAACAAGGGACAGAGGGGGTCACCTTGTTGCACACCTAGTGCAGAAGACAAAATATATTGGGCATAATAAAGCTTAGCCTGACGTAAGTAGCAAAATTCCACCCAGCGAGAAATACCTGGACAATGAAGGCGGACTTCCTTGATGAGATGATATTTGCTCACCATGTTGAAAGCATTAGAAAAGTCAATTAGAAACATTGAAATTTTGTCCGAATGACCCTTCATCACTAAAAGGCGATTTACAACATGTAAAATACCTTCTCCTCATACAGGAATACCAACCCCGAATTGGTAATCTCCTAAATAAGAGGTCATGTCCTTTCCAACAGCAAAAGCAGCCACCTTGGAAACCAATCTACGCCAAACCGTACCAACTGCAATGGGCCTAAGACCTCCTCTCGACTTAAGCAATGGTGTCAACGTTGCGCTAGGAATGTATTCGCCTAATTCTCTAGGACATTTTCCAGCCAACCAAAGGTTGAAAACCCCAGAAATAGACAAAAGAAAGTCATCCGCCACTGCAGCCGCCACTCCACTAAGAAAATCAACTAAATGGTGCCCTCATAGACCATCACAACCACACGACGTACACTTAGGAAATATTTTAATAGCTCCAAAAACATCTTTGGAACCCACAAAAATGGGATCATAAGTGATATCATCCATGGGAACCTCAGGAGGGGAGGCTAACGGATGTTTGTCCAACAATTCAACATAAGTCTTCTCATTATAAGGCACGACACCTGACAAGGATAACACTCGTATCGCGTCTAAAAAGTGTCCGGCATTGATATTCCGTTGACAGGTTATAACGTTAGGTGCTTGCTGCTTCTCAACTGCCTTATTCTCATCAGACTTCTTAGAACCCCATCTAACAGGCTGCTGGAGAAACTTGTTCACTAAAGTGAAGCAACCATTGGGTTCCTTCCAATCATTAAGCGCCTGAAGGATTTCTTCCACTTGTAATCGCTTACGATTACCAGACTTCTTTTAAGCTGAACATTTCGGATGATATAGCAACAAGGTGCAAATGAAAAGAAGTAACAAACATGACCAACCTGATAAAGTGGAAGGACTCGCTAAAATCCGGTCAAGACAGGCTTTGAGAGCTCTCGAAAAGTAAGCCTGCACTTGTGGGGGATGCAGGAGACAGTGGGTAGTTGACGTTGAAGCACGGCGTTCATCAATTCAGTAGAGAGAATCTCTACAACTCCATTGATATCCCCATCTAAAAATGAACCAATCACAGGAAATACGTCTTCTAAAATCACAGCTTGCACATCATCATCATCCGGTTTGTTCAAACCATGAATTAAGAAGTTTGCTCCCTCCCCATTGAAAGGCCCTGGAATACAGTCGTGAGCATCCCCTACACGTCCCTTGCATGATTTTGTCCAATCATGCAGATATAGGCATCTACTACACAACCACATACGCAGGTTGCAGAGAGCCTTCTCCAGACCACGATATACATTCAAGTCCCTGGAAATCAAGTCTCTAATGGTGTTTTTGTTGTCTTCCGAGAAAAGGTGTTTGTCATGCAGGTGTTTCAAGAAAGACCCCTTGACATAACCTCTTCCATGGACTCCATCAGGGCAGCCATGGATGCTCTTGAAAGGACAGTGGCAACCATTGTCGGAGGCGACTGCTACTGTCGAAGGAGAGGTGGTATACAGTGGAGAATCTACATTGGGGCAAGTGGGGTCGCTGTCCCCCATAGGATTTTAGAAAATGTAAAAATCGCAAGTAGTTTTGGTCCAAAATTATGTTGTGCCCAACAATATTGAAGAGGATTACCCGGATAAATGATGCTTTTGATACTAATTTAACTATATTTTCCTATCCAAATCTCACAAAATGCAAAACTACCAGAAAATTAAGGAATAGGTGTAATACAATCCCTACTTTACCGTAAACAAAGTGATTTCCGTAGGTTTAAACTTGATATATATTTACCGTAAACAAAGTGAGTTCCGTAAGTTTAAACTTGATATATATGAATGATTCATATGAACTGCTAAAGAATAATCAAACCAGATTTCTTTTTATAAATTAGACAAATGATTAATCGCCCCCAATTTTATTTCGTTCCCAACACCACTTTCCTTGAGTTCTCACTTGAATGCATCTATTTTTACCATATACGAAACCTTAAGAGAAAATCTATTTCCCCTGGTCATTACACTAACCAATTTCAATTAATTAGCATTTTAAAATTTTCTCCTGGTCATCCAAATCCAATGCATGAGCAAAAATCATATTCCGTGTCTTTTAAACTCTTTCGATTGTGATTGATTTAGTGTTACTTGTGTGCACACTAATCTCTTAATGGAAAATAAAATAAGGTATTGCATGTGCATATAATTAACTCTGGTCTTAATTGTTTTGAAGCAATGTGTATCTATGGATGCTAAGAGTGATTTTGCGCTGGCAATCACTGGTACATATATCTTCTTGTTTATGTGTATTACCAACAAAGCAATAATATTAAGTAGTTTATTCCGTAAAGGCTACTCAAACGTTTCTTTTTTTCTTCTTCAATTACTTGAATTCTATGTCATTTTTTATTGATTGATGAAACTTGGATTATTATCATCATTTTTTCAAATACATTTTAGTTATGATCTCCGACAAAGAAGTTATGCCCCCATCAAACTTTTGTTCTGGATTCGCCACTGGTGGTATAGGATACCTGAGAAGAGGGTGTGTGCAGCAATGTACGTGACCGAGTAATCCTAGGAATGAAAGCAAAGTTAAAACCCTAAAAGAAAGAAAAACTACTAGAACCCTAAAAACGAAAACGCGACAAAGAAAACAATCGAAAACAGCGCAATAAAGGGAAAATCGTGGTAAAGAAATCAAAGGGAAAACCAAATCACGGAGCTTGAAACATGACGAATTCATGGTGAAACCGAGATTGGAATGAGTTTCCAATCACCGGGATGAGTCGCCTATGAGAAAACATGAGAGAGAAAAATCATGATAAATTTAAAGAGGATCAATTTCAATAAACGGGTTTGGACCCTACGATGTAAGCATAAAATTAGAACGATTTTTTGGGGACCATTTTTGGGGACCATTGTTTTTTAAGAACGCGTAATTTGGGGATATCAAAACTAATTTGGGGATAGTGGAAAAAGACAAAAACTGGATCCAAATATCAAATTAGGGTCACCCCTTATCTAAGTATTTTATATAATACCTAATCTACCCCTCACTAATCAGGTTTAGTGCTTAATTATAATTAGTAAATTCATAAGATTATTTGATAAATGATTAGTGTGTATTTTTATTTGTATTTGGGTGAGTGGGGTGAGAGTAAAGGAGGGAAAAAAATTGAGAGGAAATTTTTTTTGGTAAAAATGGAGGATGATTGTACAAGCACTCCCAATACTCAGGTAAAAGTGCCAATCTGTTGAAATTTTGATTTTTTTTCCTTTGAATCCACCATTGTTGCAGCTGAAATATATAGGTCTGTGCCGGCATGGACGTAGTATGAATACAATGCCGGCAGTACCATTACCGGGATGGTATTCATACTACATCCATGCCGGCCAATAATTTCCCTCATTTTGAAAGGCAAGCCGGCATTGTATTCAACCGAAAAAACCATGCCGGAATTTGTTGGAAATTTTCATAAATGTCTTTCTGGTGTTAATCAGTCTACTACGGGCATAGTCAGTTAATTTTCGAGCATGCCGTTACTGCCAACGGCATAATATGTTTCTTAAATTTCTATGCCGGCACATGATGTAAAGTATCCAGAAAATTGAATTTTTTTTCACTTGACTACCGGCATTGTTAGATTTCTATCGAGCATGCCTGTATTTAGTGATGGCATGGTCTGCATCAATTCCGGCATGGTCTTCATCACTTCCGGTGATGTAAAAAAAGTTAATTTCCGAGATGGTCTTCATCACTACCGGCATGGTCTTCATCACTTCCGACATGGTTTTCATCACTACCGGCATGGTCTTATCTATACCGGCACGGTCTTCATCACTTCTAGCATGGTATTCATATATACCGGCATGGTCTTCATCACTTCCGGCATGGTCTTCATCACTTCCGAATGCAAAAAAAAACAAAAAATCGTTTTCAAAGTGAGGAGCCGGCAGAGAAGGAGAAGAGAATTTGAAAGGGAGTGGGGAATATTTAAGTTTCAAAGCCCTAACCCTAAAAGAGGTTAATAAGAAGTGAAGATGGAAATGGGGGATATGATTTTGTTTTTTGATTTTAAGTTTTTTGATTTTTATTTTGAGGGAAGGGTATTTTAGTATTTTTGCCCCAAAAAACACTCCTTAACAGACACTATTGGTTGGGGGAAGTAATTTATATCCCCCAATTAGTTTTGATATCCCATAATCGCGCGTTCTTTTATAAGGCCATCTATACTTATAAGGGATGTCCTAAAGTGTTGACATTACTAATTTGCCCTTAACCCTAATTAAGATTACCACTAAACTAATAACTACCAAAATATAATTTTTACCTAATCTAATATATTAAAAAAAAATCAAAATCAGACCCTATACCCTAGCCATACAAAATAGGTTTTGGGAGATTTTTTTTTCTTCTCTGTTCTTCTTCCTTTCAACATCGTCTTCATCGATTAATCGTAGATTCGTAAAAATTTCATCGTCGAATAATCAATCAAGTATAAGAATGGTTCGTCGAAAGAAAACCCCAAGACTCCCAGGATAAGGTCCTGGATTGGCACATATAGCAAATCTTTCAAGTGAATTTGAGATTAAATAAAGAAGTGGATTCGGAAGGAAAAGCCATAATCGGGTACCAAAGACGCGATAGGAACCCTGATTATGCCATGGGAAAAATCCGCAGGTATTTTCCAACAAACCCATTACTTTTAATTTGATTTTGATTAGTTAAATTAAATAGAAATAATCAAAATAGGGTTCAAATGGAAGTTATAGTAAGTTGTTCGGTTAGGACGAGATTCAAAAAAACCCTAGTTTTTTAACCGAACTTCCAAAAAGTAAGAACACGAAGAACAGTTCGATTCCTCATAATTTAACATTAGGTAACCGAACTGACAGTTCGGTTGGTTCGCAAAGAATGCTAAAAGTATTTTGTAACCGAACTTTATCAATATTACAAAAAAAAAAAAAAAACTGTTGAAACTTTGTAACTGAACTTTGCTGTTTTAAGCACTATGTTGAGTTTGGATTTAACCAAACTTTACATATAGACTTCGGTTTGTTCGCATATTTTTTTCTTTTTTAGATTTTTGTAACCGAACTCTTCCCTAATTACATATAGGTTGAGTTTGGTTTGTTCGCAAAAAAACCTGACTAACCGAACTCTTCCCTAATTTCATATATGTCGAGTTCGGTTTGTTTGCAAGAAAACTTTAGTAATCGAACTCTTCTCTGGAACATAAAATTAGAGTTGGCTTAATTTTCGTGAACTATTGCTACTAACCTAACCTTACGCTGAAAACCCTTATGTTGTGTCTGATTTAGTCAATCATTTATCGATTAAGCTAATATCTTTTGTTTTCTTGATTAGTGGCAAAGGTAAAAAAATACAACCAACTTTTACTGGAAGATATGAGAACTCCCACACCTCGAGACAGAGTACGTACACTTTGGTGCCAATAAGCTTGGAACCAAAATGCTAAGTTTGGAGGTGGGTCATTACAGGGTGTTGTCATCCAATATGATGTCAATAGAGATAATGATGACAATGTAATCCAATAAGTTAATCAAGAAATTGTGGAAGAGATGGGTAATCAAGAACATAATCAAGGTGGAGAAGATAAACCAGCTGAAGAACAAGAAGGAGATAAGGATGAATAAAATGATAGTGAAGAAGATGAGGAAGATAGAGATAAGGATAGAGAAAATAATAATGACGAATCAGAAGAGGGCTCGGAGGGAGAGGAAGAGGAACAAGGATAAATAGTTCAAGATAAACCTATAAAGATGCCTAAAAAGTCGTGTGCTAGATATGCATACATTCCTCATAAGGATTTGTGTTTGCCGCCAAAGAACCCAACTTATGGTACTCCAAAAGACCAAGGGGAGGTATTGTTTGACTATAAAAACTAATGGGATGCCAAGATCTTTGCGACAAAGGTATTTAATCTTAACTATCAAGATTTTTCAGTCATTTTATTATATTTTGACATATATTTTTCTATATATTAATATATAAGATATGATGTTGTTTTTGTAGGATCATAATAATGCGTTCATTGTTTTGAAACGTCAGAAGAGCAAGATATGGGATATAGCGGGCGAGCGTGATGAGGTCCGGTTGGCGGTATTTGAATGTTAACTATGGAACATGATACAACATGTGCACCAAAAATTTGATACTTTCACTGTTTCTGCATTTGCCGAGAGGCTTTATCCCGAGACGGATACCTTTCATCTACCATTTGGCGAAATAGCAGTAACTCCGGATGATTGCAAGAGAATCACAGGCCTACCAATTATAGGAAAAAGTGTTCGAGAAGGCTACGATCCCTTGATGAATTATGAAGTTCTTGAAAAGTTGGTCGAAAAGTGTCTAGGATGGGGTCTGGACAAGGCACATTGTGAGTTTAGACGAGCTGTTAAAGAGACTAAAAAAGGTGATGAGTATAATGAGTTTGAGGAAGACCGCTCGTCGAAGAAGAAGTTGAAAAAGTTCAAGATTAAAGTTTTGAAAAAGGAGTTTGGAAGGACAAAAGATTTGGTAGTTGCTGGAAAGTTGGTGATAACACTAGAGAAGATTAAGAACCATGTGACTGCTTATTTGTTATATCAACTAGGAACCATTTTCTTCCCCGACAATTATGGGAACTTGGTAAATGCCCATTACCTGCAGCCTTTGGACCCCCTTAATGAGCTAAACAACTACTCTTAGGGCATGGTGGTTCTTTCATTCATTCAAGAGGAGCTCAGAAAAGCTTCGAGGCTTAAGACTTGTCAAATTGGAGGCTTATACACCCTTATTCAGGTACCCCGTTAAATTATCCTTTGTGTGTTTTAAAATAGTTAGTATATAGAGTATTTTTCTGTTGAGACATGAAATAATTAGTCAATCTAACTCTGTAGTTTGGTTTGCAAGAAATATTTACGAACAAACCGAACTTTGTTATTGATTAGTGAATTTTCATTCTTGTAGCTGAATGAATGTGTATTGTTACTAATCATACTGCAAATGTGTCATTTGTGGATCCTTATCATAGGTTTAGGTGTACGACCACTTCCCTGAACTGAAATTATCTCATGCTAAGACTCCTTGGCTTTATGGGAAGCCTACATCTGGTAAATACGAAATTTTGAACTCACGGTTGAAGGGTAAAGAAAAAAGGTTGTTGAAGTTGATGGAGATATTGGATAATGCAACGCTTGAAGATGTGGTTTTCCATCAATACACTATTCCATCAGATGAAGAGGAAGAAGTAAAGGTTGATGATTTCTCACCTATCGCGGGTTATAATAGACCGTTGTTTTATCCTGGAGGCTGTACAATGTATAATCCTTGAAGAGTATTGAGACAACTTTCTTGTGTCCAAACTGTCCCACAAGTGGAAAACTTCAAGGTGAAGAAGCGGGGAACTAAGAACATCGTTAAATATTTTACCCCAAAATATGAACCTGCTCCATCAGTGGACCACTGGAACAACTTTGAGAATTATATTTTTCCAGTTGAAGAGTGTGAAGATTCTTATGATGATCCAAATTCCGCTGACGAGGGATATAAGGAATGGTATGAAAATGTTTCTCATCCTCTTGTAATAAACAGAGTCCAACAAGCCCATGCTGAGAAAGCGAAAGCGAAGGCAGTGGAGAAAGAGGCTCAGAAAATTCAGAATCATATGCCTACCGTGGTGATGAGGCCTTGAACTTATGGAATGTCGCGGTAAGATATTTTCTCTTATTTTTTCTTTTCAAAATGTTATAAAATATTGAAAAATAATAGTTATTTATGCTTTTGATTGAAAAAAGTTGAAGGTAGATACAAAATTGTTGAAGAAAATGATGGCAAAAATCCGGATTGGAGAGTCGATGAATACCCGAGAACAAACAGACCTCTACAACCAATGGACTAAGGTTTTATCACCCAACATTGTTGATCCAAGCTAGACCATGTTGGTGAAGAGGATTCTCCTAGAAGGGGAAGGTTCAAGTCGGATGGTTGAACAACAAAGATATGGAGAGGACACTCCAAGTGACGACGAAGGACAACCTAAAGCTCATAAATGCAAGATTAAAAGAGTTTGTCGTAGTGGTCGTCGTGAATTAGTGATTGCAACAATTAGTAGTTTGGTTTCTTATGTTTAGAAAACTTTTTTATTGTGGATTTGGTAGTTTATTTTCTTATGTTTGTGTGTTTCCAACAATTAGTTATGGTATTGTGGATTAGTAAAGGAATTTGAGTTCGTTTATATCGGAAATATGTATGCTAACCAAACTTTTGGACTATGAAGTTCGGTTACCTGAGCAGTTTTATCAACTAACCGAACTTTTAATTTCCAAATATTTAGGGTGTTTGGAAACCAGGGGAAATAGAGTCGTTAAGACTGACTTTTTTTTAAAAAAATTCAACGAAGTTCGTTTACCACGAAAAATCACACTGCAAACTGAACTTTAGCTGCATTGCACATTTGTTGGGAAACCACAACTTTATTTTGAAAAAAAATAGGCGTCGCATTCCCACCTATGTTATATATACTTATAAACTTCCTCACTGTCCATATTAAACCTCTTAAAAATGGCAGTGCGACGTCCTAAATTTATACTCGATGAAGATGTTTCTCTTTGCAGGAATTATGTAGTGTACTATCCTAAGAGGGGTGAAGAATGACGAATTAATAGCGTAATGAGTCAGAGTTATTGGGGAAAGATTCAAGAGAAATTCTGCTCCGAAACCGGAAACCCTATATTCGTGATTGTGCATCCTTATTTATTCATTTTGCAAAGATAAGAGATAGGGTCAAATAATTTATTGGTTTAGTTTGAATTGTGAAGTGGTATCGACTTAAAGGTGAAACATTCGAGGAAACCATAGAAAGATCTCAAAATGAATGGAAAAAATGAAAAAGAAAGAATTTTAAATTTGAAGCTCATTTCTATGTTTTTAGGAAGTTCTTTTGTGTTCGTTTCGGATACTAAGTACGTTGTGCTATCAATATTCATATAGAGTGTTAGTAAGTTTAAAATTTAGCTTTAGTATCACCCTCAACCTTTGTTTGTTATGTTGGTGGTGCATTTTAATTAATTTTCAATTAAAATTGTTTGGATTTTATTGTTTTTTAATTTTAACTAAATTCTAGAAATTTTGGTGACCCAAAACTAGTGTAATTACTCTGTCCAGCTAAAAGTTCGGTTGTTTGTCCAAGTTATAAATCACACCGAACATCTAGTTCAGTACGTTCGCAAAACTCCAGGGTAACCGAACTATGGGTTCTGTTAGTTTGCTAAATACAGTTGCTAACTGAATTCCAGTTCGAAAACAAAAGAACTCATAGTTCGACTACCTGTACAATATTACCAGGTAACCAAACTCAATGCTTCCAAAACTAGGGAGAGTGTAATAGTAGTTCGGTTACCTGCAAAATTTAATACGTAACCGAATTACTTTGAATGCCAGTTCAGTGTAGGGTTCGGTTACCTGCGAAATTTGACCAGGCAACCGAACAATGCAGTTCGGTTGCTACATAAACTTCTTTTCCTAACCGAATATATCAATGTAAACCTTAAAAAAATATAAGCAAAATATACCCAAAAATAAGACCAAATTCCAAAAAATACAATCTTTAATTCATAATATGATGTTCAAAGCATACTAATTTTAATTAATGGTACATTTAATCATCCTCAAGGACAATTTGACCTTCGTGTATAATTTCGTCCGACTTCTTCAAAGCTTTCCACGTCTCCATGTTATGCTCATACATAATGCACTAACCCAACATTGTGTCGGGGTTAAATCCACGCCAATAAGAGTTTCCGGATATCATAGGCAATAGACAATTGTCTTCTAATCAGATGCCTATAAAGTGGTTGTTCTTAATCAACACAATCACCAATCTCCTATGTTTAATTTCTCGACACATATGGTTTTTTTAGAGTAAATGTGAAACTAGCATCTTTTGAGAAATAGTGAACCACGCAATTGAATGCGTCGGAGATTAAGTGTTCATATATCGGCATGACCATCTAATGATCCCTTGTGATTGGATTGTCCCCGTGGAGACGGCGTTGATACCTGAAAAACTGCACATATGAACTATCATTCCCATCGCATAACATTTTCTTGTAAAATTACGGGTTCTCCTTTAGCTTCATCAACAACCTTTGTCAGACATAAGTGATTGGACAATCATTATATAGCTTGGAACCTTGGGTAAAGGGCATGTATAACAACAACGTGGAAAACGTAATTACCATCTGGAGGGACGTCGTCAGTAGATATGACGTACTCTCTAATATGAAGAGGTAGCTCTTCCAGATATCATTTATTAATAAGTGGTGGTATATCATTAATTGGTCGACTCCTTTGTTGGATTGGGCACATTGGAGCCTTAAGCTTCACGTCTCGTTGAGTTGGTTGGCTCGGTGCCGATGGAGTAGGTTGGGTTGGTGGCAAGTGTAACATCGGACCCTTTTTCTTTATATCTAGTTCACTTGTTTCTCTCTTTTCCATAATAATCCTAGCCAATTTCTTAGAATCCTCTTGGTACTTCGCCGCGGTGTGCTCATGCGCCGAAGGATCTCTAGTAAAAGCAGTCATTTCACTTTTCCTCCTAGCCAACACCCTTTCAAATTGTCTTACTTGTTTGGCCTAACTTTGGGCGTGCCTTTTTTCGGTTCGTAAACATTGTCCGAAGTGTGTGGATAAATGACTGTCTATCATCTCAAAATATTTTCCTTTCGAGTTTTTTCATGTTCCGGTACGTCTCAATAACGGTTCTTCCCATTTCATTATCACAAAACTCTTCTCCAGCATCTCCATTTGGAGGAGGGACAAAACTTAATTGTTGCCAATATGGATCTATATCGCTTAAAGGAATTACACCATGTTCATAGTTAACTATTATATAGACAAGGGAGTCCCATAGACTTCATCATGTTACAAACACACACCTCGTCTGGCTTGGTTCCCCATTTCTCAATCAAATCCACTTCTACCATCAACTTCTTAATGCAATCATGTGAAATATTATAATGGAGTCCCTTGAACAACCGAAGGTCCTTCAATTTCTTTTACTTCATGATACGGATTTTTGAAACTTTGCTTTAATTCTATCAATCTCGCGGTTGAAGTAATTTTATATAGGTTGAAGACAATCACAAATTATTAACACTTCCAAAAAGATTTTTCTTCAACCGGTGGTGAGCCGATTCTACCAAACTTTTCGCTTGATTCCCAAAGTGTTTATGGTGGTTGGTAAATGCATAAACGAACCGCTCTTTGTGTGGCTTCAACCATTGATCATCCACATACGTTAAAATATCCTCGGGATAATCAGGGCTAGACCAATGTTCACTAAACGTGATTTGGATTATACTCTTCTTTGGTGAGAGACCAAGTCAATGACTCCCATTCACCGGAGAAAGCAACCCATTTAGCGTGATTTAGAATTTATTGTTTATCAAATTCCTTTTTTGCAACCGCTTGTTGATCTTCCGGTAGCTTACTAATATCTTCAAATGCTTACCTCTTTGGTGGAAAAAGTTGAGGCTTGCACCTATTCATCACATTACACCATATATGGAACATACAAAGCATATTATGTGCTAATGGAAAGACATTTTGTATTGCATTCATTAATGCTACTTCATTTTCCGTCACTATAACCCCGGGGATATCATCATCTCGGTAGATCGCCTTCAATTTTTGTAGCGCCCAAGTGTAACTTGGTTCTTGCTCATCCTTTAGAAGACAAAAAAAAACAATGGTAAACGTTGACTTCGTCAACGTACGACCAACAATGTTCAACAATGGCATCTCATATTTGTTAGTCTTATAAGTGAAATCCATTATAAGAACTTCATGAAAGCATTGATCCAATTGAACACTCTTCGGATGAGCAATAAAGAGATGCGTTATTTCTTCTTCCGGACCTACCTTCTTTTGAACCGCGTAGTATTTCTCTTGAGCCAAAAAAAAACAATTGTTGCATGACTTGTCTATCCTTCCATTCATTCCTTTTAATTGTCTCAATTGCATTGTAAATGGTGGACAAAGATGATAAGTTATCCTTGTTACCATCCTTTAGTAAGCAAAGCAAATTAAGTGGTGAAATACCCATTTTCCTAAATTTAGCTATTTTTTCAATTTCTTGAGGAGTGAGATTTGCGGCCATTGAATGTCCTTCAAGATGTTATGGACGAGGGTGGTTATGACGACCTTCCACAACATCCTTAGATAGAACACATCCCTTCATTTTTTGCACTTCTTAAAATACTAGCTTGAATGGACATTAATTTTCTTTGAGCACGTTGTGTTCTTCCTCGTCGTATTTCCTTTATACACATAACCCTTCCTCTTGTGACTAACATTGGGATCTCCACTTCTCTCACAAACCATTTCAAAAAGAGTTTTGCTTTCTTTTCCATTCAAAACTAATACGCACATGTCTTTCTTGGCATGTTCTCTAGCCCAATTCTTCGCATCAATAGGTAAGTCACATACCAACTCATTAACATAGTGATGGGATGCATTTTCGAACAACATATCTGTAGTTGCAGGAAATCCTACACTACACCCTTATTAAGAATTTGCAATAATCAACTCATATTTGAAGATTAAAATGACACTTTCTTAGAAATGTTTACAAGAAATGTAAGAAATCAAGAATACAACTATTCTCTTGAAGTTTCTCTCTCCTCAAGACTTTCTCAACTCTCAAAAATACATCATCACTAATCTGGACATACTGGGTCTCTTTATATAGGGTGGTTACATAATGGATGACATCCAGGATATCCTCTAATTTCGGATTTGATATGCGATCCTATCGCAATAATTATAATAAGAAATCTCGCAAGTATTGTAATCATCGCAGCTAAATCACGCTTTTCTTGTGTTTCTTCAATCGTCAGCCATTACGTCATTCTTTGAATCATTCTTTGAGTTATTTTATGATGCTCGCAAAGTGTTGTTGAAGATATCGCTGTGATGATCGCAAGAATATTGTTGTAGCGATATTCTGGTCCTACATATTGCTTCTTCTCATGTCTTTTCTACGAAGAAGAGAAGATTATGAGAATTAAATTTTACAATGCCGCAACTGATTATCTTTTTGCATTCTTCTGCTTTGACACGTTTATGTATTCTTCGCCAGATGTTTTCTCGTACTTTTCCTTCCAATAAATCTTTGACACATCCTTTTCAACCGTTGCGATCTGACCATTCACGTCTTTTCTTTGCATTTATTGCATTCATCTTCTCGAGAAATTTCTTCTTCTATAAATACTCTTCTCATTCTTTTCTTTTCCTCTTTTTACCTTCTTCTTCCTTCTCTCTGTAACTTCTCTGCAAGTTTACTGTTCTTCCGTAAATTGCGCTCCTGAAATTGCTGTGATTTCTTTCTCGTTTTTCAACCTTCTCCTTCATTCCCATACTCAAAAATGGTTGCTCTTGGCACTAAAAATTTGGTTGCTTTTGGTGAGATGCGAGAAAAACTTAAAAGTAAGGGTTTTACTTTGTCTACAATTCCAGATCATAACCCTAAATCCGAACTTGCTATCAAATTATTTTCTGATCATCAATTCTCTCGCGAGAAAGTTATAGTATCACTGGGTCAGCTTGAATCTGGTCTTCCCATTCCTCTCTATGATCCAGAACTTCCTTTATTCTATGAAATACTTTCCCACGAGAAGTTCTCGCGAGCAATATATCAACTAGGTGGAGATTGTATTCGTTTGCTGGTGGAGTATGCTACTCACGCTACTAATAAAGAATCTCGCTATCCAGACACTGCGAAGAATCCTGAATTCAAGGATGTTCTGATTATTCCCGCGATGTATACTGTGGATAATTTCTTCATCAACTATGACATAATCCCCATGAAGAGATATCGCACTTGCTGGGGTGTCTGCTTGCAAAAGAAAGATAAGATTGATGATGATAAAGCTCTTATGTTAGATATTGATTGTCATACAAATACCAATCAAGGTCCTCGACATTCCAGCGATGATAAGTGGTTTATCTTTCCTATAATTTTAGAGGGTCCATATATTTTTGGTACCCATGTTTTTCCTGCAAATCTCGTAGAGTACCAACCATGGGTGTTTTATTGGCCGGAGTAAAATAAAGAAGTATGTTCTTCTTAGCTCTTTACATAACAAATTATTATTATTATTATTTCCATATCTTTAATCTCTCTTCTTAGCTCTTTACATAACAAATTATTATTATTATTATTTCCATATCTTTAATCTCTCGCTGATTATGCCTTTTTGTTAGATTGAAATATTGAAGGCCAACTATGAGAAGTTTAGGAAACCTGCTACTCGTTCAGATCTTCAATTACTCACAAATGAAATGAGAAATATTTCTTTATAAACCTTAACAATATATTGTTTCCCATATTTCTTATCTTTATCGGTGCTCGCAGGTAATTGAAGAAAAAGAACATGTGAAAGTTGTAAAAACTAAGGAGAAATCTTCTTCTGCTCGCAAGGGTAAATCTTCTGCGCCTCTTAAGGAAAAACCTATTGCTCCTCGCGGAGGAAAATCTGATGCCCCTCCCTCAAAGAAAAGAAAAATTTAACTTCCTTCTTCTTCAGTTCCTCAATCCAATGAAGAAGCTTTAGATGATGATTCTAACAACGATAGCAATGATGATAATTACGATAATAATTCTTCCTCTCCTAAGTCTTATATGACTCAATTATCCAAAATATTTGGCAATATTACATATGGTATCGCAAATGATTACGGAGATGAAGCTCTTAATGGGATATCCCAGGCTCTCGCTAGAGTCTGCGATGGTCTCATATTGGTTGATAATGAATCTCTTGCGGAGTCTCAAGATCGCTGACCCCAAGTCTTTTAAATTCGCTTGGTATCCTGGTATGTTTCCACTTGTTCATCCTATTTATGTATTTATTTCTTCGCCAAATCTTAACTTATATAGTTCTATCGCAGGTTGGAAAAGCTTATTTTGTTGTTGCTTCTGATTTGGATAACAGACGTGTTACTTATGAAAAGAAAGCTGCTAATCTTCGCCAAGGTAAAGAAAAATTAGAAGATGAAGTTGCTGAGCTTCGCAGGAAGAACAAGCAATTGGAGACTGAAGCTTCAATTGATAAGCAAAAGATCTCTGATCTTGACAAAGCTAACCAACAACTCTATGGTATGATTTTGTTTCCTTTTTTCTTTTAATTCTTCTTACCCTGTCACAGCTTATTCAAGCAACCATTTTTGCAGATATTTATGGTCTTACTGATGAGGCTACATTCCTCCAATCTTTTCCTGAACCTGTAGATGAGAATACCCTTCTTGCTCGCCTTAATAGTTCTTTAAGTAGTTTCTCAGACGATCAGATTAGATCTCTCTCTATAGATGAACTTAAATCCAAACTTAATCTCTTAAAGATTGAGCACATATTCAATTTAAGTTTAACCAATAAGTTTAAACACCTTTATCTTAATTTAAAGGAAGAAGTCAATAGACTAAGAAGTAAGAATAGTGATCTTATTGACGAGAAAGATCGTGCTGTAAAAAATGGCACCAAGGCCCTAGCAGATTTCCATAAAACTCTTCTTAATATTCAAATGGAAAGAGATAGACTTATCTGCGAGAATAAAGATCTTCTTGCGAGGGAAACTCAAGCTCGCTCTCGTCTTTTTATTAATAGTGATGATGAGTTTGCTTGGGCTGCAAAGGTTCTTGACAATGCCAGAAATAATTTAGGTGTAGATGTTAGTCTTCATACTGAACAAGCATCTTTAATTAAAGACATGATTTCTGAAAGAGAAGGTTGTTACTCTTGTTTTTTCACTAATTTACTTTCTGATTGAATCACCCTTATTCGTATTAATTTTGCTATAACTTGGTCGCAGCATCTGAGAAGAACTTTCGCGAAAGAATTAGTGAGATGGAAGAATAGAAAATCCAACTCGCTAGAGATCTATCTTCTCGTAATGAAAAATATTCAAGGCTGAAGAATCAATTGAGGATTACTTCTAAGAATTTTAGCAATACCCTTATTGTTGTTCGCAACAATTCCATTAAATTGGTTTGTGATGATCATGATATTCCACATTCTACATATCCTGACCTCGCAAAATAAATTCCATCAGATACTCCCAGTCTCATTATCTCTGATAGTGAAGCCGAAGATTCTGGCGAAGACGATGATGATGATAAAAATGAAGAAGAAGAGAGATCTGGCGAAGATAACGATGGACCTAATTAGTTCTGTTTCTTCTTTTTATCTTCCTTGTAATTTTTGTACACTTATCTCCTTTTTCTTGTAATATTGCTGCGAGTTTCTCCAACTTGCTGCGAGTTTCTCCAATCTTGTAAATTTCCTTTGTGTATAAATTTATTTTGCTTCTATCTGTATGAATTAGAAAACAATTCTTTTTCTGCAATATAATCAATCAACATAATTATTACCCTTTAATTATTTGTATAAATATGTCATATAATAATGTCTATGTAATTTTATCATATGATGATGAATAATAATTTCATCATTCTGTGCATTCCCATACTTGCCTCTATTATTCATCTGTAATATGAAAAAATTGAATAGAGCTTTGTAAATAAGTATATTTTGTTTCAATATCTGCGATGATATTGCTAGCAACAAATGCATAATCTTTATAATCATTGTGTAAATATCGCAAACCTCATAATTTCTGCGTCATTATCGCAATCATTTAATCTTGTGGTCTTATTATGCCTTCCTAGTTAAAGGTCTTATTTTGCCACATTTTTCTCTCTGCGACAAAATCGCAGGACGTCTTTACATTTGCATGTATTGACCCATTGATCTTGTCTTATCTGCATTTTATTATTTTTTGTGCAACAATATGACAAGTCTAAGTTCCCTTGCGAGAATAAAGCCTTATGACATTGTTGCCTTGCGATGAAATCGCAGGACGTCTTTACACTTTCATGTAAAAACCCATTGATCTCATCTTAACTTTTTCTCATAGTTTGTTGCCTCTGTATAATTTTTGTCACGCGACAATATGACAGGCCTAAATGTTCTTGCGATCATAAAGCCCCATGACATTGTCGTCTTTAGACACTTATCAGCTCCCTAATGGACGGTGCCGCCCTTATCTTCCCCCTGGTTTCCCCTTCAAGGAGGGCACATCGGCCATACAAGACTATCTCTTCTCATCCAGATTTTCCAACAACCAGTTTTTTTCGCAGCCTCTTGTCCTTCATGCCTATATGGCTTATAGTTACAAGACTGCGCCCTAAGTGGGGTTTTCTTTGGGCCAAGTTCATCATATCCAAGACTTTCCAAGGATGGCCAGGGTAGTTTCGTACGCCCCGGGCATCCTTGACTCAACCGTGTACCTCGGCGCCTTGGGCATACTCTACACTTCTTAGAAGAGATCCTTAGTCGTCCAACCAGGGTATAATCTTATATAGTTGGAAATCCAAGGTATCTCTCCTGGATAGGTTTTCTTTAACCCCAACATCTTCATGACTCAGGTTCCAACAGCGGTATAACCTTATCCCTGAGTCACGCAAAGAGATACCCCCTTTGTGACGCACTTTAGGTCTTACATTTGCCTCTTGCGAAATTGTATCTGCGAACTAAGGTGTATGCCATAAAGGTTCGTCCCATTCTTTTAATCTCTACGAAATTTTATTCTCATTTCTCGCGAGCATTGTAACTCTGATAAAATTTCTTTATTTTTATCTTCTCTTTTCTTGTACAACTTTTCAATTTCGTATTTTTCATTCAAACGAAACATTCTTGTGAAATATTTTCTTCAGATAGTTCGTTCATAAATTTCATAAAATTCATCATTTTACCATTCTACTTACTACTTTCTGCTTCTCCTCTTTTGTTGCGTTTTGTTATTTTCTTACCATCTGCGAGACGCTCACCATCTATTTCTTCTTGCCTCTCTATTGTATCAACCATTAATTTGTCGCATCTTTGTCTCTGCTTGATGTTGTGCTTCCAATTGATATTCTTCGCAGCTCTCTCTTCACAGGATTTTACATCAATCTCATAGCATTTCTTTCTTTCTCCCTAATCTCCTTTAATGACTCCAATACCACCTGGATGAGGAAATTTAATACACTGGTGAAAGGTTGATGCTAAACCTAATATCCCATGTATCCAAGGTCGACCAATTAGATCATTATAGGGTGATTCAATGTCAACAACACAGAATTGGATCTTAGAAACATCCCCTTTAATGGAATTCGCATTGTGATCTCCCCTTTGGGCTTGTTAACAGTACCATTAAAACCATAGATTTTATACGTTGATGGTATCAAATCCTCATCTTTTCCACCCATGGTTTTGTAGGTATGATAAAATAAGATATCAACTGAACTACCAGTATCTATTAGAACTCTATCAATGGCCCAGGAATCTTCTACTTCATCATTATTTTCTTCATCTTCTTCTTCTATTTGTCTTGGATTTATTTCCAATTTTACTACCAATGGATTGTCATGCAACTCGCCAGGCTATGGTACCTCTTGCGCAGTGAAAGAAATAGTTTGTTTCTGCCATTCTTCTAATGGCGAGACTCTCGCGATATTCATTATCTCTTTTCCATCTGTGTCTCTCGCGAAGACTCTGCTTAGAATGTTGTCATGGAAATCTTCAATAGTTCTGTATGAATGTACAATGGAGTTACAAAACAAATTCTTCACTTTGGTTCCAACTTCTATTACAAATGTTTCTGCTTCTTTTACAGTATTCACTCTGCGAATTTCTGGTGCTGGTGGTAATTGTTGAGATTGTGGATGTCCTCTTAAAAAATGATTTAGCTTTCCTTGATCAATCATCCTTAAAATTATCCTTTTTACATTCCTGCAATCATTTACTGAGTGACCATGAAAGTGATGGTATGGACAAAATTCTTGATTTAGATTATTTGGGTGTGGCTCTTTTCCCATATTCCATGGTGATGGTATATTTTCCATTAAAATAATAGCCTCCCAAATTTTTTCTATGCTGGCTTTTAGAGGTGGCATCTTAATTTCTTCCCATATTATCTTCTGATTACCTTGTCCTCTAAAATTATTCTGCCTTTTTCCACCATAAGTTTCTTGCGGTTGATCAAGCCTTTGAATATTACTATTTCCACCACGATTGTAATAATTCCTCTCCATTTCATACTCTTCTTGATCTCGACTGCCCATAGCTACCAATTTCTGCTGGTTATCAATCACCACTTTCTCTTGTTGTGTTTGCGAGGTGCTTGCCACATTGTTAATCATTTTAGGAAGTAAACTTCCATTTTCCGCTACTGAGCTGGTGTTTGCGATTGGATATGATTCCATTTCATTTTTTTTCTCCTCCAAAGAAATGTACTCCTCTTGCAATTCTCGCAGCTCTGTCATGGTGATTGTATTTTTGATTCTAAAAATTTGTATGTACAGCAAATTGGTTGCGAACATTGCATTAATGAAGGATAAAATTAGGTATCTTTCATCCACTCTCCTAGCCATCTCGCTGCACATCGACTTCCATCTTATGGTTAAGTGTTTCAAACTCTCGCCAACCCTCTGTTTTAATCCGAATACATCTTCAATACCTGGCCGCGATGAATTGTTGCTTATATATGCTCCCAGAAATGTAGCTTGCAAATGATCAAAAGAAGTTATAGTATTTTTTGGCAATCCCTCAAACCATTTTAGCGCCTCGCCAGTTAAGCTGGATGCAAAATATTTGCATATTACAGCATCATGGTTTTCCCACTGTAGCATACATCTAACATAAGCCTTAACATGCTAAACAGCGCAAGTAGTTCCATCGAAAATGTTGGTTAATGCAGGTAAGTTGCATTTTGGGGGTATTCCTCTTAACTGTACTTCTTGAGTGAATGGAGTTCTCGCATCTTCTTCAATAGCTTCATCAAGTTGCCTTCTGCCTCCTTCTCTTCTGTTGTTTATCATTCCCCTCATTTCTGCTAATTCCCTTAAAATTTGCTCATTCGCGGCTGAATTTTGTTCCATTGGTCTTTTTAATGCAGCTTCCCTTCTCCTACGTTCATGTCTTTATTGTCTTGCGAGAGTTTTTGTAACTTCATCTACATCGTCATTCTGTATTCTTCTGCGATTTTCATCTTCACCTCCTTCTAGAATTTGTAATTGATTGTGTCTTCCAACTTTTTCTCCGCGAGCTTCTTCATTTCTCTTCGCTGTCTTTCTATTCTTCTTTGTATTCTGTCATACTCCTCTTGAACATTATCATTATTGCGATTTTGCGTGCATCTCCTTTCTCGATTATCATGGTTATTATGCCGTATTGCCTCTTGAAATTCTTGTTCTTCAACTTCTTCCCTCAACCTTTCTCTCTCGCAAGCTAGGTGTGCTTGTTCAGCGTAATGCCTCTCAATTTCACCCTCAATGATTCTTTGATTTCTTTGGATTTCTCGCCCATGTAATATTCTCCTACCTTCTTCTCGATTCTCTTCACCAGTTTGGTTGTTTCCATCTTCTTGATTTTTATTATTACGTCTACTGTCCAAAGCTTCACCGCGTGGATCATAGCGATCATTAATTATCTCTTCTTCTTCGTGACGTTGCTCTCCATTTGGATTTTTCATTTCTTCTCGAATATTTTCTCTAACATTTCTCATAGAGGAATTTCTCCTTGGCTCTTCCCTAAATGATCTTGTACTTGATCTAGTAGTACTTCTTGATCTCCTACTTTGTAATATCAAATTCTCCATTCTCAACTCATGATTTTGTCTTGTTAGATTTGCACGTTCTTTCGCCTCTAATATTCTTTCCTCCTGCATTCTCTGTCTAAAATAATTTTTTATTTCATTTTCGCCTTCTCCATGAATTAATCCTTCAACCATTCCTTGATCTCTTTCTTCTCTTCTTTCGTTTCTTAATTGTCGATCTTCTGCTTCTTCCATCGAATCCGATCTCCAAGTATGCACACTCAATCTATCATAATCCACATTTCTATCTTGTATTGGTGTTTGTTGATTTGGTTGTTGAATTTGATATTCTCCTTCGTTCCTTGTTCTATTTCTTCTTATTCTTATCCTTGAAGATTATCCCAATTCATTTGTTTCTCCACCTGCAAGTCTTTTACTCCTCCTCACAATTGTTGGTGGTTTTGATGTATTTCTTCTTCTTCTTCTAGCCATTTCTTCAAATCTAACAATTTCTTTGAATTCCCAAACTGTAATTATAGATTTCTTAACAAGATTCTCCCTGTTTCGGGCACCAAAATGTAGTTGCAGGAAATCCTACACTACACCCTTATTAACAATTTGCAATAATCAACTCATATTTGAAGATTAAAATGACACTTTATTATTTGATTCTTAGAAATGTTTACAAGAAATGTAAGAAATCAAGAATATAACTATTCTCTTGAAGTTTCTCTCTCCTCAAGACTTTCTCAACTCTCAAAAATACATCATCACTAATCTGGACATACTGGGTCTCTTTATATAGTGTGGTTACATAATGGATGACAGCCAGGATATCCTCTAATTTCGGATTTGATCTGTGATCCTATCGCAACAATTATAATATGAAATCTCACAAGTATTGTAATCATCGCAGATAAATCACGCTTTTCTTGTGTTTCTTCAATCGTCAACCATTACGTCATTCTTTGAATCATTCTTTGAGTTATTTTATGATGCTCGCAAAGTGTTGTTGAAGATCTCGCTGTGATGATCGCAAGAATGTTGTTAATTTCGCAAGAATATTGTTGTAGCGATATTCTGGTCCTACAATATCAACTGGAGAAGGTTAATCATCCATTGGTATAGGTTGGCATTCAATCTACCAGAAATGGAAGAACATCAATTGCAATCACAAATAAGTTCAGCAAGAAGATAATTTGGTACGTGAAGTTCAGTTGGGAACTAGGTTGGGTTAAAGTTTGCTAACCAACCGAACTTCTTATACTTGGTATAATCTTATTTTTACTTAACGTTCGGTTAGTTGAAGTTTGTGAACCAACGAAACTTCTTACACTTGGTATAATCTTATTTTTGAAAAAGCGGGGGTCTAACAACCACACCCAATATTTCGTTTGGCAATCTGTATGGAACAAACTTCAATATAATCTCAAGAATAAAAACTCAATTGAGAAATAATATTAAAGAGATTTATCTCCTTCTCAACATAATCAATAGTTAAACATAAGCAAGTCCGTAAACCAGATTTTAGTGCGAGGTTTCTTGAAACAAGCTTTTGTGTTAATCACAACCTATTCAATATCCACCGTGTATAAACCTCTTTAAGCAATAATCACTAAAGGAATATTTCAACACGGTGTCCACTTGAAACAAGGTTAGTCCGAACTGGTCTAACAATGTGAAAATAAGAAAAACAATTGTTCAAGATCAATCAAGTCTTATCCAAAAAACAAGATCATATTTAACAACTATGATTGATAAGCGTACAACCTGTATTATTTCAATTATAAAGATAAACAATATAATGCAAGAAATGAAATAACACAGACACCAAAATTTTGTTAAGGAGGAAACCGCAAATGCAGAAAGACCCCGGGACCTAGTCCAGAATAAACACACACTAATTATAAGCTGTTACACCAATTTCCTACTACCTATTCAGACTAGATGTAATACCTTCTTTAGTTGTATTCTTATAGAACTCCTAGAAGAACACCGATTCTCTTTAAGAATTCTTCACGCAAATCTTCTAGCAGAACCCAAGGTTCTCTTTAGAAGATACAACAACACAATTGATATGATTTGCTATTTTTTTTGCACAAAATACCGGTTTGATTTCCCTTTAGATATAAATCAAGGTTTTGGGAATCTTGTAGATTAGGGTTTTAACTTACGATCAGTATGCGTACTCACAAGAAGTCCGTGAACCTGATTTTCGTAAGTGAACTTGGGTGATTCCAAATATCAATTTCCAAGTTAAGAAAACCCTAATAATTATACAACAAGAACAACTAGATAAATCTAGAGATACCTAGAGATATCTTGTTTAAAACTTCTCAAGGATATTTACGAGATGCCTCAATATAAGTTTTTCTTTCTAGTCTCCAATTTCGACTAACAAGTGTTGGTATACGTTCGGAAGATTGAAATCTATCAAAACCTAGGGTTTATGATCAACAACTCTTGAATAGTTTTATATCAGAAGAGAAAACCTTAAAATAGACAAGAGGTGAAAAATCTAGATTACAAGTTGTATAATCAATCACGAAGATTAGATTCAACTTGGCTTTGTGATCCCCAATACAAAAACTTTTATCTCACTCTTGTTCATGAAGAACAGAAGACAAGGAAACAACCTGCAAAGCTTACGCCAATTTTCCAAAAGGGATGATAACGTGTAAACTCACGAACCCTAATTTTGGGAGTCTTTCCTAAGTTACAACTCTTGCCAAAATAATTAAATAGCAAATATTGTATTTATGTAAATAAATCACAAACTAAATTAGGAAGGAATCACAAACACTTTAATATGGTAATCAAAGATGTTTGGAGAAATAGATAACTTGCCTATATAAGAAAACATCACCAACTTGACCAAAAATCCCTTTTAGTCACGTATTGGGCCCAAGTTCGCGGACCGTTACAAACATCCCATGGGTTGTTCCCTACTAATGAACTTAAATCACTTATAACTTCATCGTTATAACTCGGAATTGAGTGATTCTTGACTCGTTGGATTCGTAAGCTCATTCACCATAACATGAGATCCTTTATAGGGATAAAGGTTATTGTCACCAGAGTCATGAATCAAATAACCTCAAGTATATATACATAGATGTACATTTACCGTCATAGGAATTGTTCCATAGAGTGAGCATTTATCTCGATAGATTAGAAAGGTATAATTGAAAAAGAATCCAAATGAAATCTATCACATACCTTTTTTGATGAAGTACTTGTTGATGTCTTCTTGTAGTCTTCAATCTTCATCCTTTAAGGATAGCTTCGATTTAACTTCTTAGACCTAATCTAGTCTGAAACTATCTTTAGTATACTAAATCAAGAATGAATTTTGGAAACTAACTTGACATACCAACGCTAGTGGGTTCAACTGAGCAGTGCTCTAACAATCTCCCCCTTTTTCAATTTTAGTGACAAAACCATTTTACATATGGCTTGTACTTGTTAAAAGCAAAATCGATAAGCTTGATTTCCTTGGTTCTTCAACTCTGCGTGTGTTCATCCTGTACTTGTTGAAGATCCATCATTGTATTATTACACAACATCAAAGTTTAATTATATCACAACTTTTAAAAAAAATACTACGGTGATATGTATCACCCCCCCTTAGTCAATACTTCATTTAGATATGAAAACCACTCCCCCTTACATAATAATCCGTAAACCATATGTATATGTAGTGTGAACTACAATAATTCTCCCCCTTTTGTCAATATAAATTGGCAAAGGTAAGAAAAATTGGTGGGATCATAATGAAATTTTCATAGAGGAACTTCTTGACCAAAGGAAAACATATCAACTTATTTAAATGATATCACGGAGTCGAAACTTAGTGACTTCGTCAAGGAGTTTATTAAGATACAAGTTAAACCCTACATGTTCCACAACCGCTTCTCCCCTCAAAGATATAGCAATTAAGCACATGTTCATTTAAGAACTCTCCCCCATAAACTTTCATTCCCTAAAGAACAACAAGAGTGACCTTACTCTAGAGAGAAGGATTTATACATTGGATTTTAGAAATCCTACAAGGAGATATGATTAAAGAACCAATCATTGAAAGTCTCTCATGAGATCGTGTTACTAAAAAAATAAATAGAACTATCTCGTGGTAACAATACACAATATGTAATCATGAATATCAAGTATTGTGATCATCTTTTCTAAGATACAAACTTGTATAAACAAGAATTGATATGCTTAGAAGGAAGAATAACCTTTTCCATAATGATTTGAACCAAGAATGGTTACCATAAGAGTATGAAAAAGATTCTTTGACAATAAAAACCTACATCTAATGGTTTTGATTATTGCTTCTAACCTGTTATGCTTAAGAATTTCAATCACAAATCAAGTTAGGTAATTAAGAATCATACACATGGTATTTAACCATATTTTTCTTCACCATAACTAGTTCAAATGACTCAAATGAACTAGTTAGAGAGTTGTTCAATTGCTTAGATCTTATGTACTACACAAGATACAATCGAAGCAAAAACGATTTGATTCACTCGAATTGGTTCATGAACTATATAGACACGGTTTGCAATTCCATTCCTTAGTTTATAGAGATGAGTTCACAAACATCATTTTAGACATAACCTACTCAAGTTCGCTGACTTAAGTTCCCAGATGGAGTTCACAAACTCCAGCAAAAAATTTGGGTTTGAGAACTTCGCCAGTTCGCGGACTTCGGTTCAAGGAATAAGGACTTATACATATATGTGTTTCCACAACAATGCTTATATCCTCCAATGGTTATATTGTCTAAACTCTAATTTCAATCATTGAAACATTCTCAGAGGGCGTTATATAGTTGTTATTCACAAACTATTTTTCGTCAGAGAAATTTTCAAAGTGATTGAAACTTAACATGACTTTCGTCACAAGGTAAAGATGAACTTGGCTAAATCGAAAGCTTACCAACACATATTTCGAGAGATATGTAAGCGAGTTAGACTCAGCTCGAAACAATAAATTGTTCCACATATTCAAAAATTACCAAACACAATATGTGCGCCTCGATTATTTTGTAATCCTCACCGTATTTACTAAGGATTCTTGGCGAGGATGCACTTTCAACACAATTAGGTTGTGTTGAGGTGAACAAAATCTTGCTCACCACAGGTATTCGAAACAAAATCATGCACGGACTCTAGGAATTTATAACTTTCTTGAAACCTTCAATAATTATTCCATACCTTTTTGAGATGTTATCCCCTATCAAACTCTTGTCTGGGAGATCCTTTTTAATAGTACTCGTTGCTTTATTGATCTTCTTTGGTACCCATTTTTGAGTTGCTTTTGGAGTAATGTATTTCTTTTTCTCCCTAAATAATTATGAAATTTCTTAGAGGGAATACTAGAAGAACTGATATTATGAGACTCAGTTTTTCTCTAGTTTGGAATATCAGATCTTGTTATCTTAATAGAGTCAGATCTGGTTTTATCTCGTTTAAGAAATCTGCAATTCCTTTGCAAGTGACCTGGTTTTCCACAATAAAAGCAATGTTTAGAAGAATGGAAAAAATTATGTTTAGTGTTACTTGAATGTGTATGTGCTTGCTTTGGAACTTGAAAGGATTTCCTCTTTTCGTTATCAGTAGTTGATCGAGATACTTTATTTTTGTCAATCGTGGAAGGTTTTGATTGAGAATAATCTTTAGCTTTGACAAATTTTACCTCTTTGCAAATACTAGGAGCGTTTATTCCTTCATAGCCCAATTCTCGTGTATCACGATGAATTCTACATGATCCCAATATTGAGGTTAATTTATCTGAGCTGCTATTTCTAGACAGACTCTCTTTTAAGATCGAGATTTCTTCTTCCAACCTTTTGACCTTTTCAAGCGCAATAACTAGATCATTCTTGGATGATTTACATTGAACTTTGAGATCTTCTCGTTCTGAATCAAATAACAAGTTTATCTCAATGTTCTCCAAGTTATCTAGCTTTGCTTGAAGAATGATTTCCCGATCTCGACCTTCGGCAATTTATTATTTTCGTATTTCGTTGAGATAATCTCTTGCACCACTAGTTACAAGCTGGTCTTGCAATTCTTTATTCCAACTATGAAGTCTGTCATATTTAACTTTCTCACTAAAAATGGTGCATTCATCTTCCGAGAGTTTTTTATGACATTCCTTAAGAAGATTATTAGCGAATGGATGCACATGGAACACTTCTTCGTCAGACTCAGAATCAGTATCTGAAAGAATTTTTTAAGAAGCTAATGCAATCTCGCCTACGTACTCTTAGGGATTATAATAGTCAGGTCCATCATCAAGAGTAGGCAAAGATGCTGCATATGCCGATTGTCTATGGCTCCAGCTAGGAAATACTGAAGACAAGTGCCCGAAACCACGATAGTTATAGCATTGTACATCATTATTAGGAGATGTTGCACCTTTAGAAAAACTCTTTTTCCTGTTTCTCAAGAATTTTCTAAATTGTCGAGGAGTAACATCCTTAGTATCTGGTGAGCCATATTTATCCTTAGAGGATTCAGAATTGTTTGCAGCTTTAATAGAAATCAATTTTTTTTCTAGATGCATGTTCATTATCAAAGATCTTTAACTTTCCAACAAGAGTATTTCTGGAGAGTGTAGAAAGATTGTTTGCTTCTTCAATGGCATGTTTCTTAGAGTCGTATATAGATGGCAACAATGTGAGAATTTTCATCACAATGTCCTTTTTCTGGAATAATCTTACCCAATGCAAAAGATGCATTAACAATTTCAGACAATTTGTGATTAAATTCATCAAATGTTTCATCATCAGACATGCGAAGGTTTTCCCAGTCAGATGCTAGGTATTCAATCCTTTCTTCTTTCTCTACGGCATTCCCTTCAAATACTGTTTCTAATATATCCCAAGCATCTTTAGACTTATTACACGCAGTAATGTAGTGCTGAAGATCTGGGGTAATGGCATGGATGATAGCATTCCAATAGTCGGAATTTTTCTTTGTATCAAGTATATCGGCAGGGGTGTACTCAACAATATTCTTGGGAGAGTTTACATCTCCAACTGCCACAACGGGAAAATCATAGCCATTAACAACATATGCCCATGATTGAAAATCACGCACTTGAAGAAAATCCCGCACAACAATTTTCCACCATAAGTAATTATATCCATCGAAGACTGGTAGTATGTTTATTGAGACAGCACCTCTTCCCATAGAGTCAGATTGCTACAAACACAGACTTATAAGGTCTTAAACGTGTTTGCCTGCTCTGATACCAATTGAAAAAGCGGGGGTCTAAAAACCACACCCAATATTTCTTTTGGAAATATGTATGGAACAAACTTCAATATAATCTCAAGAATAAAAACTCAATTGATAAATAATATTAAAGAGATTTATCTCCTACTCAACACAATCAATAGTTAAATAGAAGCAAGTCCGTTAACCTGATTTTAGTATGAGGTTTATTGAAACAAGATTTTGTGTTAATCACAACCTGTTCAATATCCACCGTGTATAAACCTCTTTAAGCAAAAATCACTAAAGGAATATTTTAACACGATGCCTACTTGAAACAGGGTTAGTCCGAATTGGTCTAACAATGTGAAAATAAGAAAAACAATTGTTCAAGATCAATCAAGTCTTATCCAACAAACAAGGTCGGATTTTGACAACTATGATTGATTAACGTACAACCTATATTATTTTAATTATAAAGATAAACAATTGTTTATAGGTGAAAATAGTTTCTGCTGATTTCGGTAATTGCGGACGTGAAGGTGAGAAACAATTTAAACCATAAACAATACTGCAAAGGAGTACTTTTGATTCGAGAGATCAATCTGTACAAGTCCGGCCTAAACCAAGAAATGGTCATTCCATACTTGCTTCGGTCACAACATGGAGGAGAAGGGTTGGTTTAGGGAGGGAAGCGAAGAGAGTGTTGAGGCCAGAATAATTATGGAAGAGTAGTACTTGACATGTGTCAGAAGGTGAGAGCTTTGAGAAAGCTTAGCAAGAGTTGCCTTTCTGAGTGTGGTGATTTCCCTTGACCAAGAACTTGTCATTCAATGGAAATAGGTAAGACCTATTTATACAAGTCGGAATAGAAACGTACCCTGGCCTCATTAAGGAGTGGGGAAGTAAATGGGAGGAGGTGGTGACCGTATGCATGGAATTTATGTCCATAAAGTTGTTAGCGCATGAAACTGGTTTTAATGAAACTGTTAACGTTACGAAATTGATGTCCCATAAAGTTGTTAACGCATGTGCTTTACGTCCCATGAACGTTTCACACATAACTTCCCGTATTTACTAACCGCCTCACCCTTATGACGGGTGTAGTATATGCCGCACGTTGTAGACCGCCAAACCAATACCCAAAGAGGATCCCTCAGTTTGTGTTGATGTCTCGAATGTTTTTGGGAAACATGTAGCATGTTGTTGTGGCTTGGCAAGTCAAGCTCAGGAAACTTACTAGCCTGGTGACCTTCGACGGTCAAGATTTTGCATCTTGAGAGGAGGGGAAACCGTTGATCGTTGCACGCCTTCGTTTTGGTAGTGAGGGCCAATCGTGGTGACGCGACTAGGTTGGCATGGCATGGTTTGGCGTGGCCAAACTTAGGTTTTTGGGCCAAAGGTTACCATGTGTCATCTTGTAACCTTGGATGGCTAGGATTTTCTCCTGGGTTTGAAGGGCAACTATTTCTTGTTGCACGCCTTTGTTTTGGTGGTCGCGTAGGGAAGACCAACAGGGTGGTGCGTCTAGGGCCATGGCAAGGGTGTTTGGCTTGGCATGGCATGACTAGCATAGCTAGGGCCAAGGCAGAGTGCGTTTGGCATGGCGCGGCTAGCTTGGGCTAGGTGCGTTTTTGGCTTGGCATGTGGGGCCAAGGGTTTTCCATGGGTGTATAGCGTGGCTAGGACCAAGGTAGGGGCATTTAGCTTGGCGTGATCTGACTAGCATAGCTAGGGCCAAGCCAGAGTACGTTTGGCATGGCGCAGCTAGCTTGGGCTAGGTGTGGTTTTGTCTTGGCATGTGGGGCCAAGGGTTTACCATGGGTGCATGGCGTGGCTAGGGCCAAGGCAAGGGCGTTTGTCTTGGCATGCGGGGCCAAGGGTTTTCCTTGGGCGCAAAGCGTGGCTAGCTTTGGCTAGGTGCGTGACCAAGCTAGGGTTTTGGGCTAAAGGTCGTGAGGTGACCTTAGACGGCCAGGAATTACTCCTGGGATTGAAGGGCAACCGTTGATTATTGCACGCCTTCAATTTGGTAGCCACGTGTTGAAGGCCAGCATGGTGGCATGGCATGGGGGACCATGGCGAGGTGTGTTTGGTATGGCGTGGCTAGCTTGGCTAGGTGCGTGACCAAGCTAGGGTTTTGGGCCAAAGGTCGTGAGGTGACCTTAGACGGACAGGATTTGCTCCTGGGATTGAAGGGAAACTGTTGACCGTTGCACGCCTTCACTTTGGTAGTCGCTTTGGGAAGGCCAGCATGGTGGCGCGGCATGGGGGCCATGGCGAGATGTGTTTGGCATGCCGCGTTCGGTGTGGCTGACATGATTTTCCATTGACACAGAGGTGTGGCTAGCATGGTTGGCATGCTTTGGCGCGGTCGGTGTGGCTGGCATGATTTGTCATTGGCATAGAGGTGCATCTAGCATGGTTGGCATGCTTTAGCGCGGTCTGTATGGATGTCATGATTTTTCGTTGGCACAGAGGTGCGACTAGCATGGTTGGCATGCTTTGCCACGGTTGGTGTGGCTGGCTTGATTTTCCATTGGCACAGAGGTGCGGCTAGCATGGTTGGCATGCTTTGGCGCGGTCGGTGTGGCTGGCATGATTTTCCATTGGCACGGAGGTGCGGCTAGCATGGTTGGCATGCTTTGGCGAGGTTGGCGTGGCTGGCTTGATTTACCATTGTCACAGAGGTGCGGATAGCATGGTTGGAATGCTTTGGCGCGGTCGGTGTGGTTGGCATGATTTTTCATTGGCACGGAGGTGAGGCTAGCATGGTTGGCATGCTTTGGCGCGGTCGGTGTGGATGGCATGATTTTCCATTGGCACAGAGGTGCAGCTAGCATGGTTGGCACGCTTTAGCGTGGTCGATGTGGCTGACATGATTTTCCATTGGCACATAGGTGCGGCTAGCATGGTTGGCATGCTTTGGCGCGGTCGGTGTGGCTGGCATGATTTGCCATTAGCACAGAGTGGAATTAGGTTTTGCTTGTTGTAACCCTAATTTGAAAAAAGGTACCCTAGTAATTATTTAGAGACACATTAAAGATTTTCAGTAAATGCGCCTAATTAAATGCTTTATCACTTAAATGTTCTGATGTCACTGTCTGCTAGGGTTTAGTGTTTTACGATTTTAACCCTATGTTAAAAACCACCATCAACATTAAGTCTCATGTTTAGTTCGGAACAAGTGCCTTGTTATGAGGTAAGCATATGATGGTGACAGGCGAGGACGAAATCGAAATATAAATCATTGCAAAGATGGTCAGGAGAATCCGACTAACCTTTTGAGTGGTGAAGAGAGTTTTGGCTTACTGTGTTGGCGGCCCTGCGTAAGTTGTACTTGGAACGCAAACCTTGGAGTGGTGAGATGAATTTTTTTGGATTGGTCTGGTCGTACATCTCCAAGGCAAAGGGAGCGTGGTCTTGGAAGGCGAAGCAAGTGGACGGCTTGGATCGAGGGGCCAAGAGGTGGCGTGGATGATAGGGTCACGTCAGCGGAGCTGGTGGCTTTTCATAGTGTGACCTTGGAAAGATGAGACGTACACGGGAGGCTAGGCGTGGTGGGGCCACGGCAATGGAGCGAATGGCTTGGCAGAGGAGCCGCGGCGATGGCATGGTGGAACGTGCAAGGACGGCTAGGCGTGGTGGGTCCATGGTGATGGAGTGAGGGCTTGGCTAGGGTCGCGATAATGGCATACATGGGAGGATAGGCGCAGTGGGGCCGCGGTATGGCGTGAGTGGTCTTGGACGTGGAAATTGGTCTTTGCCGGACCGGTTTCCTCTTGTCCTTCCTTGGCTCAAAATTGGAAATCATTTCTTGGTTCGAACTCCCAAGTACCATGTATATATAAAAGGAGGGCCAGCTTTTATTTTTTTTCACGCCTATTTATTCCTCCCAGCCGTGTGACAACAGCCAAGTAGAGCGGACGAGAAAATCCCAGGTATGCCTTCCAATACTTCTCTTTAACTCGTTTTTTTGTTGTTGGTGTAAACCATAGTTGTAGGCGTACCTTTTCATGACCTTGTAAAAATGTTGGCGTGAATCTTAGGTATTTTTTCCCTAGCTTGTCGTAACACTTAGGAATGAATAACATAGTAATGTTGACCGCCCCTACTCACTATGCAATGCAGGCACGTGATAGTAATTTCCACGTCTTCCCACAAAAACCTAGTTTTTAGGGTTTGCTCCTTGTTTTGGCATGGCCGTGTGCATGGTTCCCATTGTGGGGTGCACCTTCTCGGTTGGATAAGGATTCTATGCTAGCCTTGAAACAGACTGTCTTGTGTCTTGGGTGAGAAAACAACTTCCGTGCACTTTCCGTAATAATTTCTCCTTGTATTGTTAAGTTGTAGTTGTTTGGAAAGTGGAAGTATTGTGAGAGAATCTTTGTTATGACACTGCTTGAGAAAAATTCTTCCATACCGAAGGACGTTGGTAACTCCAAGCCAAACGTGGCTGATGAATTCTTCACGATAATCTCTGCCAGGAGAAGTCCTCTTAATCATGTGCCGTTGCTTATGACCGGTCTAGAAAGTGAGGGAGGGGATCGGTCGGCTCCTCCCGGGAATGTGATACGGTTGTGTCTTCATATGAAAGATTATTCTGATTCTTTTATTGATTTCAAATCCTCAGTGAGTCCATTGCGTTCCTTCGGGAAATGGATGCGGTTCATGATGATCCAAGAGCACGTAAGAACTAATTTGACCAAGGCGCAGATCGTTGATGCTGTTGCGGCTTCCGTAGTTCTTCAGATTAGGAAAGATATTCCAGGCTTGGTCGCTTTTGTTTCTAGATGGTGTCCAAACACCCACACGGTCGTATGTAGATGGTGCAAAATGACTATTTCCTTGGAGAGCGTGGCTGTATTGATGAACCTTCCTATAGTTGGAAACCTTGATGTCAAGTTGTCCGCAGATGATGAAGAAATGCATGCCGCCCTGGTTTCGAAATCAAGAGGATTCGTTCGGAAAGAAAATGTGACTAAGTGCTTCTATGACTGGTGGGTGTATCAGTGGTTTCCTGACGCGTTAGAGTCGAACTAGAAGAACAGTACACTTCATGTTGCAGTGTTCTTGGCTCTTTAGCTATCCAAGAATATTTTTGATGAAGGCTTGGGTAAGAAAGAGATAAGATATGGACTTATCAAGTTTTCCATAAAATTGGAAAAGGGCGTTGTTCTCCCCCTCGGTGGTTTTTTTCTTGGTTCTCTGTATGCACACCTGGACCAGCTGGTTTCGGACATGCGCGCCTCGAACGGCTACATGAAAGTAGATTTGTATGTTCATGACGCATTTCTCCAGGCGTGGCTATGGGAGAATTTCGATAAGTATGCCCTGAAACCGTTGGTTGTACTTTCCGAGTCTTGGGGTGGATCGAGGATACTGCGCTGGTTGAATAGGAGTCCCAAGACAGGTTCAAAACTGGTCGGACCTCTTGACAGCTCGTACACAGTTAATTTTCGTCCATGGGCTCTGGTGCATGCGTCTATCAATCATGTCACTACCTTTGCTCCTGCTCCAAAAATGTCTTTGACTTCTGATAAATAGTACCTGAGTGTCGAAGAGATGGTGTTCATGCACAGTTTCACATCTAGATATATGCCGTATTTCTTTCGAGGATCGTGTCAGACAGTCTCTTATAATATTGAGCGATCAGATCGGCATATGAGTTTCAACCAAGGGGTCCCTCTCGTTCGTCAGCTGACGGCTCCAAAGGATCTATTATTAGACGTTCTTGATGTTAGTGCTCTTGCGCTGGGCAGAAGCCTCCCTTTTTTTCTTTCGAAACGAAATCCGTCGACTACCTCCAAGTATAACGCATTCTGGCAGAGTGAATTCCTCGTCATCCAGGAATTTGTGAAAGCCGTAGTGGAGAACACTCGTGATAGGCCTTCCGCCGAGATTTTAGCAAAACATCCGTTACTGAGGGGTACTTCTTTAACCAAAAGGAAACCTGTCGGTATGGACGTGGAAAGTCCCCAAGTGAAGGAGCGAAGGTCTAAGAATCGTTCTGGCAGTTTCCAGTTATACTCCACAGCTCTACCGACTTTTAGTTCATCCAACATGAGGGTACGTGTGATTTCTTTCTTGACTTCAGCTGGATCATGTATATCCTTGTTTATTTTTCTGAGGACGCATCCTTGTACCTCATCCATGGTTTCAACAGCATGAACGCCTTTACCAAACTTGCAAGTAGTCAGAAAGCGTCGTTTTTTGAGACATAAGGTGGCGGTGCCGAGTTCATCCATGGTGATGGGGATTCCGAAAAGGATGAAAGTTCAGAGTCCAGCGATGGCGAGAGTAGTTCTTCAGATAACATTGCTGAATCTTTCTCTAGTCATGAAACCGTCAGTGTTTTTCTTCTTTCCCTTTTTTTGCTAGCTAAAACGATTTTTTTTCCAAAACCAAAAATCCGAGGAAACCGTCCAAACAACCAATCCCGTTCAATTCGGGATGATCATCTAACCGAAGTCCCCTCCATGTTTTTTGGACTTCTTTCCCTTTTTTTTGGGGTAAAACTAAATCCATCTTAATAAATTCAATCAATCCGATTTTTTTAGGAGGAAAAATCCGCTCCCAGGGATGATCTTGGATTTAGCGGAAGACCACCACCAAGAATTCAAATTTGAATATAATAAGTTATTAATACCTATTATTTCTTAACTTTCATCATTAATAACAACTAATTTCAAAAAAAGCAAAAGAAAATATGATTCTAATCTAAAAAAATTAACAACAACTATTTTCATCAATCAAAAGCCGTTCTTCTTCAAATTTTAGAGAAGCATTTCTAATATATGGATCTATATCATATTCAATTTTTACGAAAACTTAATGGTTCAAATGAGAGTTATTGATTTTATAAGATCTTTTAAACATTTGGACAACTGTGCCAAACAGTTATTTGGACATTGAGATTCCTCGTCAAGATAAAAAATCGCGCTGATATCATGACTCAGGGAACATAGAGGAGGGAACTTTGGGGGATGAAACCGTAGTTATCTATCAATATTAAATGGATCTCTTGCCAGATTCTTAAATCACTTAGATTTAGTTGTATGTGCCACCTTCAATCCTCCGTATCCGGCCCCTTTCCCAGGTCATGTGTTGATTGTTGGATTTAGCATGCTAGCTAAACATGCGACATTATATACCAAGATTTGGGAAAGCTATGGTCACATTGCCACGACTAAGAAGATCACTAGTCGACATGCGTTGGTAAAGCGTGTGGAGGAATCCTTGTCTTCGATTGATGATATGTGCAGCGTGACTGGTCATACAGTTTCTGAGGATGTAATCTCTAGATGGAAGTTCCATCGTGACATGTGCATGGACTTCGAATTCAACGTTCCTTGGTTCGTTGAAGGTCTCTCTGATGTTGAAAGGTCGTTGGACGGAGCAGTTGAAGGTCCCTCCGCATACATGATGAAGAAGCAGGAAGCGGAATTCAAGAAGTTGTGCAGGAAGTTGAAACTTAAGAGGGCGGATCTCCAAAGCACGAGGGAGGCCTTTGTCAAAAGGAGCAAGCCGCTGTTGGAAAACTTCCCTTGAATATATATCTGTCTGTTGGACCTCTTATCTTTAGGTTTTTTTTTTTTGAAAGGCAAATGAGACACCTGGTTTTTGGTTTTGATTTTCTGGTTTTCTCTGGTTAATAGATAAATGCTACCTTGACAGTTTTGGATTATATATTTTGTTTTCTTTGAATAAAATGTTTAGAATTGAATTATCTTTGGCTCTGAATGAAAGTGACGCAGACATCCCAAGAAAACCATGGAACTGTGTGTTGGTAAACTATGTATCTTGTCTTGAAAACTTGAAATAGCAAACCATGTCTCTTGTCTAGGTAAGACTTACTCGGTTTTTAGGTCTCCCGATGAAAAGTGAACCTTCCGGGTGTAAGACTGAGTTTTATGGGAGACACCGCCATGGAAAGTCCCAGTCGTTACTGAGCCGTCTGATAACCGATCCGTTGACCCTTGGGAAGATTTTCTGCTTATATCCTCTGGGAAGTCCCCAATCATCCCTTGTCCTGTCATGACTGATAATAGATCCACCGGGTAATTGAGTCGGAGTGGATCATCTTCCCCTACCATTTTGACGTCTGGATCGAAGAACGAGATCAATGGTCGAAAATTGATATTGTAACCGAAAGATCGAACCTCCCGCTGTGGTCGCCAATTGTTTATAGGTGAAAATAGTTTCTGCTGATTTCGGTAATTGCGAGTGTGAAGGTGAAAAACAATTTAAACCCTAAACAATGTACTGCAAGGGAGTACTTTTGATTCGAGAGATCAATCTGTACAAGTCCGGCCTAAACCAAGAAATGGTCGTTCTGCTTATGTCACAAAGTGGAGGAGAAGGGTTGGTTTAGGGAGGAAAGCGAAGAGAGTGTTGAGGCCAGAATAATTATGGAAGAGTAGTACTTGACTTGTATCAGAAGGTGGGAACTTTGAGAAATCTTAGCAAGAGTTGCCTTTCTGAGTGTGGTGTTTTCCCCTGACTAAGAACTTGTCGTTCAATGGAAATAGGTAAGACCTATTTTGACAAGTCGGAATAGAAACGTACCCTGGCCTCATTAAGGAGTGGGGAAGTAAATGGGAGGAGGTGGTGACCGTATGCATGGAATTGATGTCCATAAAGTTGTTAGCGCATGAAACTGTTAACGTTATGGAATTGATGTCCCATAAAGTTGTTAACGCATATGCTTTATGTCCCATGAACGTTTTACACATAACTTCCCGTATTTACTAATCTCCTCACCCTTATGACACTTCCTTATGACGGGAGTAGTATACGCCGCACGTTGTAGACCGCCAAACCAATACCCAAAGAGGATCCCCCAGTTTGTGTTGATATCTCAAATGTTTTTGGGAAACATGTAGCATGTTGTTGTGTCTTGGCAAGTCAAGCTCGGGAAACTTGCTAGCCTGGTGACCTTCCACGGTCGAGATTTTGCATCTTGAGAGGAGGGGAAACCGTTGATCGTTGCACACCTTCGTTTTGGTAGTGAGGGCCAATCGTGGTGGTGCGACTAGGTTGGCATGTCATGGCATGGCATGGTTTGGCGTGGCCAAACTTAGGTTTCCGGACCAAAGGTTACCATGTGTCGTCTGGTAACCTTAGATGGCTAGGATTTGATCCTGGGATTGAAGGGCAACAGTTGCTTGTTGCACGCCTTTGTTTTGGTGGTCGCGTAGGGAAGACCAACTGGGTGGTGCGGCTAGGTCCAAGGAAAGGGAGTTTTGATTGGCATGGCATGAATAATATAGCTAGGGCCAAGGCAGAGTGCATTTGGAATGGTGAGGCTATCTTGGGCTAGGTGCGTTTTTGGCTTGGCATGTGGGGCCAAGGGTTTTCCATGGGTGTATGGCGTGGCTAGGGCCAAGGCAGGTGCGTTTATCTTGGCGTGGTGTGACTAGCATAGCTAGGTCCAAGGCAGAGTACGTTTGGCATGGTGCGTCTAGCTTGGGATAGGTGTGGTTTTGGCTTGGCATATGGGGCCAAGGGTTTTCCATGGGCGCATGGCATGGCTAGGGCCAAGGCAAGGGAGTTTGGCTTGGCGTGTGGGCCAAGGTTTTTCCTTGGGCGCATGGCATGGCTAGCTTTGGCTAGGTGCGTGATCAAGCTAGGGTTTTGGGCTAAAGGTCGTGAGGTGACCTTAGACGGCCAGGAATTGCTTCTGGGATTGAAGGGAAACCGTTGATTGTTGCATGCCTTCACTTTGGTAGCCACGTGATGAAGGCCAACATGGTGGCGCGGCATGGGGGTCATGGCGAGGTGTATTTTGTATGGCGCGACTAGCTTGGCTAGGTGCGTGACCAAGCTAGGGTTTTGGGCCAATGGTTGTGAGGTGACCTTAGACGGGCATGATTTTCTCCTGGGATTGAAGGGAAACCGTTGATTGTTGCACTCCTTCACTTTGGTAGCCTCGTAGGGAAGGCCAGCATGGTGGCGCAACATGGGGGCCATGGAGAGATTTGTTTGGCATGGCGCAGTCGGTGTGGCTGGCATGATTTTCCATTGGCACGGAGGTGCGGCTAGCATGGTTGGCATGCTTTGGCGCGGTCGGTGTGGATGACATGATTTTCCATTGGCACAAAGGTGCGAATAGCATGGTTGGCATGCTTTGGCGCGGTCAGTGTGGCTGGCATGATTTTCCATTGGCACGGAGGTGCGACTAGCATGGTTGGCGTGCTTTGGCGTGGTCGGTGTGGCTGACATGATTTTTCATTGTCACGGAGGTGCGGCTAGCATGGTTGGAATGCTTTGGCGCGCTCGGTGTGGCTGGCATGATTTTCCATTGGCACAAAGGTGCGGCTAGCATGGTTAGCATGCTTTGGCGCGGTCGGTGTGGCTGGCTTGATTTTCCATTGGCACATAGGGGAATTAGGGTTTTGCTTGTTGTAACCCTAATTTGAATAAAGGTACCCCGGTAATTATTTAGAGACACATTAAAGATTTTCAGTAAATGCTTTATCACTTAAATGTTGTGACGTCATTGTCTGCTAGGATTTAGTGTTTTACGATTTGAACCCTAAGCTAAAAACCACCATCAACAACAATATAATGCGGAAAATGAAAAAACACATACACCATAATTTTGTTAACGAGGAAACCGCAAATGTAGAAAAACCCCGCGACCTAGTCCAGAATAAACACACACTGATTATAAGTTGTTACACCAATTTCCTACTACCTATTCGGACTAGATGTAATACCTTCTTCAGTTGTATTCTTATAGAACTCCTAGAAGAACACCGATTCTCTTTAGAAATTCTTCACGCAAATCTTCTAGCAGAACCCAAGGTTCTCTTTTGAAGATACAACAACACGATTGATACGATTTGTTATTTTGTTTGCACAAAACACCGGTTTGATTTCCCTTTATATATAAATCAAGGTTTTTGAAACCTTGTAGATTAGGGTTTTAACTTACGATCAGTATGCGTACTCACAAGAAGTCCGTGAACATGATTTTCGTAAGTGAACTTGGGTGATTCCAAAGATCAATTTCCAAGTTAAGAAAACCTTAATAATTCTACAACAAGAGCAACTAGATAAATCTAGATATATCTACAGATATCTTGTTTAAAACTTCTTAAGGATTTTTACGAGATGCCTCAATATAAGTTTTTCTTTCTAGTCTCCGATTTCGACTAACAAGTGTTGGTATACTATCGGAAGATTGAAATCCATCAAAACCTAGGTTTTATGATCGACAACTCTTGAATGATTTTATATCAGAAGATAAAACCTTAGAATAGACAAGAGGTGAAAAACCTAGATTACAAGTTGTATAATCAATCACGAAGATTAGATTCAACTTGGCTTTGTGATCCCCCAATACAAAGACTTTTATCTCACTCTTGTTCATGAAGAACAGAAGACATGGAAACAACCTGCAAAGCTTACGCCAATTTTCCAAAGTGGGAATTAAATAAATGCCCCTCTTTTTACTTCACCTTCACAAATGCCCTTACAATCTTCACAAATACCCCTAACTAATCCGGAAGGAAAACATTTCGTTCATAATTCCCAAAATATCCTCCCAGATTCTTAAAGTTCTGAACACCGTATTTCCATTTTTATTTTAGATCTGAAAAAGAATCCCTCATCTTCTCTTTCCTCCTATTTCTTATCACCACCACCTCACATCTGCGATTAGCACAACCCCGCCATCGCTGCCACCACCTCCGTTGCAAGATCCAGAATTTTTTTAAAACCAGTGAGAATCGAAATCATGTGATAATGAGTGATTTAATCGCTGCAACTTCTCGGATCATACTACCATGGCAGTGCAACTTCTCGATAAGGATCATATTACTACCATTATCAAAATACCATTCTAAGGCAGTAAAATGACATCCTAATCTTACTCTCGTCTTTTCAAAAACATCTTCATCTAGAGTTGGGTGGAAATAGAGTCACTTATTTCCCTTGCAATGGAATTAAGGTGAGGTAGAAGGTGGAAACTTAATACTCACATTAGGTTTCTTTACCTATGTGGTTTTAGAATAATCCTTCTCATAAAGATTTGTTTGATTGAACTTGGATGATAAATTAATAACTAATCCTAAATTCTGAATTATTATGAATTTACCGGTGGTGGTGGTGGATAGTATTAAATCATTATCTTCCATTTGAACTAAACTAATCGATTTAAGTCATTATCAAACATGAAATACAAAACTCTACATCTCAACAATTAGTTTTTGTTCTTTCTCATTTTTTAATACTAATAAAATACTTGATTTTTTGGTGAGTTATTTTAGCTTACCACATGAGTTAAGAGATAATCGCTCAACAAAATGTTATTTTTGTTCAAACCACTTGTTTTTAATCAGTTCTAATTTTTAATAAAATAGTTATCAAATAATTATGTTTCATGCCTTATGTGTAGTAGAAGTAATCAAGATGTCCACCACTTTGTGTTAAAAATTATTTAACAAAATAATGACTTTAATTTTGTAATGGTGGAATTTAGTTTAATAATTTTTTTAAACTTAATAATTTTGTTTCCCATTCTTTTTCCTATGGAATTTTTATGTTGATGATTGATGTAAAAGAGGTAATCAATGGAATTTGTCTCCAACTACCTTTACTTTATTTTGAATTCCAATAGTAATTGTTAAAGTTTCTAAAGTTTAGTTAAAAGTAGAACAATAAATGAGTAGGATTTTTCTTATTATTCTTTGGATTCTTAATCTATAATGATTAAGTTTTATCCCCTAGTTGACACATATAGGCTAACGTTCCATTTCTAATATCTTATGTTCATGATTAAATAACTTGTATTCTCATTTCATTTCATTTAAATATCACAAGTTTCTAATTATATGGCTTAGATTATGGGCCATGGAAGATATGTAATCATGTCTTTACTAACAAGAGTAATACAACAATTAGTGTTTAGGTTAGAGTAAACATAGAAGAAAAGAAGAGGAGGCGCACTTTTTCCTTTACCCGAGAACTATAAATGGTGTTTTTATTTTACTACATTCCCGTTTAATTTGATCAAAAACCTTTCTTTTTATTTAAGGTTAAAAAATATGTGAATGATAATCTTTGTGAGTTTGGTTTGTTAGAATGGATTCTTATTATGACTTTCCTTGGAAACGGTGGTTGTTTCAAACCCACGTGCAACTTCTCGGATCATACTACCATGGCAATATATTTTATTAAGTAAATAAAAAAAAAAAAATGAGAAGCTAAAAAATTAGTCTAATCTCTCAAAGATTCACCGTTAAATCGTCTTTTCAAAAAACATCTTCATCATTTCCCTTGCCTTAATACTCACTTCTTCAATAATATGTGAATGATAATCAATGTTGTGAGTGAGAATAATCCTTCTCATATTTGTTCAGATGATAAATTAATAACTAATCCTGGTGGTGGTGGTGGTGCTAAACTAAAGAGATATTACGATTTGGGGATTTTTTAGATTTTTTGGTGAGATTCTTCCGATAATTCAGGCAAACCACTTGTTTTTAGTTCTAATTTTACAAATAATCATCTTTCTAGCAATTGTATGTGGAATTTACTTAATTGGGAATTTGTTGATGATTGATGGTGGAGATTCCAGTATGGGTTGTAGAATTCCGAAAACAGATTCCATTTTGTAGTTGCTGTTTCTAAGTGGGTCGATGTTCGATTTACACTTTGATGGGAACTACGTTTAATTTGATGGTTAAAAACTTTTGGTTTGGTTTGTTATGGAATCTTTTAATTTTGTTTTGGTTCATCTGTTTGTTTTTTCTTTACTCTGTTCTTAATGTTTGGATTTGGATCTAATCTAGGGTTCTTCTTTATGGTTGGATTCTGATCCATCCTTAAACCCAAAGTCAGATCGGTGGATTTAGGTTTCTCGATGTATCTTTTTCCCTTGTTATCAATTTGTTTGGTGAGATTACTCTGAAAAATCAATTCCAGGATCTATCAAGGTGTTTCTCTGTTCAATTGATTTTTCAAAGAATCAAGGTGCTATAATCAGGGCTTCACAATAATTTGCTATCAATTCTTTGTTTGGCTATTCCAATATCTATCGTCTTGAAAAATCAAGTTGTCTAGTGAGATTACTCATAAAAATCAAGTTTGCTTGCTATCGATTCAACAACCAATGTTTGTGTATCAACAATGGAAAAATGGAATCAACAACCAATATTTGTGTATCAACAATAGAAAAATGGAGTCAACAACCAATGTTTGTGTATCAACAATGGAAAAATGGAATCAACAACCAATATTTGTATATCAACAATAGAAATTGACCTTAGTTTAGGGAGTCAACAACCAGTGTATCTGTATCAACAATAGAAAAATGGAATCAACAACCAGTGTTTGTGTATCAACAATAGAAAAATGGAATCAACAACCAATGTTTGTGTATCAACAATGGAAAAATGGAATCAACAACCAATATTTGTGTATCAACAATAGAAATTGACCTTAGTTTAGGGAGTCAACAACCAGTGTATCTGTATCAACAATAGAAAAATAAAATCAACAACCAGTGTTTGTGTATCAACAATAGAAAAATGGAATCAACAACCAATGTTTGTGTATCAACAATGGAAAAATGGAATCAACAACCAATATTTGTGTATCAACAATAGAAATTGACCTTAGTTTAGGGAGTCAACAACAAATATTTGTGTATCAACAAAGTAAGAATGGAATCAACAACCAAATTTGACAAATATTTTTGAACTTTTGATTTTTTGGATCAACTTCAGTTGTTGACGCCTAATATTAATGGCGGCGGTGGAAGCGGCAGCGGCAACATCAGTGGTGGTGGTGGGGGCAGAGTGGTGGCGGCGACGGAGTGGTGGTGGAGTGGTGGCGGCGGCGGAGTGGTGGTGGTGGCGGCGGTGCTGTTGGTGGATGTAAAATAATAGATTTTTTTTTTAATGGATACGATTTTTAGATGGAAAATAATAATGTAAGGGAGGGTATTAAGGTAATCTATTTTTTAAGGGATAAGGTATTTAAATGATAGGGGTATTTATATTGTTGTATAAGGGTATATTTATTGGGTGTCAAAACTAGGGGTATTTAATAAATATACCCTTTTCCAAAAGGGATGATAACGTGTAAACCCACGAACCCTTTATTTATAGTGAAAGGTAGCTTGAAAGCTAAGCATATCTATTTTACTTTTTCAAGACTCTCCTAATTTTGGGAGTCTTTCCTAAGTTAAAACTCTTGCCAAAATAGTTAATTAATTAGCAAATATTGTATTTATGTGAATAAATCACAAATTAAATTAGGAAGGAATCACAAACACTTTAATATGGTAATCAAAGATGTTTGGAGTAATAGCTAACTTGCCTAGATAAGGAAACATCACCAACTTGACCAAAAATCCCTTTTAGTCACGTATTTGGCCCAAGTTCGCGTACCGTTACAAACATCCCATGGGTTGTTTCAAAAAAATAAAATGAACTTAAATCAGTCATAACTTCATCGTTATAACTCGGAATTGAGTGATTCTTGGCTCGTTGGATTCGTAAGCTCATTCACTATAACATGAGATCCTTTATAAGTATAAAGGTTATTGTCACCAAAGTCATGAATCAAATAACCTCAAGTATATATACATAGATGTACATTTACCGTCATAGGAATTGTTCCACAGAGTGAGCATTTATCTAGATATATTAGAAAGGTAGAATTGAACAAGAATCCAAATGAAATCTATCACATACATTTGTTGATGAAGTACTTATTGATGTCTTCTTGTATTCTTCAATCTTCATCCTTTAAGGATAGCTTCGATTCAACTTCTTAGACCTAATCTAGTCTGAAACTATCTTTAGTATGCTAAATCAAGAATGAATTTTGGAAACTAACTTGACATACCAACGCTAGTGGGTTCAACCGAGCAGTGCTCTAACAATCTCCCCCTTTTTCAATTTTAGTGACAAAACCATTTTACATATGGCTTGTACTTGTCAAAAGCAAAATCGACAAGCTTGATTTCCTTGGTTCTTCAACTCTGTGTGTGTTCATCCTGTACTTGTTGAAGATCCATCATTGTATTATTACACAGCATCAAAGTTCAATTATATCACAACTTTGACAAAAATACTATGGTGATATGTATCACTCCCCTTTAGTCAATAGTTCATCTCGACATGAAAACCACTCCCCCTTACATAATGATCCGTAAATAATATGTATATGTAGTGTGAACTACAATAATTCTCCCCCTTTTTGTCAATATAAATTGGCAAAGGTACGAAAAACTGGTGGGATCATAATGAAATTTTCATAGAGGAACTTCTTGACTAAAGGAAAACATATCAACTTATTTAGATGATATCACAGAGTAGAAACTTAGTGACTTCATCAAGGAGTTTATTAAGATACAAGTTAACCCCTACATGTTCCACAACCGCTTTTCCCCTCAAAGATATAGCAATTAAGCACAAGTTCATTTAAGAACTCTCCACCATAAACTGTCATTCCCTAAAGAACAACAACAGTGACCTTACTCCAAAGCGAAGGATTTATACATTGGATTTTAGAAATCCTACAAGGAGATATGATTAAAGAACCAATCATTGAAAATCTCTCATGAGATCGTGTTACTAAAAATAATGTTAGAACCTATCTCATGGTAACAATACACAATATGTAATCATGAATAAAGGTTATTATCACCAAAGTCATGAATCAAATAACCTCAAGTATATATACAAAAATGTACATTTACTGTCATAGGAATTGTTCCATAGAGTGAGCATTTATCTCGATAGATTAGAAAGGTAGAATTGAACAAGAATCCAAATGAAATCAATCACATACCTTTGTTGATGAAGTACTTATTGATGTCTTCTTGTAGTCTTCAATCTTCATCCTTTAAGGATAGCTTCGATTCAACTTCTTAGACGTGATCTAGTTCGAAACTATCTTTAGTATGCTAAATCAAGAATGAATTTTGGTAACTAAAATTGACAACTAACTTGACATACCAACGCTAGTGGGTTCAACCGAGCAGTGCTCTAACAATTTTTACGTAACGTTCGGTTAGATATTTGATTGGGTTGAAGTTTGCGAACCAACCGAACTTCTTACACTTGGTATAAACTTTTTTTTACGTAAAGTTTGGTTAGATATTTGGTTGGGTTGAAGTTTGCGAACCCACCGAACTTCTAGACCCTAAAGTTTGGCAACATTTCGGGCAAACATAACATAACTCTGTAAGTCCTATAATTTTTTTTTCGGCAACATGTCTGTTAACCGAACGACTTAAAACCTCCATTAAAAGTGAGTTCGACTACCTGCGTCTTTGGAAAAAGTAGCCGAACTACACTTCCAGATGTGTTCGGTTACCTATTCATTACATAAGGTAACCGAACTGCCTTGACCTAGCCGAAATCTACTTTCAAATTTTATATATTTTAGACCAATTCAACCAACATTATCTAAGTTTGAAGCATACCTGGGTACCCAAATACTCTTTCTCCGGTTGTGGTTGGTAAAATCAATTGTTTTCATCTTGAGATTGATTTTTAGGAAGAATACAATCACCATTTAAGAAATAACTCTTATCCGGATCATTGTGAGGATTAACGAATACTCTTGGAGAGGAAGGAAATGAAAATTCAGATGAGCTATCATCACTTGAATACTCAAGCTTAGTGAACTCAATTTTTTTTTCCATGTTTTTCTTCTTCATCTTCTCTAACTTTACTCTCTCAATAATTCTACTTCTTTTAAAAAAAACCCATCTGTAAATCTAATCTCACTAGTTAGGTATTAATATAAATATCTAAATTACCTAAATTTATTTCTTATCTTATCAAAAAATCTTCACTAATCATTACACATCCCTAACTAATTATTACCATCCCTCCTTCAACTCTATTCCTCTCTCTATGTGGGATGGAAATTTCAAGAATCAAAACTTCAGGATAAACCCTTTAGCTAGTATTAAAATCTTCCATAAAGATGAGCACTTGTATTTATATGGTTTTCTAATTATTCAAGAGATAAAAATCGACCTAAAATTTATTGACTTGCTAAACACTAATTGATCTTGAGTGGTTTCCAAACTCAAAAAAAAAAGGTATCTTGAAATCGTAACTTAAAAATATCGTAGTTGGTCTCTTGGTGATGGTTCGCACCCTTAGTTGTTTTTGCAACACGCTCACGAACAAAGTGATAATCTATCTCTATATGCCGTTCTTGCATGGAAGATTGGATTTCTTTAATCAACCACAATGAAGGAGTAGGAGTGTGAATACCCACTCAAACAAAGACCGTATCTTTAACTTAATCACTTCACTAATCATTACACTAACTAATTATTACCAAAATTAATCAAGAGGATAATTTAGGTATTAATATAAATATCTAAATAAGAGATGACCTAAATTTATTTCTAATATCTTACCAAACCAAAAAAAAAAAGGTGGTACTTAAAAAATCGTTCTAAAATTAACCGAAAACTGCAGCTGCAGCACAAGCCCACAATTCCCCGATTGACGAAATCATCCCTATCCAATCTGTTTTATTTCTTTCTTCTCTAGCCTTAAACAGTTAAACCCTGTCTCTCTTCTGCCATCCCTCCTTCAACTCTCATTCCCTCTCTCTATGTGGGATGGAAATTTCAAACAGTAATCAAAACTTCAGGTATTTCTTAAACCCTAATAATCATTCACAACACTCTATTCTCTTGATCTCTGATTTCTATTCCCATTTCAATACTTTAATCCAAACCATAAACCCTAGTTCTGTTTCCTTAATGGTGGCTACAATTTCACGTCTCATTCAGAGAAAGTTTAATCACACTGTCTACTTATTTCAATCTATTTCATTGTCCTCTGCTTCTCAAAGAACCACTGGTAAATGTAGATACTCTAATTTCTTAAATCTTGATTTGTTATTTTGCCCCATTTTTAGTCGATTTTTTACGGATGATTCTTTGTGGTCTAAGCGGAGATTGGTTTCGAAACAAGAGTATGAATTAGAGGAGTTAGACAGAGGTATTAATCTTAAATTTGGATTAGATAGAAGAAGAAATCATAATGAGGAAAAAAAGGTTGTTCAAATTGTAGAGTTGATAAAAAGAGATGGAAGTGAGTTGGAGAGTAAGATTCATCTGATGGATGTGAATATCTCTCTTGATTTAGTTAGGGAGGTTTTTCCGCGCTTGAATTATGATGGAGTGTCAGGTTTGCATTTCTTTTGCTGGCTTAGTGAAACACATATTGATTTTAAGAGGAGTTCTGTGTTTTGTAGTATGGTTATTGATAATCTAGGTAGAATGGAGGATTATGATCCGATGATGCTTCTTTTTAAGGATTTTTCGAGAAAAGGAATTTGTTTATCTGAAAATGCATTTGCGTTTCTAGCTGACTCTTTAGAGGATGAATTTAAAGGTAGGGATAATGTGAGAAAAATTGTTGAATTATTGAATGAAGCTGGGGGTTCAGCTGGGAGTTCTGGGGTATTTTATTTGATTAAGATGTTATGTATATTGAAAGCTTTCGATTTGGCTGTCTTTGTGATGGAGGAAACAGCAAGGAGGACTTCTTATTATAATGTTCTCGTCTGGGCCAAGTGTCGTGGTAGTGAGTTTCAAGAAGCGAGGGAGTTGTTTGATGAGATGAGGTGATATGGTTGTTACCCGAATTCCAATACTTACAATTATTTGCTTGGTAGCCTCTGCAAGGATGGAAGAATTGGTGAAGCTTGTAGCTTGGTTGAGGTAATGAATGAATTGGGGTATATGCCTGATGCTATTACCTTTGAAATATTCATCTTTCATGCCTGTCGACAAGATAGGTTGGATTTTGCAATGGAATTCCTTAATCAGATGATCTCTGGAGGTCTTGAACCTCGGCTAACGACTCATGCAGCTTTCATCAAGGGTTACTTTAACTCTAATAGATTGCAGGAAGCATATAACTTTGTTGTTGATATGGCTGTGAAGTATAAGTACTCTGGTAATGTGAATTTTAGTTTGCTTGCAAGCCTTCATCATAAAAAGGGAAAGTTGCTCGATGCCCGAGATATTCTTGTTTGTATGATTGAAAAGGGGCTCAAACCCAATTTTCCTGTTTATGTCAAAGTATCAAAGAATCTCTATAAAGCTGGTATGAGCCATTTGGCTGCGGATCTTAAGAGTAGATTGTCGAAGCTGAATTCAGGCTTAGTGTAAATTGTTGCGCATATTCATTTCAAGCTTTGCCATGTAATGTTAGTGAATTTCCAGATGAAAACAGCAATGTTTCTCGCCTTCTAGAGATGTAAATATAACCTCACAGCGAGTTTAATGAGGAAGACTGCAATTCATTCTCAAGGAATAATATCCCGTTTAACTTTTGGAGTTGTCAATTGTTATCATTTTGTTTCCTTTGTGTGTGGGCGGAATTTTTAAGTAGATGTTCACAGTGGGAAAGGAATCTTCGAATTTTAGTTCTTCCAGTTACAAGTAACTCTTGTTTGAGGATTCTTATTTTCACCTGCATTGCTTGGGATAAACAACTGGAGAAGTCTCTCCAGGAAGTGAAATGAAGGAAGAAGCGTTGCGGCCTCGGTTCATTGTACCTATCACTAGGTATGTATGAGTTTTCAATTGGCTAATAATTTTGTTCCGATTAGTTGTTATTTAACGTTTCTGTTATGTAACTGGATGATGCTTTACAATCCGACTGTTATTTCAATCACCATTTGATTTTGGTTGTCACGATGGTAAACATGTGTATCACTTATATAATGATGATAGTCCTAGAATCTATATAGGCTTGATACAAGATGCTTTGGGAATACATTGTCTATAGGAATGGATATCTTATAATATATCTTTCTGGTAAAATGAGTTTGGTACTTCAGTTGGATTATTCATTATAGTGCTGATTCATCCATGCTTATGAGTATGGTAGCGGGTACCAAACTACTGGTGCTGAAAACATATACAAATTGGTAATCAGGTAGTTGATTACCACCACTTGACCTGAAAATTTGTACTGAAAAGAGAGGAGTAACAGTATATCCTTAACTGTAAGAGATTCATAAAAGATAGGATTAGTTATTTGTTATTATTTTGCTTATGGAAAACAGTATATAAAAGTAGTAGTTCTGCACATTCTGGGAAAGTGATCCTAAGATTACTTGGAATTTTTTGGCATTCATAGTAGTTATACAGTAGTAGTACTATTAGGTATTGTTCCAGCAAACTTTGGTTCTATTCTGCTGTTATATGTATATGATATCAGCGCCAGTGGTTGTCTTCAAGAATCATGAGTCAAATTAAAACTTGCACTGAGCTTACCAGATAGTTCGTTGAAGGAAGGCGAAATACAGGGAGTAGCATATTGTTTATTTAATAATTAAAGCATCCAAGACATTATTATTGTAATGGTAAAATCTGTCTGTGCACTGATCTGTGATAAATGTTTAATAATCCACATCTTTTAGTATTACTAATTTTTATGGTAAGACTGGTTAAAACATATGTAGCAATGGTAAACGGACGTGGGTTAGCAGTAAGATATTGATCTTGTTTTTGAGTTGGTATTTATCTTGGTTCATGTAAATTCATTGTTTGGCTGAATACTTCTACTTGTAGTAGATTCAGTATTTAACTCAGCTCCCCAAAAGATAGTGTGATCTTTGGTTCAGCTCTTAGCTTCACATGTTCAGCTCTTATTTTCACATCAGAGTTTGGTACTTCAGTTGGATTCTAGTGCTGATTCAGTTGGTAGCCGGTAGAATTCAAAAATGCATGATGATGCTATTAGCTCAATGCTTATGTGATCTCATCATCTCCCCTGTATACAACATCAGTGTACATATGAAAACAAATTCCTTGATGGTTTTGAAAACATCAGTGAGCTTAACAACCTCCTTTATGAGTTGTTCGATCCTCTCCTCTGTGGTTTTGAAGCTTAAAATTTCATCACTAAAACGTGCTTCATTTCTGGCTTAGGGTTGCTGTTTCCCATTACTCGCAACTTTGCTTGCTTTGTCCCATCTCTACTCTTTGTTCTTCTTTCATATGGTTTTGGTTGGTTTTTCCATGCATGCTAATTTCCACTTTTTATAATTTACTGCCGCTAAAGTTGTTTCCAAATCCATTATTTTCTTTTCCCTGCCTGTACCTATTTCATTGAAACAGTCCAAACTGTGCATGGGTTACTTATATCGAGCGCAAGCTTCATGTAATGGTTTATTGCCCCATTTGTGCTTGATTATACCTACAGCCTCGACATAAAAAGAGAGAGTTGGGAATCTTGGGATGGTAAAATATTCAAAGTGTTTTGTGTTTGTATATTTTTTGTTGTCTTACTATGCAAATTCTGTTGGAATGAGTCATGAATGAGTCATGAATATGTCATACTGCCAGTTACACTATAGAGTTAAACTACTGTAGAGTGAGTTGGTGAGTGTTAGTGAGTTGGTGAGTGTTAGAGATATTTTCTCCTAACCCTAATTGTGTGAGTTGAAAGGAGGCAGAATAGGTTACCCAAGTGTATAAAAGAGGAGGTTCTCCTATGGAAATAATAACCCATTTCACTATCTCTTTCTCTGTTTCTTCATGGTATCGAGCAAAAGGAGGCGAGAGAAGAGAAAACCTAACCTAGATCCCCTTTATAGCTTCAATCTACTATAGCTTCAATCAAATCGGACTTGAAAGTTAGATTCATAAGCTGTTCTTGAAGAACCCGTAATTTGGTCGGTAAGTAGGTTTCTCCATTTGAAAGTTGTGGTTCCTTCTTTGAAAGTTGTTCTTATTTTTTTCTCTTTATTATCTGTTGAGTTGAAGGCGATTTAATGGATAAAACCCCGAGAAAATTGTTTCCTCTCGTGCTATTAGTTCTACATCTCTAGATACTTCTCACAATAATACTATGAGCAGAAATATATCTTGTAAACTTGATGGTACAAATTACCTTGTTTGGTCTCACTGCGTGAAACTTTACATTACGGGTAAAGGAAAGCTTGCGTACCTGACTGGAAGTAAAGCTTGTCCAAAGGAAGCAGACCCTACATATGATACATGGATTCAAGAGAATGCCATGATAATGAGCTTGTTGATAGACTCAATGACTCCCGATATCCAGAGCAGCTGTATGCGCTTAACCACAACAAAAGAAGTGTGGGAGGCAATCACGCAGATCTATGTCGCGAGCGGTGATGCGACACAAATCTATGAATTGAATCTTCGGGTAATCGAGACTCGCCAGAAAAACAGACCTCTATCCGCCTACTTCAATGCACTTCAAACTATATGGCAAGAACTTGATTCCCTACAGCCCTTAGACATGGTGTGTGCAGCTGATACCACAACATTGCAGAAAAGAATTGAAAAAGGGAGAATTATTGAGTTCCTTCTTTGGCTTGACTCAGTTTTTGATCCAATCAGAATCCAAGTGTTGGGAAAAAATCCATTGCCAAACCTACGAGAAGTATATGGCACGATTAGATCGGAAGAACTTCGTCGAGCAACTATGATACCTCCAATGCCACAGGAAAGTTCAGCCTTGAATGTGATTACTCCGCCAACATCAACACGCGAAAACAACCAAAAATATGATGAGAAAGACTCATTGTACTGTGATTATTGTCACAAGCGTAGAAATACCAGGGAAACTTGTTACAAGCTCAATGGTCGTCCGCAATGGCAGAACAACATTAGAAGAGGGGGAAACTCGAGTGGCAGTAGTGGAGGAAGAAGAGGAGGTCGTATCAGTGGTTCAAGGGCATATACCACCACGGATGATATGGAACCTCAACCTACATCAGCAGCGAGTGGCTATTCTCATTCATCTCAAGACCAGCTGGAACGGATGATTAAAGAATGTGCGCGGATGCTATCGTCCAAGGAAAATGCTGCTGGGTCTACTTCCTTAGCTCAACCAGGTAACACAGAGAATTGCGGTAGGGCACTGAACACTACATGCGATAAATCTAAAGGGTCTTGGATTATCGATAGTGGAGCAACTGACCACATGTCCACCGTCACAAACCTTTTCTCTACTTATAGTACAAGTCCTAGTAAACCTTGTATCTTGACAACAGATGGATCTCCAACAATTGTCTCGGGTGAAGGACAAATACCGATAACCAAATCTATGTCTTTATCTACTGTGTTACATGTTCCTAATTTGTCTTCTAGCCTGCTCTCTATCAGCCAAATAACCAAAGCGTTAAAGTGCAGTGTTACCTTTTTTGACTCACATTGTGTATTTCAGGACCTACTCACAGGAGCGACGATTGGACTTGGTAAAGAGAGAGGGGGCCTTTACTACTTGGACTTGCAAGGGGAAACACAAGATGACAGTACAAGGGCTTACAACTCAACAAGCATATCTAAGGTAGAAGAGCAAATCCGACTATGGCACAAACGATTGGGACATTCTTCTTTTGGGTACTTAAAAAAAGTTATTTCCGAAGTTATTTTCTGCACTAGATATTTCGAAACTCCACTGTGAAGTGTGTGAGTTATCTAAACATCAGCGTGTCCCATATCCTTTAAGTATAAATAAAAGCTTATCTCCTTTTGCAATTATACATAGTGATGTTTGGGTCCTTCACGTGTCATTAGTCCTTCTGGTGCACGGTGGTTTGTCACTTTCATTGATGACTACTCTAGACTCTCATGGGTATACTTATTGAAGGACAAAAGTGAAGTCTACTCTGTCTTCAAAATATTTCATAAGTTTATCCTAACTCAATTCAACAAGAGGATTCAAGTGTTAAGATATGATCGTGGTGGTGAGTACCTAAACCACGGATTATCATCTTATTTCTTAGATCAAGGAATAGTTCACCAAACCACGTGTACCGATACCCCTCAACAAAATGGAGTCGCTGAACGTAAGAATCGTCATTTGCTAGAAGTTACTAGATGCTTATTGTTTTGTATGAATGTGCCAAAAATGTATTGGGGCGATGCTATTCTTACGGCAACACATTTGATTAACAAGATGCCCTCTCGGACTCTTGATTTTCAAACACCACTTGAGGCACTTTCCGATGGTACTTCATTTCAACCTCCTGTACGGGTTCCACCAAAGGTGTTTGGATGTGCTTGTTATGTTCATGTTCACAAACAGGGAAGAGATAAACTAGATCCTAGGGCTATTAAATGCATTTACTTAGGACCCTCATCTACCCAAAAGGGTTACAAGTGTTGTCACCCTCCCACTGGTAAAGTTTTTGTGTCTATGGATGTAACCTTTAGTGAAGATACCCCTTACTTCTCGAGAGTTGAGACTTCTCTTCAGGGGGAGAGTAGAATTGGTGAAGATCAGTATGGGTATGATTTATGGTATGACCTATGCTCTGCACCTAACATAAATAAGGAAGGTGAGACGACTCCACCAACGGCGTCTTCACTACTTCAACAAAGTGAGACTACTCCACCAACGGCGCCTTCACTTCTTCAACTTCAAGTGTACAAACGAAGAGACAAAGCCCCTCTCTCTCTCGGCCTCGTCAATTGTCTACTCCGGTGACAGGTAATTCGAACTAGAACCTCAGATTGAAACTACTTTGAGTACTGACGAGAATGAAATTTCAGCTGATGAGTCTACCAATGTGGTGGAAGAAGAAAACCCGAGTTCTTCTAGATATCCTACTCGTACTCGCAATCCTCCAACTCGATATGGTTTTTCTACTGACCACCCTATTTCTAACTTTGTGTCTTCTCATCGGCTGTCTCCTACTTATGTTGCGTTTGCGAACCAATTATCATCTGTGAGTATACCTACAAGGATTGAAGATGCTCTTGCTGATCCGAAGTGGAAGGTAGCTACAATTGAAGAAATCGAAGCCCTAGACAAGAATGACACATGGGATGTGGTCAAACTGCCAAAAGGGAAGAACACAGTCGGTTGCAAATGGGTATTTACTGTGAAGTACAAGTCCGATGGAGCAGTTGAAAGACATAAGGCAAGATTAGTAGCTAAAGGCTACACTCAGACTTATGGAATTGACTACCAAGAAACCTTTGCTCCTGTTGCTAAGATGAACACTATTCGTGTCTTGTTATCCGTAGCAGCAAACAAGGACTGGCCACTTCATCAGTTCGATGTGAAGAATGCTTTCCTTAATGGTGATTTGGAAGAGGAAGTCTATATGGACATCCCTCCTGGATTTCAAACAACCACTAATGAAGGGAAAGTATGTAAGTTGAAGAAATCCTTATACGGTCCGGGCATCTCCAAGGGCGTGGTTTGGACGGTTTACCCAAAGTATGCGGAGATATGGATTTCGGCAAAGTCATACAGATCATACCTTATTCCTCAAACGTTCAAGGAACGGAAAGCTGACCATGCTTATTGTCTATGTGGATGACATTATAATGACAGAGATGATGTGGTAGAAATGGGGAAGGTAAAATCTTACTTGGCCAAGGAATTTGAAATAAAAGACCTTGGAGAATTGTGCTACTTCCTAGGAATTGAAGTGGCAAGATCAAAAAGGGGCATTTACATCTCTCAAAGGAAATATGTCCTAGACCTTCTAGCTGAGACAGGAATGCTAGGCTGCAAACCTATTGACACACCAAGGAACCGAATCGAAGCTTGGAGAAGACACCGATGGTATTCCGGTGGATAAAGAAAGATATCGAGGTTAGTGGGTAGATTGATTTATCTTTCTCACACTCGTCCCGATATTGCATACTCTGTGAGCGTTGTAAGTCAGTTTATGCATGCTCCGAGAGAGACACATATGGATGCAGTGTACTGAATACTTCGCTACCTAAAGTCGGCACCAGCAAAAGGACTCATATTTTCTCAGAATAACCACACAAAGGTTGAAGCATACACAGATGCAGATTGGGCAGGCTCCGTAATTGATCATAGGTCTACCTCTGGATATTGTTCATTTGTGGGAGGGAACCTAGTAACTTGGCGCAGCAAGAAGCAATCAGTTGTAGCTAGATCCAGTGCAGAAGCGGAATTTAGGGCTATGGCTGATGGAATATGTGAGCTATTGTGGTTACGAATATTGTTGACAGAGCTTAGTTTCAGTCCTAAAGATCCTATGAGGTTGTACTGCGACAACAAGGCTGCCATCAGCATTGCTCACAATCCAGTCCAGCATGACAGAACAAAGCATGTGGAGGTGGACAGACATTTCATTAAAGAGAAATTGAATGCTGGGATTATCAGCACTCCGTTTGTAAGAACCGAAGACCAGATTGCAGATATGCTAACTAAAGGAGTTCCTAGTCGACCATTCAACTCTTTCCTCGACAAGCTAGGAATGCATGATATCTACGCACCTGCTTGAGGGAGAGTGTTGGAATGAGTCATGAATATGTCATACTGCCACTGTACAGTTACACTATAGAGTTAAACTACTGTAGAGTGAGTTGGTGAGTGTTAGTGAGTTGGTGAGTGTTAGAGATATTTTCTCCTAACCCTAATTGTGTGAGTTGAAAGGAGGCAGAATAGGTTACCCAAGTGTATAAAAGAGGAGGTTCTCCAATGGAAATAATAACCCATTTCACTATCTCTTTCTCTGTTTCTTCAAATTCATGCGCTATTTCTTATATCAGTATTTTGAAATCCTGCCTGAAGGTTCTTTGATCTCTTCTCTATGTGAGTCTTAGTTACATGCTGATTCTTGAAGTTGGTCTATGTTAATTTTTGTATTGATCTCTCTTGCTTGAGTTGGTACAATCAGTAGTTCTTTTTTTGGTATTATTCATACTTTGGACAAATATATTTCTGATTTTAGAATGTTTGAGTGATTTGCCCAAGAAGAGTCGCATAGATCTTTCTCTTCCAGGCATGACGCTTAGACTTGTTAATCGATCCATGTTAAGGAGGTTCTCAAGCGGTCCCAAGGTACCACATTTTTTTTGTTCTCTACACAAGACTGCAATTTCGATCCACAAGATGATATTTGACATGATATATGTTTTCCACTTGCCTCAGTTACCAGTCAAAGATATTGCTAAATAGGTGCAGCGTCTTTCTAGAGAAAATGAGCAACTTCGTAAAACATATATTGAGGTTTGTGTTTCTTTTCTTTAGTGCTTAATTTCAGTAGTGTACTAGTACTGTTGATACTAGTATCTCCATAGAAACTGGAGCAAGAATTTTGCATGCAATCATGGGTTTTCCAGTCTGTAAAAGTGATTTGCTGAAAGTGGAAAACGTAGCTGAATATACATACATATAGCTGGAATATGAAACTGATGCATATGATTTGTCTCCTCCACTTATTAGACAAAGGAAATGAAGAATATATTGATAACATGCTTTTATGTTTAATGGACATGGACTCAATGTTGAATTTTATTGGCAGTTGAACCTTTTATGTTTTTGTTAGCATGCTTTAGTTTACTGGCACTATATTCATCCAAAGTTTGTTGATGTATGTCATATGTTTGGTTGTTGCTAGCTGCTAACAGACGGTTCTTTAAAGGGGGTGTGATTTTATGTTATAGTTTATATTAAATATTAATAGGCTATCTTAAATCCAAATCTGCAGTAACATCTAGATTCTGCTCAGGCGATTTGGAAAACTACTGTCAGATTTCGAATGAGAAATCATAGAACCTGCAATGCCAATCTTTAATAGCGAGATGACGAGTTTTATTAAGATACCGTTGAAATTGAATAACATATGATATTTGAGTTGGTACACTATTTGGCTCATCTTTTTAATGATTGCTACTGGGGGGGGGGGGGGTTACCAAGTTTTATTGATTGTAGTTATTCCAGAGAAACATGGAATTTACTTGACCCTGGAATTTGTAACCAAATTCAAAATAAAGACATATGTATGGTTCAATGAATGGTTCTCTGCAGTGCATTATAATGTTATGCAAAGACAAAAACTTTTTATGATGTAGTTTATCTGGAAAAGAAGATGTAACCTGGTTTTTGAGAATCCTTTTATTCCAGCAGTTATCTTATTAAACAATACAAGTGGAGTAAACCTAGTTTTTTTTTAAAGGAAAATTTTGATGCTAGCTTCCATGATAGTGCAAATAAATGTGGTAGTGGACTAATTCTTAATTATATGCAGGTGAATGTGAGTGCATGGCAAGTATCCCACTAATAACCTGGGATGAGGAGCAAGCCGAGGCGTTGGGTGAACAACAAGCAATTATCTGGGCAAAGGAGAGGAATATTAGCATCTGCAGCTGGAGGGTGATAACATCATCATTTTGTTTCTTTGTGTGTGTGGGGAGTTTTAAGTAGATGTTCACAGTGGAAAAGGTATCTTCAAATTTATTTCTTCCAAATACAAATAACTCCGGTTCTAGGATTCCTGCTTCGCTTGGGATAAACAACCAGAGAAGTCTCTCCAGAAAATGAAATGTAGGAAGAAGTGCTGGTACTAGGTATGTATGGCTTTTGAATTGGCTAATATTTATGTTCTCATTTGTTGTTAGTGAATGTTTTTGGTACGTAAATGAATCTTGTTTATGTTATTGTTTCTAACTGGATGATGCTTTACAATATGACTGTTAGTTCAATCACCATTCACTTTCAGAAGCTACGATGGTATACACTTGTATCACTGTTATGAATTTAATGATGATAGTCCTAGAACCTATGCAGGTTTGATGCAAGATGCTTTCATTGCATTGTATCAAAGAATATGTTTGGTAGGATTATAGTGCTGGTTCACCTATGCCTTGTAGCCTGTAGAATTCAAAAATGCATGATGGTATTATTCACAATTTACTGTAGTCATTGGGATATTATAAGTATGATAGAGGGTACGAAATTTGTAGCAAAAGAAAAATAAGATATGAGGGTACGAGACTACTGGTATAGAAAACACATACAAGCCGGATCAGATAGTTGATTACCACTAGACCTGATAGTTCAAACTGTTAAAGAAAGAAGTGTTGGAATTAATTACAATAATCGAATGCAAATGGGAAATAATACTTAGATTACACTGATAGTAGTAACAAATAACTCAATAAACTTAGTAGAGGCACGTATGAGATACGCTGAGCTAAAGGTAATATTGCCTGCTACTCCTCTGAGATGCTATAGCAATTAACAAATTACCTCCAGGATACAACTACTGTTAGTTCTCCTCTATGTGTAGCATACACAGAGAGAACCCTTAGAACTTGGCAGCAAAAATGAAAAACAAAAACACAAATCGAAACTACAACCAGTTTCAGATAAATATAAAAAACTAATTTATGTTTCTGTAAACTATGATATTTCTGTAAACTAATTTCTGTTAAACAAAGTTTCTGTAAACAAAGAAGTAGTTATACAAAATTATGTTTCTGTAAACTACAACTTGTTTAAGATAAGAACTCGATTTTATGTTTCTGTAAACTTAAAAAAAAATTGTTTCTGAAAGCATAAGAAAATAATAAGAATTTCAGAAGAGAAGAGTTCTGAAAGGTATGGTTTACAAATGAAGTTTACAACTCGTATTTATAGCAAGAAAATGTTCGAACGTTGGAAGAGAATCCAAAGCACGACAGATCATCGTCCGTGATTCACGCATCTCGAACGTTGCAAAAGTAAGGTAAAAATCGCGTTAAAAGAACAGTACACACGCATTCAAAATTTGCGAGATTCTTCTCGAGGAAAATAGTGTGTACAGGTGTCAAGAAAACCGTGTGACACGCGTGAAAGAAGATGCTTCTCGAGGCTGTTGGATATCCAAAACCGAGAAGGCAAATAATAAAATTCTTTACATGTGTGGGAGAAGCGTGTGGTAAATTTCAGTAAAAAGAAAGGATGGGTCGGATACACCCACACCCACACCCACACCCACACCTACACCCACACCCACACCCACACCCACTCCCACGCCCGATCCCGCGCCCGAGCCCGAGCCGAGCCGAGCGTGCTTCTGTGCGAAGCACCGCGCGAACGGGAAAGGCAATAAGAAACGCAATAAGGTTTAGGCAACCTTGCCATAGTCTAGGGCTTTCTCCATACACAAAGGTCTAAAGACCCAAAGGGACATACCGTTAAGGCTAAACCAATGCTATTTAAGTCTAAAACTCTAAATGTTTTAGTCTATATGGGACTAATGTTTTATTCATTCACATGAAAAAACATCTAGGGAGCATAAGGTCTTGGGATCAAAACATGGTTCATGCATTTTTAATTAAATTTTTTAAAAACGTTTTTTCTAACAATCCCCCACATGAATAATAAAACATGTCGATAAAACACGAGAAAACATAAGGCAACAATATAGGCTAAGGTGTCCCAAAGATTGAACCTTAACTTAGTGAGAGGTTACCTGAACTGCTTGTTGATACGGTGAACGCAATGTCTTGAACTGCCAACAATGAATGCAATTCAGAAATAACATCCACACTTGATGCCTCAACCGATGAATACAGCTGCCAAGCTCTTCCGGTTGTGCCCATTTTGGCCGTGGGCTAAAATCCCGGACTTAATGAATGTCTCTAGAGAATCAGCTCAAATTCTCATAGGAAGCGGCCCCACTTCCAACATCCACAAAGGTGAGTCCATAAAGAGTGTCATGCCACACCCCGCTTTAATCAAATCCATGGTACCCATTAAGATCGCAAAAGATCATCCTTTATTTCTCAGCAGCAAGACTATCGCACAGTTACACCATAGGGAGGGACAAAGATAGTGCTTTCCCAATATCACCATAAATTAGTTGTCTCATTGAACCTTGATCTTGGAAATCCAATCACAAGGTTGAGTATCCTTTATGGTGATTTATTCAATGAGCTTAAGTCCCATCCCCCTCGATGTAAATTTAACTTCCTCTCTGGTTAAGCCTTTCGTCAAAGGATCTGCAAGATTATCTTTGGATTTTACAAAGTCTATCGAGATAATACCAGAGAGAGTAGTTGTTTCACCGTCTTGTGTCTTCTTCGTATATGTATAGACTTCCCGTTGTATACATTGTTCTTTGCGCAACCAAGAGCATCTTTTATCTGTCACAAAGTGGATTGCGATTGAAGACACAGCTTGGGCCAGAGTGGAATTCCTCCCAGAAACATCGTATCCATTCAGCTTCCTCTCCAGCTTTTTCCAAGGCTATAAATTCAGACTCCATAGTGGATTTAGCTATACATGTCTGTTTGGTAGACTTCCATGAGACACACGCACCTCCAAGTAAGAATATGTACCCACTAGTAGACTTGCAATCTTCTCGAGTCTCGATATCCAGCTTGGCATCACAATACCCTTCCAAAGACAGCAGATACTTCCCAAAACTTAAGCAATAGTTTGAGGTCCCTCTCAGGTAACGTAAAACTCTGAAGAGAGCATTCCAGTGATCCTTCCCTGGGTTGCAAGTATACCTGCTTAATCTACTCACAGAGTAAGCAATATCAGGTCTTGTACAGTTCATCAAATACATAAGACAACCAATAATGCGAGAATACTCAAGTTGATCAATACCCTTACCCTTGTTCTTTTTCAATTTACAAGTGGGATCAAAAGGAGTAGATGCAGGTTTAGCATTTTCATAATTAAATCTCTTTAGTACGGTTTCAGCATAATGAGATTGACTAAGACTATACCCATCAGACATCTTTCTTATTTTCATCCCTAAGATTACATCAGTAGGGCCTAAGTCTTTCATGTCAAAATTATCTCTAAGCATGCTTTTAATGGTATTAATAATATCAAGGTTACTGCCTAATATGAGCATATCATCAACATATAGGCATATAATAACATGTGAATCATTCACAGATTTAATGTAAACACATTTATCAGATTCATTAACCTTGAAGCCATTAGTTATCATAACATGATCAAATTTTTCATGCCACTGTTTAGGTGCTTGTTTTAAACCGTACAGAGATTTGTTCAACTTGCAAACTTTGTTTTCACAACCTTTTACAATAAAGCCTTCAGGTTGGTCCATATAAATTTCTTCATTCAAATCACCATATAAAAATGCAGTTTTAACATCCATCTGATGTATATGCAAATCATAAAGTGAAGCTATAGCAATCAACATCCTAATCGAGGTGATTCTAGAGACTGGTGAATAAGTATCGAAGAAATATAATCCTTCATGTTGTCTATAGCCTTTAGCTACCAACCTAGCTTTATATTTATCTATAGTTCCATCTGTTCTAAGTTTCCTTTTGAACACCCATTTACAACCTATGGATTTACTTCCAGGAGGCAAGTCTACAAGCTCCCAAGTTTCGTTTTGCTAAATGGACTCCCATTCATTTAATGAAGATTCTTCCCATAAAGGAGCTTCTGGAGAAGTCATATCTTCCTTGTAGGTTTGGGGTTCAGACTCTACCGTAAGAGTCAAAAAATCTGGGCCAAAACTTGTTTCATTTCTAACCCTCTTACTTCTTCTTGGTTCAGTCTCATACTCCAAAGTTGGAGTTTGACTAGTCGATGGAACATCCGGGAGGTCATCATGGACCCTTTTCCGAGGTCCAGACCTTAAAGGAAATATGTGTTCATAAAACAAAGCATCTCTAGATTCCAATATGGTGTTCTGACCAATGTTATTATGGTCGAATCGATGACCATGAACCTGTATGCAATTGTATGCTCAGATACCCTAAGAAAACACAATCGATTGTTTTAGGTCCTATTTTAGTTTTCTTGGGAAGAGGAATGGCCACCTTGGCCAAACACCCCCACACTTTAAAGTATGCATAGGAAGGTTGTTTACCATTCCACAATTCATAAGGAGTTTTATCAGATTTTTTAAATGGAACTCGGTTCAAAATATAGCAAGCAGAGAGGATAGCTTCCCCCCACAAGTTCGAAGATAACCCTGAACTTGTCAACATAGCATTTACCATATCTATGAGTGTTCTATTTTTTCTTTCAGCTACACCATTCGATTCTGGTGAATATGGTGCAGTTGTTTCATGAATGATTCCATTATGTTTACAAAACTCACCTATGGGTATCACATACTCACCGCCACGGTCTGACCTAAGAGTTTTAATTTTAACTCCTTTTTGTTTTTCTACTTCAAGTTTATAAAACTTGAAAGCCTCTAAGGCCTCATCTTTACTTCTAAGAAGATGAACCTGACAAAGATCGTGAGTAATCATCTATAAAAGCGATGTACCATTTTCTACCACCTCTTGTTGGTGTTGATTTCAAATCTCCTAAATCCGAGTGTATTAGTTCCAAAGGAACTGTTTTACGTTCAATCCTTTTATTAAACGGTTTTCTTGTATATTTAGATTCAACACAGATTTTACATCTTTGATTTTTATCAAAGTTTATTTTTGGTATGCAACCTAAATTAGCAAGTCTTTCTAGAGATTTGAGATTAACATGTCCAAGTCTATCATGCCAAACATGTGAAAAGTCACAAACATAAGCGAAGAAGATGCATTAACATTCAATTTCAAATCGATACACTAAGCTTAATCATGTTATCGGTAACATAACCTTTTCCTACGAATTCACCATGCTTAGAAATAACAACAAATTAGATTCAACAACAATCTTAAAACCTTTTCCTAGTAAGATGGTTTCTGATAAGGTTTTTGCATATGTCTGGGACGTAAAATACGTCATTCAATGCGAGAGTTTTTCCTGAAGTTAGCTTCAGTTCGACCTTGCCTTTCCCCACCACTTTCGCGGTGGAAGAGTTTCCCATGAACAGTTTCTCATCATCTCCTACTATGGCATAGGAGGAGAAAGCATTTCTGAATTTACAGACATGCTTGGTGGCTCCAGAATCAATCCACCAGTCTCTCACATTAGTCATACTAGAGACAAGGTCGACTTCAGACACCATGCCAAAAATATCCAGAGTCCTCTACTATGTTTGCCTTATTTTTCTGTTTTGGATCATATTTGATCCTTTTAGGGGCCTTACAGTCTTTAGCCATATGTCCAGGTTTACCACAATTAAAACAGTCGCCTTTGATGGTGTGCTTAGTGACACCACCCCTAGGCTTAAAATTGTTACCTCTGGGTTTTCGACGTCTGTTACGTCTATTACCCATTTTGATGGATTCTCTAGGAGTTTTCTTTGAAGCAGCTTTATCGTCCAAAACATGAGCTTTGTTGGACATGTTTTTGCTCAGCATCATGCTCTTGTCCTTGCTGCATATAAGCTCCTCAACCTGGATCTTTTTTCCAAGCTCCACCATGGTTATTTCACGAGTCTTGTGTCGCAGCCTCCTCTTGTATTCGCTCCTTGAGGGTGGAAGCTTTTCAATCACAGCCGAAACTTGTAAAGCTTCATCAAAAGTCATGCCTTCAACTACTGTTAGTTCTCCTCTATGTGTAGCATACACAGAGAGAACCCTTAGAACTTGGCAGCAAAAATGAAAAACAAAAACACAAATCGAAACTACAACCAGTTTCAGATAAATATAAAAAACTAATTTATGTTTCTGTAAACTATGATATTTTTGTAAACTAATTTCTGTTAAACAAAGTTTCTGTAAACTAATTTCTGTAAACAAAGAAGTAGTTATACAAAATTATGTTTCTGTAAACTACAACTTGTTTAAGATAAGAACTCGATTTTATGTTTCTGTAAACTTAAAAAGAAATTGTTTCTGAAAGCATAAGAAAATAATAAGAATTTCAGAAGAGAAGAGTTCTGAAAGGTATGGTTTACAAATGAAGTTTACAACTCGTATTTATAGCAAGAAAATGTTCGAACGTTGGAAGAGAATCCAAAGCACGACAGACTGTCCGTGATTCACGCATCTCGAACGTTGCAAAAGTAAGGTAAAAATCGCGTTAAAAGAACAATGCACACGCATTCAAAATTTGCGAGATTCTTCTCGAGGAAAACAGTGTGTACAGGTGTCAAGAAAACCGTGTGACACGCGTGAAAGAAGATGCTTCTCGAGGCTGTCGGATATCCAAAACCGAGAAGGCAAATAATAAAATTCTTTACATGTGTGGGAGAAGCGTGTGGTAAATTTCAGTAAAAAGAAAGGATGGGTCGGATACACCCACACCCACACCCACACCCACACCCACACCCACACCCACTCCCACGCCCTCGCCCGAGCCGAGCGTGCTTCTGTGCGAAGCACCGCGCGAACGGGAAAGGCAATAAGAAACGCAATAAGGTTTAGGCAACCTTGCCATAGTCTAGGGCTTTCCCCATACACAAAGGTCTAAAGACCCAAAGGGCCATACCGTTAAGGCTAAACCAATGCTATTTAAGTCTAAAACTCTAAATGTTTTAGTCTATATGGGACTAATGTTTTATTCATTCACATGAAAAAACATCTAGGGAGCATAAGGTCTTGGGATCAAAACATGGTTCATGCATTTTTAATTAAATTTTTTAAAAACGTTTTTTCTAACAATCCCCCACATGAATAATAAAACATGTCGATAAAACACGAGAAAACATAAGGCAACAATATAGGCTAAGGTGTCCCAAAGATTGAACCTTAACTTAGTGAGAGGTTACCTGAACTGCTTGTTGATACGGTGAACGCAATGTCTTGAACCGCCAACAATGAATGCAATTCAGAAATAACATCCACACTTGATGCCTCAACCGATGAATACAGCTGCCAAGCTCTTGCGGTTGTGCCCATTTTAGCCGTGGGCTAAAATCCCGGACTTAATGAATGTCTCTAGAGAATCAGCTCAAATTCTCATAGGAAGCGGCCCCACTTCCAACATCCACAAAGGTGAGTCCATAAAGAGTGTCATGCCACACCCCGCTTTAATCAAAGCCATGGTACCCATTAAGATCGCAAAATATCATCCTTTATTTCTGCAGGCAGCACTATCGCACAGTTACACCATAGGGAGGGACAAAGATAGTGCTTTCCCAATATCACCATAAATTAGTTGTCTCATTGAACCTTGATCTTGGAAATCCAATCACAAGGTTGAGTATCCTTCATGGTGATTTATTCAATGAGCTTAAGTCCCATCCCCCTCGATGTAAATTTAACTTCCTCTCTGGTTAAGCCTTTCGTCAAAGGATCTGCAAGATTATCTTTGGATTTTACAAAGTCTATCGAGATAATACCAGTAGAGAGTAGTTGTTTCACCGTCTTGTGTCTTCTTCGTATATGTATAGACTTCCCGTTGTATACATTGTTCTTTGCGCAACCAAGAGCAGCTTTACTTTCACAGTGGATTGCGATTGAAGACACATGCTTGGGCCAGAGTGGAATTCCTCCCAGGAAACATCGTATCCATTCAGCTTCCTCTCCAGCTTTTTCCAAGGCTATAAATTCAGACTCCATAGTGGATTTAGCTATACATGTCTGTTTGGTAGACTTCCATGAGACGCACGCACCTCCAAGTAAGAATATGTACCCACTAGTAGACTTGCACTCTTCTGAGTCTGATATCCAGTTGGCATCACAATACCCTTCCAGTACAACAGGATACTTCCCAAAACTTAAGCAATAGTTTGAGGTCCCTCTCAGGTAACGTAAAACTCTGAAGAGAGCATTCCAGTGATCATTCCCTGGGTTGCAAGTATACCTGCTTAATCTACTCACAGAGTAAGCAATATCAGGTCTTGTACAGTTCATCAAATACATAAGACAACCAATAATGCGAGAATACTCAAGTTGATCAATACCCTTACCCTTGTTCTTTTTCAATTTACAAGTGGGATCAAAAGGAGTAGATGCAGGTTTAGCATTTTCATAATTAAATCTATTTAGTACGGTTTCAGCATAATGATATTGACTAAGACTATATCCATCAGACATCTTTCTTATTTTCATCCCTAAGATTACATCAGTAGGGCCTACGTCTTTCATGTCAAAATTATCTCTAAGCATGCTTTTAATGGTATTAATAATATCAAGGTTACTGCCTAATATGAGCATATCATCAACATATAGGCATATAATAACATGTGAATCATTCACAGATTTAATGTAAACACATTTATCATATTCATTAACTTTGAAGCCATTAGTTATCATAACATGATCAAATTTTTCATGCCACTGTTTAGGTGCTTGTTTTAAACCGTACAGAGATTTGTTCAACTTGCAAACTTTGTTTTCACAACCTTTTACAATAAAGCCTTCAGGTTGGTCCATATAAATTTCTTCATTCAAATCACCATATAAAAATGCAGTTTTAACATCCATCTGATGTATATGCAAATCATAAAGTGAAGCTATAGCAATCAACATCCTAATCGAGGTGATTCTAGAGACTGGTGAATAAGTATCGAAGAAATATAATCCTTCCTGTTGTCTATAGCCTTTAGCTACCAACCTAGCTTTATATTTATTTATAGTTCCATATGTTCTAAGTTTCCTTTTGAACACCCATTTGCAACCTATGGATTTACTTCCAGGAGGCAAGTCTACAAGCTCCCAAGTTTCGTTTTGCTAAATGGACTCCCATTCATTTAATGAAGCTTCTTCCCATAAAGGAGCTTCTGGAGAAGTCATAGCTTCCTTGTAGGTTTGGGGTTCAGACTCTACCGTAAGAGTCAAAAAATCTGGGCCAAAACTTGTTTCAGTTCTAACCCTCTTACTTCTTCTTGGTTCAGTCTCATACTCCAAAGTTGGAGTTTGACTAGTCGATGGAACATCCGGGAGGTCATCATGGACCCTTTTCCGAGGTCCAGACCTTAAAGGAAATATGTGTTCATAAAACACAAAGATCTCTAGATTCCAATATGGTGTTCTCGACCAATGTTATTATGGTCAGAACTGATGACCATGAACCTGTATGCAATTGTATGCTCAGGATACCCTAAGAAAACACAATCGATTGTTTTAGGTCCTATTTTAGTTTTCTTGGGAAGAGGAATGGCCACCTTGGCCAAACACCCCCACACTTTAAAGTATGCATAGGAAGGTTGTTTACCATTCCACAATTCATAAGGAGTTTTATCATATTTTTTAAATGGAACTCGGTTCAAAATATAGCAAGCAGAGAGGATAGCTTCCCCCCACAAGTTCGAAGATAACCCTGAACTTGTCAACATAGCATTTACCATATCTATGAGTGTTCTATTTTTTCTTTCAGCTACACCATTCGATTCTCGTGAATATGGTGCAGTTGTTTCATGAATGATTCCATTATGTTTACAAAACTCACATATGGGTATCACATACTCACCGCCACGGTCTGACCTAAGAGTTTTAATTTTAACTCCTTTTTGTTTTTCTACTTCAAGTTTATAAAACTTGAAAGCCTCTAAGGCCTCATCTTTACTTCTAAGAAGATGAACCTGACAGTATCGTGAGTAATCATCTATAAAAGCGATGTACCATTTTCTACCACCTCTTGTTGGTGTTGATTTCAAATCTCCTAAATCCGAGTGTATTAGTTCCAAAGGAACTGTTTTACGTTCAATCCTTTTATTAAACGGTTTTCTTGTATATTTAGATTCAACACAGATTTTACATCTTTGATTTTTATCAAAGTTTATTTTTGGTATGCAACCTAAATTAGCAAGTCTTTCTAGAGATTTGAGATTAACATGTCCAAGTCTATCATGCCAAACATGTGAAAAGTCACAAACATAAGCAGAAGAAGATGCATTAACATTCAATTTCAAATCAGATACACTAAGCTTAATCATGTTATCGGTAACATAACCTTTTCCTACGAATTCACCATGCTTAGAAATAACAACAAGATTAGATTCAAAGAACAATCTTAAAAACTTTTCCTAGTAAGATGGTTTCGAGATAAGGTTTTTTGCATATGTCCTGGACGTAAAATACGTCATTCAATGCGAGAGTTTTTCCCGGTTAGCTTCAGTTCGACCTTGCCTTTCCCCACCACTTTCGCGGTGGAAGAGTTTCCCATGAACAGTTTCTCATCATCTCCTACTATGGCATAGGAGGAGAAAGCATTTCTGAATTTACAGACATGCTTGGTGGCTCCAGAATCAATCCACCAGTCTCTCACATTAGTCATACTAGAGACAAGGTCGACTTCAGACACCATGCCAGTGAAATATCCAGAGTCCTCTACTATGTTTGCCTTATTTTTCTGTTTTGGATCATATTTGATCCTTTTAGGGGCCTTACAGTCTTTAGCCATATGTCCAGGTTTACCACAATTAAAACAGTCGCCTTTGATGGTGTGCTTAGTGACACCACCCCTAGGCTTAAAATTGTTACCTCTGGGTTTTCGACGTCTGTTACGTCTATTACCCATTTTGATGGATTCTCTAGGAGTTTTCTTTGAAGCAGCTTTATCGTCCAAAACATGAGCTTTGTTGGACATGTTTTTGCTCAGCATCATGCTCTTGTCCTTGCTGCATATAAGCTCCTCAACCTGGATCTTTTTTCCAAGCTCCACCATGGTGATTTCACGAGTCTTGTGTCGCAGCCTCCTCTTGTATTCGCTCCATGAGGGTGGAAGATTTTCAATCACAGCCGAAACTTGTAGAGCTTCATCAAAAGTCATGCCTTCAACTACTGTTAGTTCTCCTCTATGTGTAGCATACACAGAGAGAACCCTTAGAACTTGGCAGCAGAAATGAAAAACAAAAACACAAATCGAAACTACAACCAGTTTCAGATAAATATAAAAAACTAATTTATGTTTCTGTAAACTATGATATTTCTGTAAACTAATTTCTGTTAAACAAAGTTTCTGTAAACAAAGAAGTAGTTATACAAAATTATGTTTCTGTAAACTACAACTTGTTTAAGATAAGAACTCGATTTTATGTTTCAAAACTTAAAAAGAAATTGTTTCTGAAAGCATAAGAAAATAATAAGAATTTCAAGAGAAGAGTTCTCAAAGGTATGGTTTACAAATGAAGTTTACAACTCGTATTTATAGCAAGAAAATGTTCGAACGTTGGAAGAGAATCCAAAGCACGACAGACTGTCCGTGATTCACGCATCTCGAACGTTGCAAAAGTAAGGTAAAAATCGCGTTAAAAGAACAATGCACACGCATTCAAAATTTGCGAGATTCTTCTCGAGGAAAACAGTGTGTACAGGTGTCAAGAAAACCGTGTGACACGCGTGAAAGAAGATGCTTCTCGAGGCTGTCGGATATCCAAAACCGAGAAGGCAAATAATAAAATTCTTTACATGTGTGGGATAAGCGTGTGGTAAATTTCAGTAAAAAGAAAGGATGGGTCGGATACACCCACACCCGAGCCGAGCGTGCGTGCTTGTGTGCGAAGCACTGCGCGAATGGGAAAGGCAATAAGAAATGCAATAAGGTTTAGGAAACCTTGCCATAGTCTAGGGCTTTCCCCATACACAAAGGTCTAAAGACCCAAAGGGCCATACCCTTAAGGCTAAACCAATGCTATTTAAGTCTAAAACTCTAAATGTTTTAGTCTATATGTGACTAATGTTTTATTCATTCACATGAAAAAACATCTAGGGAGCATAAGGTCTTGGGATCAAAACATGGTTCATGCATTTTTAATTAAATTTTTTAAAAACGTTTTTTCTAACAAGAAGAATACCAGTACATCTTTTAACTATAAGAGATTTGTAAAGAGAGGATTAATTATCTAGAATTATTTTTTGCTACAACAGTAGTTCTGAATGTTTTGAGAAAATGATTGTAAGATTAATTGAAATTATTTGGTGTGATAGTAGTATTAGGTATTAATTCCAGCAAACTTTTGTTCTATTCTGCTATTTTCCATGATAGTGGTTGGCTTCAAGAATCATGAGTCAAATTAAAAACTTGCATTGGGCTTACCAGCTAGTTCTTTAAAGAAAGGAAAAATACAGGGAGTAGCATATTGTTTATTTAAGAGTTAAAGCATCCAAGACATTAGTGTTGACTGAATTGAATGGTAAAAATTTGTCTGCACGCTGATCTGTGATAAATGTTAAGTATTCCATATCTTTTGTTATTACTAGTTTTTGTGATAAAACATATCTAGTAGTGTATTGGTAAACGAACCTGGGATAGCAGTAAGATATTGGTCTGGTTTTTTTTTCCTTGTTTTTGAGTTTGTAAATGAGTTGGTTTGTTAAAATTCGTTTTTTGGCTGACTACTTTCACTCATAGTAGATTCGGTATTAAACTCAGCTCCCAGTGTGAACTTTGGTTCAGCTCTTACATCAGATTTCAGATGAGTTTTTCTGCTAGAAACACCATTATATCGATTGATTCCGTTATTTTCAATTTATTCTGCACATTTTAGACTTTTCTTTCTTCATGTTTTTATTATTCGAAAGTCAATCATAACTTGTTCTTTACATACATGCTTTTTCACTTTTGCAGTGCTTTTATCTTTAGAATACCCATGATAATCAAATCATAAAATAATCATTAACCCATGTCTTGTCCTAGAACATTGGCGCCGTAAATCTTGGTTTTGATCATTCAACAACCTTACCTTTCTAGGTTTTCTTGACATATGTTTCATATTCTTTCACTCAATCTTCTTTATTTAAATCACGCATCTTCACTTTTCTCTAATATGTTATTTTCCCAGAGAACTTTCTGAGGATATTCTCACTTTTGTCTAGTCGTTGATTGTGATTTTGACATAGGGTTGTTAAATTTTGAATAATAATCAATTCATAGAGATTCTAATTTTGGTTTCCTGTTAGTTTATAGAGAACTAGGTTAGTTTGGAACCTTCTGAGCAATTATTTATCAAAGCAACATGGGCCAAGTTGTAAATAAAGCTTATTTTTATTCATTGAGTAATCATCCTTGTGATAGGAACCTGACTTTGGATAGTCAACTTGACCCTAAACTGATTGCCTTGCATTTTTCCTGGATATAGGATGACCCCACTGCCGTCCATGTTGAAGTCTGATTTGTTGTTACTTGTTACATACATTTTTAATGCACATATTAATTTAGAAATAGTAGACTTTTTCTTGACCGTAAGAGATGAGATAACATAACAAGAGAGGCTAAAATCTCTCTAAACTAAAATGTCAAAGCTTCACCTTCTCTTCCTTCAATGGTTTCTCCCCTTCATGATATTTGCAGATCTCTTCATTATTTCCAATGGTGATGTAGGCACTGCTGCTCGATACGGTTCCCCATACATACGTAAGTTTTTACATGATTGAAAAATAACGTGTAGGTTTTTTATGTCTAATTAAGGCTTTCAACCATAGAACTGAAATTACACACTAGACAACTCACTTCTTCTTTTTTCAATTATGGTTGTGCTAAAAGGTGTTTGCTGTATATTTTATTGATTTTATGTGGGATTCCAAATGCAGCTTCTGCTTGTTTCGGAAATGATCAAGCTCAATTTCCTACGAGTAATCTCTTTGGATCAGCTGGAGAAGGAATTTGGGATAATGGAGCATCATGTGGGAGGGAATACCTAGTGAGATGTATCAGTTCTTCGAAGCAACAGGCGTGTATCTCGGGTGTAACAATTCAGATTAAGATTGTTGATCGGGAAAATACTTCTGTTTCTCGACCATCAAGTCTAGGAACAACTATCGTTCTCTCTGAACCTGCCTTTTCCATGATAGCAGATGCATCTGCTTCGACAGATATTAACATCGACTTCCAACTGTAAGTTCCTTATTCTCCACTTTTCCTCTCCTACACGTTCTAACTATGTCTTCTTATTCCCTTATAATTTGATGTATTGCTGTGCTGTGTTTCTTGCTCTGAAGAGAGAGCCAGAGATCCTTCTTCCGCATGTTGAAACTTTTTATACGAATATTTGCAGGGTCTGACACAGGAACGAAGGTATAATCATGTTCCCCGATATTCAAGTGGTAGAGTTTGTAAACAAGGATTAAATTTTGTATGTTTTCATGATCGTGTGAAATGCGTTTGTGAGATTTGATTCTTGTCTATGGTGGTTAAGCAATATGAGACTGGTATGGCTTTATCAAATTATGTGGTTTAAAATACTATGACAAGTCAAATGGTTGTCCACTTGAACTATTAGAGGTATTACTGACAACTAGGCACCAGCGTGAGTATAAATCTAGTCTTAGCTGCCATCTACTATTGGGCACTATTTAATTTACCTTTCCATTGTCAAAGTTCAATGGAAGAAGCTTAACAAGGCGAAATAGTGTTTGGTTGGATACACTTTTAGTAGTTTCTAAGTTTGGAAGCAAAATCGAGAATGATTTCTAAAACTAAAAATGAATAAAGCAGATTTGTTTACTTTTCTGAAAACGACTTTTACATGTATTTATTTCCCGAACATGGTTTCAGAAATTCGCAATGGTGTCCGAACATCGTTTAGGTACATGTATTTCCAAATCTCAATAAGGTTTGAAAAGCGGGTCACGGCTCAGGTTACGGGTACTAAGCATGACCGTTATAACGCGTTGCGTTTTGATGGGTGTGAGCACATTTTGCGCCAAAAACTCATTATATAGGAATAAAAGCGTTTTTTTTGACGTTTTTTTTTTAAATAACGGGTGTGATAACTATTAAATAGGAAAAATAAATAAATTCTGATATGAATTTCCCATCTAACGGTAATCACATGCGTGAAAACGGTTACAACGGGTCTAAATAACGTTGTTACTACGTTTTTTTTCATTTTTTTGATTTTTGATTTATTTGAGTTTTGGGTTTTTACATACAAATTTATGAATATCTTGTAAAATTCACAACCATGAGTCTATGATTTATAGCAATGCATTGTAGTTATCGTCTACCGACAATATTTATACACGCTCACTATCACAATCAAGTTGTCACTTGAATAGTTGAATGCACTCCCCAATTTTTGAATAATGCATATTCGTATTCAAAAGGAGTCAAAAGACTCGAAACTTTACTGTCGATGATAAGTGAAACTGATAAAATGTTGTAGTAATAATACTCTTAGGCTCTTAGCTACAAGACTACCTAACAAGGAATTCAAGTGGAAGAGACCAGCTAGAGAAAAAGAGAGTGAGAGAGGGAAGTCGGGGAGTCAGATTATTTTATTTATTTTTGATTTGGGGGTGTGTATAATTGTATATACACTGTATGTTACATGTGGTGTAGAGTCTGGACTCAAAAGTTACATTTTTTTTTAAAGTAATTGGTTTCATGATCAAAAGACATGGCTAGCCTATGTTTCTACCCGCATGCAACTAGATTCCTAATATTTCAAGAGTATATTGATTACCTAGCTAGTATGGCTTCTTGCGCAAAGGAATGCTTTAAAAGGACAAGAGAAGAATTGAAACGGAATCAATACCTCTGGTTCTCTGCTTCTCCGTTTCTTGCGCAAAGGAATGCTTTGGATTTAGAATTTCTCAAATACAAGTTTAAGAGGTAATATTGTGTTTTTATTGTAGATTTTTCATTCAACTAAAGTTATAATTTGTTGATACGTTGTTAATTTATTTATTATCATTTTTTCTTTCATGATGTCTGAATAGTGATGTTAATGTTGAAAATTATCTTTGAGTTTGAATTGAGCAGCTAAATTTTTGAAAATTTTGTTTCGAAAAATAACCCAAATACAGTCCATGATTAGGAGTTTTAAGCTTTAAAATTAGAAATGTTTTAAGAACCACTCTCTGACTGGCTTAGGTCCGAAACAGTAAAACATATATTCATAATTAAATTGTCCATCAACTTGAATCAGTTGATACGTAAAGAATCATTGTTTCTTTATTAAAAATAAAATGATGAATTGATATATGGTATGTTGTTTACTTGCTCTCGATCATGAAAGGAAAAAGGTGCATGATCCTTTTCTCTCATTTTTCTTTTCATGCATATTTTCTAGTATTAAATGGATCCCGTTCATTTAAATATATATTTTTTTTAACTTTTAAATATTCTAAGTTGAGTAAATGATTGAATGCAACTTGTTATTTTTAAGGGTTATTTAACGGATGGTACCCAACAAAAAAACAACACCTAGTTTTGGTACCCAATATTTAGAATATTAAGAGTTGGTACCTAGACCAAGCGTTGACCGTCAAAATCCTTGTTTGACTAATTTTTATATTATTTTCTAAATAAATTATTCCGCCGAATTACAAAATTATCCCTAAGAACTTTGTCTTCTTCCTCATCTCTTACTCCTGCAACCACCCCCGAATTGAGAACCAACAGATGCAATTCAATTTTACAAAACCGTAGAGTTAATAGTTGATATCAAAAAGGTACTCACCATTGTTAACAAATTACTCGCACCTTCAAAAGGCCAAATTGCCACTATTACGAACAAATATATATTCATGATTTTCACTGCCACTGCATCGGTTTCGTGATTGAACTGTTTTTGATTAATATTGGAGTAACCCAAATCTCCCATAACAAACGAAACAGAAAATTTACCAAAAATCAATCAACGATTGATATCAAAAATAAATTTCAAACGGGAACAAAGATCAAACAGTATCATGATATTTAGGTATGGAAAATCCACAATAACAGAGAGATTTGATAAAACCCAAGCTTTGTCTTCTTACTTGCTGTTCTGTTCATCTAGCCGTGGAAAAAATACATCCCAAACTCGCAAAAAACGAGCAACCCACTTCCTTGTTCATCTCCCGCCACCAATTTTTCAACCACAGTCACCAAAACTCATGCAATCAACAGCTTCAGATCCCCCTTTTCTTCAATCCATTTTGTCTCGCAATTTCACCCCAAATCAACCTTCTTTTTGAACCACTGACATTTCCCATCTTTGTAATCGAAAATCTCTCGCAACCCCTAGCAAGTATTCATCGATTCCATAGCATCCGGCAATGAACTCTTAGTGCCGTCGTGAGAGAAGTAGGGATGACCATTTGCCCCACCCAAACCCATCCCCGTGGGTACCCGCCCCGTTTGGGTAGGGTTTTATCCGCACAAATGAGGATGGGGTCGGGTATGGGTAATACCCGAAACCTAAGCTACGGGGATGGGTCGGGGATGGGATTCAAGGTCCCCGCCCCATACCCGCCCCGTTGCTTCCATATTATAAGGGTTTCGACTTTTATGCAAGAATTTGTATCGAATTTTATACTTCTACAACTTAGTCGAGGTTTTTTACATTTAATATATTCTTGATCGTTCTTGTATATTCATCACTTTTGTTTCTTTGTTGTGATCAGATACATTCTTTGATCGTTCTTGTATCGAAAGGACAAAGTAGAAAAACTAAGACGTCATTTATAGATTCTTTTGTTCACCTTAAGATGAATTTCTGAATTTAAAATATTAGAATGCATTATTCTTATGTTGTTATTTTTGTTTGCTTCATATTTAAGTTTTGATTGTAAATAAATTTAAGTATAAACTTCGTGTTACGGGTAACCCATGAAAATCCCGCCCCAAACGGGTATTCCCATACCCGCCCCGCCCCAATCCGTGTGGGTAACGGGGCGGGTATGGGTATTTTTTTACGAATGGGGCAGTGACTGGGATACAAGGTCCCCGCCCTATACCCGCCCCATGACCATCCCTAGAGAAAAGGAGATAGGTGCAGGTGTGAACTAATGAGAATTTCTCGACCAAATACCTGTCTTAAGGATAATTTTGTAAATTCGATTTAATTTTTATTTTTTTATTAGAAAATAACATTTAGATTGGTCAAACGTTGACTTCAACGGTCAACGTCGGGTCTAGGTACCAACCCTTAATATTCTAAATATTGGGTACCAAAGCTAGGTGTTGGACATTTGTTGGGTACCAAACGTTAAATATCCATATTTTTAATTATAATGCTACTCTATAAATATTTATATTGATCGAATATGACCACTTAACTTATTAATATATGTCACTTATTGCTATGTAAAATTTTCTAGTTACGGAATATAATGGAAGGATCGACATCCAGACAATCTGCAAAACGAGATGTTTTTCATGCATATTGTACTGTAACGAGTGATGGTAAAAAGTTGAAGTGCAATTTTTGTGAAAAAGAAGTATTTGTGGGAGTTTCTTGTTTCATTACGAAAGTATACTTTCCCACCATACAAGCATCCCCAACACACAGGTAAAGCTGCTGCGAGGTTGAAATTTTGATTTTTTTCTTTGAACCCGCCATTTTTTCAGCTGAAAAACCTCTGTACCGGCATAGATGTTGTATGAATACAATGCCGGAACATTCAAAACCGGCATGGTATTCATGAATCTTCTATGCCGGCATTCAATATCCCCCAATTCGAAACACATACCGGCATCAAAAGAAAACTAACAACTATGCCGGTACACAAGTTACTTTTTACCTACCAAGGAATATTCCACGGAATATGATACCGGCATAATAAAATTCAAAGGTGTCTATGCCGGTACTGCATGAAAAACATACAGGAAGCAGTGCCTTCCGTAGCTCAACACCGGCATAGAAAACATAGTTTACCACTTAGGGGTGGGACTTGGGTTGGGTCAATCCACCCAACCCATGCCCAACCCGAACGTTGGACGGGCATAGGCAATGTATTTTAAAAGTTTGGGCAAGATCGGGTACAATTTTAATAAACCCGAGTTAGATTTGGGCAAGCATGGGAACAAATATTTCTAACCCGAGCAACCCACCCAACCCGAGGAACTAGAATATAATTATATAAACTATTTTTATAATGGTATTATTATCTATTAAGAGCAATTTTAGCCATTATCTTCAAACCTAATAATGAAAATATAAATCATATCTATCTCATTATTAATTCAATATGATTTTTTTATATTATTGTCAATAATCATAAGTTATTTGGAAATTTAAGCTAAATACAATAATTAAATCTTATAATTACTAAAATTTATTATTATCACATTAATAAAAAATGAATTTTAAGACTTAAATTAAGGTCATTATGAAACATCATATCTCTCTTATTAGTTTGAATGAATAAAAATGCCAAAGAGTTTGTTTATCTGAATGTTTTGATATTATTTCTTTAAAAAACTAACATAGAATATACTAAGTTGAGGTGCTATTGTACACAAAAAGTGAAAATGAAAACTTCGTTGCATAGTTAACTGAACCCCTGCAACTGTCCACAATTTTTGTGTTGTAAAGTATTAGCATGGGTCAACCCGAGGAATCCAAGGAATATAACTTGGGAGGGACTTGGGCAGCACTTCCACGGGTTCCTTGGGCAATCTGGGCAAAGGATTTCTACCTCGGGTCTGCCTCGGCCAATCCTTCCAACCTGACCAACCAACCCAAGTCCCACCCCTATTAGCACTGAGCCGGCACATATACCGGTACATAATATACAAATGTCGGAACTTGATTCCGGCGTAGATTGCTAGATAACGATAATGCCGAAACTTGGTACCGGCGTAGGTTTAAAAATTTGTCTTTAGTTCTGTTTTAGTTCGACAATGCCAGGACATAGGTCGATAATGCCAGAATACCGTACTGGCATTGTTTTCCAATTTTGTTGTCACTGATATTCTTTTCATCCGTAGGTGGTGAGATATATTGATCCAACAAATGCAAATCCGCTTGGTCGGGATACGTCGGAATACTATAAAATGCCTCTGGTATGTTACCAAAGTATACTTTTCACCCATTATCTTGACCTCACTAATGGATTGCTTGTAATGAACCTTCTAATCTCCCATGTTGTCCTTGTGTAGGGAATATAAGATCTAATGGAAGCAATCGCTTGGGATAAAGATACGGCTCTTAAGAACATGTGTGTGTTGGTGAGGAATACCCAACGTTCAGATACTCGTTTTGAGATGGTTTGCGAGAGAAGTGGGGTGTACAAGGAGAAAAATAGCCACAAGAGAAAGGGTTATGTATATCCAAAGAAGACTAATAAGGTATATATACAAGACTCGTACGAGGAAGGATAATTGCCCCTTTAAGCTTGTATTCCATCTAAATGACATGAACAAGGAATGGGATTGTGAGGTTTGGTTCGGTTGTCATAACCACCGGGATCCGAAAGATTTTGTTGGTCACTCCCTAGTTGCAAAGCTAAAACCTCATAAATTCGAGGATGTAAAGAGATTGAGCAAAGCATTTATCAAACCGAGACAAATTCTAAGAGTATTCAAGGAAAAGGATAAGACTAACGTGTCTTCTCTGAGAATAATTTATAGCGCACAAGAAACCATTAGAAGGGAGGAATGGGATGGGAGGACCGTTATGCAAGAATTTGAGAAGATAGTTTGGGATCACAACTACACGCGTATCATTAAAAGAGGTCCGGAAGAGAAGCCCCTTCAAATATTCATTTCGCATCCTTTGCTTTCATAATTGGCAAATACATGTTGTGGTGTTCTTTTGATGGATTGCACCTACAAGACAAACAAATACAATATGTCGTTGTTCAACATCATGGGCCAAACAACAGACAAGGTAACATTCACATTGGCTTGGTGTTTAATGGAAAATGAGAGGGACTATAATTATCATTGGGCATTACGATAATTGAAATTATTCTTCCGGGAAGATAAACTTCCGAGGGTCATCATAACCGATCAAGAGGACGCCTTAATGAATGCAATATCTGACGTATTCCCTGGAGCACAAAATTTCCTATGTACATATCATATACGTCAAAATGTTATTAAAACTTGTCATGCCTTTTTTGAACCCACCATGGCGGATATTAAGAAGAGAATGATTGTTCAACTAGAAGAAGATGTTTGCAAGAACAAACAATCCCCCGAAGAAGAAGAGGATGAGAGAGGCAAGATAAAAGAGCGAGTGGACAAAGAACATGCTGAAAATCATAAAAAGTGGTTATAATTTCTAAGAGATTGGGAGAAAGTTTATTGGTCTCTCACCGAGAATATGTACGAAAAGTGGTTGGGCCAGTTTATTGCCGATTGGAATGAGGTTTATCCGACTGCCGTCTGGTATTGTCGGACTCAATGGTTGGATAAGTTTAAGGAGAAATTTGTGCGTGCATAGAAAAATAGGTATAAAAACTACAAGAATGAAGCAACCAGTGTAGCGGAGTCTGCTCATGGGAGATTTAAAGATCTCATCGAGTCCGTCCAAGTCAACGTGGCTACGGTCATCGATGAAATTGAGAAATACTTTAAGAGTGATATCGACAGGATCAAGCAGGCATTTGAGAAAAGCTCAATGGAAAGGCTGACCCAATTTCTTCCCCATGGTAAGTTGCTCCAAGGAATTTGGTTCAATGTCTCTCACTGGGCAATAAAACATATGATGAGACAAATAGAGTATGAGATAAATTATGGAAAACCGGGTGATGTGTGTATTTGTCCCGACATGTCTTCATTGGGGCTTCTGTGTCATCATATGCTTGTGAAGTACGAAAAAGTGATACCTATTGAAGTTATTGATCCGTTTTGGAAGCAACTATCTTTCGACCCCCCCCCCCCCCAAGGAAGATCCCGGACAATCACCATGGTATACGAACGAAGCAAAGGATTCTATGAAGATTACTCACGTGGCGCCTCGGTAAGCCGGAAAGTCTTGTTGAGCCAACTAAGGCTAATTACACGGCCATGGATTGTACAAAGTGAAGAGCCAACAAAGGGAGATCCTCCCGGTAGACCACAAACTAAAACGACAAGGAAAAAATAGAGGAAAGAATTGAAAGCAATGACTGAACGTGAAGAAGAACTCGCGGCAAGTAAGAAACGAGATCCCACCAGATGTGAGTTATCGGAAGCAAGGTTCGCGGAAGCGCCGGTTGCAAAAAATAAGGGTAGGCCGAGAAAGGAACCAACATCACATCAACAACAAACAACGGATTCGTAATCCTTGCCAACAATCGATGGATCGGAGGTTCCAAATAACATGGGTCGAAAGCCAAAGGTACCAACATCAATCAACCAAGAACAACAAGGTGAGAATTCCGAATCCACACCCTTAGTCGATGTAGCGGAGGTTCCAAAGAAAAGGGGTCGAACGCCAAAGGTACCAATATCAATCTACCAAGAACAACACGGTGAGAATTCCGAAGCCACGCCCATAGTCGATGTAGCGGAGGTTCCAAGGAAAAGGGGTAGGCCGCGAAATGTACCAACATTGAGCTTCCAAGAACAACAAGGTGAGCATTCCGAGGCTACGCCCATAGTATATGTAGCGGACGTTCCAAATAAAAGGGGTAGGCCACGAAATGTACCAACATTGAGCTACCAAGAACAACAAGGCGATGATTCGGTGGTGCCAAAGAAAAAGGGAAGGCCAAATAATGTACCTACATCAAGTCAACAACATGAAAAGGTTATTGATAGAAAAGTTAAGGGACCCATATATAGTCAACAACAACACGAGGGTGACAACTCCATAGGCCCCATAGAAGTTGAAGTATTTTCAGTTCAAAAGTGAAGGGGTAGGCCAAGGAAGTACGGACTCCCATCACATACTGAAGACACTGGAAGCATATGGATTGCAGAGGATGGATTGGATATAATTAAGCAGCAAAAGGGTTATATGAAGATGTTTAAGGAGCGCAAAACAGGTAGGACCATTAGAAGTTATCATATGAAGATACAATCTTACATAGGCCAACTTCCCGAGGTTATTCGCGAGTATATTGTATATACGGATGATGTCGATGGAGATGGAAATTGTGGGTATCATGACATAACCAAATAATTAGGCATCTTTGAGTGATACCATGCCGATATGCTAGAAATAGGATGGCAACCCAACGTATGAACAAGAGGAGATTTTATGAGAAATTGATTGGTAATGAAGAAGGGTTTGATGATATGTACACTCGAGTGTTAGGTCCCGAGCAGGAGATGAAGTTCATTCCTTCTCAATATTGGACGAGAATGCCGCTTTGTGGGCATTTAGTGGTGGATGCATTTAATTGTGTTGTTCATTATTTTACCCCCACCGTAGAAGTTACGTTTACACCAAAGTGGCAAAAATGCGAAGGATCCCTTAAGAAGACAAGAGTTGTTTTGGCGTTCGTGAACGGTAATCATTTTATTATTCTTAAACTTAAGGAAAACTATCCATTGCCACCTATTTGTGGGATGATGAAAAACAAGGATCTAGATCCCAGTATCTAGACGGGATGGATGACATTGTACGTGTGGAAGAGGAGAAGATGCAACTTTGGGATGCGTTGGCTTTATCAAAAAGACCTCTCCAAGAGGAGAAGATTCAACTTCATACGTGTGGAAGCGATGATGAGTAATTTGGATATATGTGGTTCACTAATACTTGTGGAAGAAATGTATCAATATTTTGGTTTTTGGGAAGTGTGTATTGTAAACACTTAACAATATTTTGATTCATATGCCGGCGTTGTTTTGTTTAATCGTTTCTACGCCGGTATTCTTAAGCCGGCATTGGAAAAACTTTATTCACTGTGCTGGTTAGTGGGGAACAACATCCAGTAGAATGAGTGAAAATGCCGACATTAAATTTTAAACTATGAACAGTGCCAGTAGTCTGAACAGGTTGTTTTGTTCCTTGCAAATTTTCTATACCGGCATCCTATCCAAATAACACTTCATGCCGGATTTTATTTTATTTTTGGTTTTTAGAAGATTTAGAGTTCCGGCACCATCGTTCCATCCTATACAATGCCGGAACCTAATTCACACTTCTAAAATCAGGTGGTATCGGCGCGTTCAAAGAACATTTAAACTCGGCGAAATTTTTAATTTGACACCGGTTTGTCAACATAATAAATATAATAACAAAACTTGATTGTATAAAAAAACATACTCCAAAGTTTAGAGATTCCAAACCGAAAACAAGTTAAACATAAGGCAAATCAACCAAAGAATTTAGCAAGACACGCAGATTGTTCAAGACATAAACATAAACAGACCTAGACCAATACCCCATTGTTCCAGACGTAAACCTAAACATACATAAACCAATACCACATTGTTTAAGACATAAACATAAACATAAATAAACCAATGCCATATTGTTAATCAAACACACGATCACTCGGTCATTGGCTTCTTGTGCACCCTCTTCTTTTTTTTATCCCATAATTCTTTGTCCTCCGGATCTTCAATTTTGTCTATCTTTTGCTTGACTTTCTCCATTTATTTCTGGGTCAACACCTCTCCTTTCTTGTTCTTTCTCCTAAAGAACTTTACCAAATTTCCTATCCTATGATGCTGTTGTCATATTTTTGAACATGTTCTTAGTTTGTTGGCCTATATAAGTTCATAGATGTGGACTAAAGAAATATGAAAATAAAACGAAGTACATACCAACAACGTAAGGATCTTAGTTAGTCCGGGTATAGTTAATTCATTTGCAGTTGTGGCTGGATGTGGTGCTTGTGGAGGAACTTCTATGATATCCGTGCGGACAATATAAGGATGCGAGTACTTCTAATGACCTCTGAGAAACGTTGGTTCTGTCTCATAACCATTTTCCACCGAATTCCAACCAACCCTATCAAAAACCAGTCCCCATTCTACCCTTTCACTCTTATGTGCAATAATTGGACTGGGGTTGTAAACTACCACAGTACTGTTCTCATTTGCTTGGCATTGAGGAAAGTCATGAGAGAATTTCTGATAGGATGTATCCCTAAGATCATTCTGCTTGTACCTAAGCTGGCGCATCACACAGTGAGGGTTGTGCATAACAAATCCTTTTGGATGAAATAAGGGTCCGTTGTAAAATGCAACATCGTCATGCCTTTGAAAGTGAACTCCTATGCCATTCCTATATGGGTCAAACACAACATCTTGGAAAGCCATGGAGTCGAAAGCCAATCTCATTGTGAATAACTGTTTCCTGTTATTGGGCTTCGGGCGAGCGTTGAAGACGTATTTCTGAGCTAGAGCCTGATGGTCTTCATAATAAGGAAAAGTACTCAATCCTTTATACATTTTGAAGAACTCCGAGAAGTGTTCATAAGCCCAAACCTATGCCAATTCAATGTAATAGAAAAAAATTACTGACAAAGTAATTGGAAACTAACCAAATAAGCCCACACAATAAGTTCCAAAATAACAAATTCACTCTACCTGAATTAAAGTGAGAGAACCATTAAATTGACGGGAATTCGCCTTAGAAGCTCTACGCATTTCTGCCAAGAAGTGTGCCAAGAAAGCAGTTCCCCATGAATACTCATGGACTCTATCCAAGGGATCCAAGTATTAAAGGAGACTCAGATGAACCATGTTACCATTAGCGTCAGGGAATACAATGGGGCCTAAGGTGTGCAACAGATAAGCAGGGATGGTTTGCTGAATTTATTCGAGAGTCAATTCCTTGTCCTTCGTATTCCCAAACAATCGAAGAAGATTAACAAATGTAACAGTCTTTGTCTTTGAACGAGTTGTCTTATACACATTTTCCAAAGTCGTATCCCTGTTCTAACCTAATAACTTTTTGGTCAGCTGGAAGATCTTGTCCCATACTAGTTCGTGATACTCATCTCCTGTCTTGACGGCTTTCCCCAGAACCCCTAGACCTATTATCCTTTCGACATCTTCAGGGATAATAATCATCTCGCCAAATGGAAAATGCATGGTATCAGTTTCACCAAAAAACCTCTCCAAAAAGCAATTCGCCGTGACGGTATCCGTGGCCATATAATTTTCTACCGCGGGATACAACCCATATGCTCTGACTATTGCTCCAACTTGGGGACACTCTAACTTCAGGGGCCATGCTTTACTAGATTAATGACGGCAAACATGGAATGCTTTCTTGTGGTCCTATAGAAACACAACAAACTAAATTAAATTCACCTGATCATAGATAAATAATATAATAACAGGATGCCAAGGTCTTATATAAGTCTGGAATATCCAACGAGCCCAAGAGTGCTTGTATCCAAATAACAGTTGGGTGTTAAGTGGTTGACCCCACTCTTTACCATCAATGTGGTCTGGAATCATGTCATGTATTGTAGGAAGATGGGCTGGCGGTTCCTTTTCTTTTTTCTGAGTGGTTTGAACTCCGACAACCGATTCTTCTAAGCCCACCGCTTGTGAGGATGACCCACCTGCTCCATCCGTTTGAGAATTTTTTTTCCACTCCTCATCCTCCTCACTGCTGGTTGTTTCCCCCGTATGCTCTCGAATGACGACCTTAGCACGATCCGGATCAGAACGACTACGTCGACCCCGAGATAACTTGGGTTTTCGTTCTTCAACAACTTTGCCCTTTCTTTTTTCCGTTTGTGATGCTCTAGACCTACGTCCAAATATTTCAACCGAGTTATGTAAATGATTCTGGCATATAAGGATAATATATTTCTCTGCCGGAATAGAGTGTCGGTGCAAAGAATATCTAATATACACAGCCGGTTTTGTTCGATTTCATTCAAAAAATTGAAAACTTTGTCGGATCAGATACCGGCACGGATACCAAACTTCTCGATAATGCCGGAAGATGTGCCGAATCTGATGGATAAAGAAAATACTATGCCGTAATTCAATTAGTTTTGTACAAAAGTTTAAACTCAAGAACCCAAACATACAGCATGGCATTGTTCAAACAGAGATTATTATGCCGGCAGTTACATGCAATAAAATAGGGTTGCAAGACATATAATCCGCCACGGTTTTCTACTTGTATTCTACCGCCAAACAAACAGGTTACTGAATTGATATTGACTAAATGGCAGTTTGAGGATATAATTTCAGGGTATTGGAAGTACTGAACAACCAAGTTTCAATTTGTGTTTTCTAGTATTGGATAAACCATTAAAATACTTACCACATCAGATTTGTTATTTGCGCCTCACCAACAGACTCCTCAGCCTCTTCTTGTGCTTTTGATTTCGATTTACCACCATCATCAACAGGTTCTTCTGGATTGGGTTTTTCACGAGGTTTGCGACGACCCATTCTCTTTGGTTTAGAAGATGAAACAGACAGGGAGATTGGATGGAAAGAGAGATTGAATAGTTTCAATTATATAACCACCACTTACATGCAATTAAGGATTTTGTAACTGTAAAATGGTATTAAGGAATTTATAACAGTCAAATAAGTGGGATGAAGGAGTTTGTAACCGTATCTCAAGTCGAATTAAGGAATTTGTAACTGGCCCATAACACGAGTTCGTAACCGTTTTAATTCCGGCTGGCACTAATGAAACCCAAAACTGCCAGCATTTTCACAACCAGTTTTGATTGTGAAATTTACACTACCATCAACAAGCGTTGATTTAATTCAATGCCGGTACATGTATCGGTATACTCAAATGAGACAATTTAATACTAGCAATAACGTTAACCATAAAATATAAGAACGTTAATAGCAACAAACGTTGATTTAAGCAAATAAACTGGCCCAAACTTAACCTAATTAACGTTAAACACTTGAATAAGAATGTTACACATAAAATATAACATCTGAAGCTAATTGCAACTATCATTACTTCTCGGATCGGGATTCCATAAATAAAGCGGCTTCGAAATGCCTAAAAGGCTCTTTTCTCCACGCCAAATATGCAGCCTGAGCTTGATACCTATTCCATCTGTATCTTGCAAGATACTCATTGTATTTGCGACATAATTTGATGAGGGTCATTGTTCGATTCTCTACAAACACATCCCCGTATTCCATTTTGCGTTTCTTGCACTTACCATCCATGAACTTCGGCATATAAGGACCATCCGCAACAAGACCCCAAAAAAGGTTTAAAGGGCGGTGATCTTCCAGGAGATCCGATACTACGTAGTAATTTTTAATCCATTCGGTTTCTTCCTCAACATCGGCTTCTATCTTCGCTTGTTTTACACGTTCGTATATTTCCTTCGTTTCTTTGCGATATTTCTCTTCTTTTGCTGCTTCTTCCTTTTCTGTTTTCCTTTTAAGTATCTCTTCTTCCATGGCGGAAATAGACTTGGTGGTGCTTTCCTTCCTTCTAAATTTATCTAGTATAATGGCAATTGAGTTGGTGGTGGATGATGATTGATTTCCTATCGGAGTCGATAGTTTGTTCTTTGTAAGTTTTTCTTTTTCCATGACAATGATGATGGATTAGCCAATAGAGATATGTGTTGGAGCACAATTATTTTCTTGAGGTATCAAGTTTAACGGGGAATATCAATTCCTTTAAAAAGATGAATCCACAACGGCTATTTTCTACTTTATTGTACCGGCATTGTCAGTACACGACTATTGACGCCGGCGTAAAATTTTTATGGTTTATGTTTTGGAAAAAAAGCCGTTGGGAATTGAATGTTAGTTTCCGGCACATAACAATGGTTCTTAATGTGGCCGGAACATACTACCGGCAGCTAAATCCATATACATTTTGTGCCGGTACTATTTACCACCTAAAAAGTGTCAAAGATTTCAATGCCGGCATAAAGTAATACACTATATTCTACGCCGGGATAGATATGCATTCGAATATGTTAGCATATTATACCACAACTGTAATTTATTTCGAATGTAAACCTTGTTGAGGGTACATAGATATCTAGCCACAAAACCTATACTAAATCTTCTAAAGCCTTTAGTCTTCGTCCGAAGAAGATACACGCTCCATCATCTCATGGCCATACTCAGGGATTTTGTCTTCCATGAATTTATAGCTTGCATCGAATGCGAATGCCTCCCCCGTTTCTTCCAAGTAGCGCGCTTTGACGACTTCATGCTACACAAACATAACAAAAACTTAGTGAGCGGTGTTTAGTAGGAAGATCAAAGTAATGTTTAGTAAACCACAAAAACACTTACAAATTGTTCAATGGACAAGTTAAAGTTGGTAGCGTTGAAAATTGGTTTTTGGATTGCTAAATAACCAAGTATTGCATTTTCTATGACTTGATGCCTATCATGAATCTGTTTACCACTTCTTCTTTTTGGATTCCCAAACTCCTGCCTATATTTGTTGAATACCCGACCCCAAAAGGTTTCAGAATCCACCCTTATAGAGGACTGACTTCTAAATCGAGTTTCCGCGTACCAAGCTTTGGTGATTGCCAAATCTTCATGTGAATCAAATGATTCCATTTTTTTGTATTTAGAGGTATTGGGATAGCTAGAAAGAGTATATAATGATATTAACTTTGGATAGTATATGGAACCAGCTGTGTGTTGTTTTGTAGGGAGAACGTGTGTATTAATAGGATGGTGCCCAAATCTGGCTTTTATTGTACTAAATCAAGGAAGTTGTACTTGCACAAATTTGAATTTTAAACAAGCTGGCATTGTAATTAGGATTGATATCAGCCGGAACATAATGTCGGCATTTGTTTACCTATATAACAATTGTCGGCAATTAGTTTATTGTACCCATAAACCATCAAACTTCTACACAGTTAACCGGCATAGCCATAAGCAAAATATCTGCGCCGGCAGTTACTACCGGAGTCCAATTATGTAAACGTAGTGCGCCAGAATTAAAATTCATTTCAGATGTAATCCTTGTCGACGGAACAACGAATGCACTTAGCACGTATGTGAGCCTTTAAACCAGTTGGTGACCCAAGTGGACAAGTTATAGTCTCGTGAGGGTTTACATAGAGATTTACCCACAAAACCTTACAAAAAAATACGATAAAAACCTAACCAAAATGCAATAAACCTATCAATCTTGTTAAGAAGAATCTGTCTCTGATTCACCCAGCAGGTGGTACTCCGTGACTTTGGTTACCATGTGGTTTACGCTTTCGTCAAACATGAATGCTTCCCCTTGTTCCTGTAAGTAACGCGCTTTGATGGCAACATGCTAAAAAACAAGACACAAACTTAGTTTGTTACATAAAAGTTCAAAAGAAGGGATTGTGTCGAATTAATAGAAAAGATACTTACGAGTTGTTCAGGGGTGAATCTATTGTGTGTAGCGTTAGCGATCCGATGTTTGATTTTTAAATACTCAACCACCCCGCCCAGGATTATGTCGTGTCGTTGCTCGATTTTTTGAGCAGTTCTTCCTTTTGGATTCCCATAATCATGAGTAAATCTGTTAAAAATCTTCAACCACATTGAATCCCTGGTACATATACCTATAGTTGAAGGACGAGTTTCGGCGTACCATGCTTGGGTGATTGCTAAATCTTCCTCGGAGTCAAACAATGCCATTTGGTGTATGTGGGAGTAGTCTCTATACTAAGCTATGTATAGATAAGACTTCTAGGGTTTAGGGTTTCGTAAGTTTAGAGTCTAAGGGATAGAATAAAGAACACACGATTTCAGGGCGATTGGGTCCAAGCATTTGCTCTCTATATATAGAGAAAAATCTCAACGGATAGTTATTTCGAAAGCAACAGTGCCGGCTAAAAGAATAAAGTTAATGTACGTCGGTACTGAGTTCTGACATAAATCAAAATAACGTATTCTGTCGGAAACCTTTAATCTGATGTTCAGATTCTGTGGACTATGTGGATGGTACCGGCGTAGTTGTTAACGAGGATTACAACGCCGGAATTCATTACCGGCGTACTTGTGATTTTTCGACAGTGCCGGCAGACGTAAATTTCAAAATAAAACGGCTAGTTTTTTGAAAAAAAAATACCATTGGGGCTTCAATCTATATAAAACCCCTAATTTCCTTTGCAATAATCTACACAAACCACCCACCAAATTCGAAAAACACTTCTCTGACGAAATCAGGCCTCAAAAAAAAGATCAAGCTAGCACGGTTCAAGGTTAAAAATCTATGGGAGATTCATCAACAACCTATACATGCAAAGTAAGTAGATTCAACATTACTAAGGATGAATTGGACAATTAAAATCTTCTATACTAGGACGAATCACTAATATAATCTTCTCTTACAGTGTACTAATTGCAGCTGTCAAATTTGCAAGTCACCTTCACATTTATCCTTGAATTGTCCTTTTATTTATATTCTAAGTGTAGAAAGTGTGATGGGACACACCGGTTTTGGGTTGCAAAAACTGATGATGCCGAAAATGGAAGAATGTTCTTAAGGTGTTTGAATCACCCAAAGTGCAAAGAGTTTCAATGGTTTGACAAAGTTGTTCCACTAGCCGAAGCAAAAGAAAACCACAAGGGCCAATGCGACCCTATTGATGGGTGTGATGGGAGTTATATGAAGGGAAAGGAATATGTCGAAAGAAAGGATGAACCAATGAAGCTGGTCCTTGACACCGAGCTTCCAGATGATGTCTTCGAAGAAATTTTCGAAAGGCTCGAAGGATCCGTAATTGTTGAAAAGGGATGGAAATAGGTTATGAGATCATTTTTAACCTAAATTACTCCATCTTTTTTAGTACGTTTTAATTTAAAGTTTAAAACCTAATGTAATAGATTACTTAGGAATGAAATAAAAGTGCATTCGGAAATACTAATGTAAGTTCCAAATCTAATACCGGCATTGTAGTTTTATGAAAACAAATGCCAGATTTTTGGAAACAAATTCCAAGTTTACGAAAACAGATTTCCGGAATGGTTGACATCAATATTTCAATGCTTGTAGGGTCCAAATTCTTTACAGAAACTTGGTACATTTCATCCCATTGTTCCGGTATGGTTTTAGAATAACTAATCAATGATGGTACTTTCCCGGCGCTGTAAAACCTCAATGTTTTAATGTCGGCACCTATGGTATAAACAAAACATGCATTTCAGTAGAAATCTAAACATGTTCAACATAAACAAACAACTGGATTCTTCTTAAATGTTCTTAAGAAAGCTATCATTGTACCGAAAGTAAACCAAACAACTAAAGAGTTAATCCAAAAACATGTTCGGAATTGTTTAAAACTTAACAATGACCATCGAAATAAAGCACCACAACTGAAAATTCAATCACTTGGTCTTTTGCTTCTTCTAGGCCAGCACCTTCCTTGTTTCTTCGAACAAATCTTTGCACTTGGATCTTCAATTTTATCAAGCAACTCCTCGACTTCCTTCATTTCTTCAATTGATAGCACCTCTCCTTTCTCGTACCTACAACCAAACATCTTCTTCATCTTGCCAAGCCGACACCGCTGGTTTCATACATCCCACACATAATTAGTATATATGGTAATATAAGATAATGTGTGCATTAAACGACTAAGGAATTAACAATACTTACTAGCAATCCAAGAGTCTTATTAAGTTTGGCCATTGTAAGTGGTGCCTTTGTAGGAGTTGGAACCGGAGGGTTTTTCTGTGGTGGAACTCCGCCGTCGTCCGGGCGCACGATAGAAGGATGTGACCATTCTAGGTAATTATCAATGTAGGAGGAATCGTCTTCATCACCGTTGTTCATAAGCTCCCAATTACTGATATATACCAGACGACTTGGTTCCCTATCCCTCCAATGTGTTGCTTCTGGAACTGGATCATACATTACCCTCAACTTTGAGGTAGTTGTAATGCACTCACCCAAGTGAAGAGTGTAGCTTGAAGTAGAGGCTGTCATGAACCTAGGTAATTGCTTATATCCAAGTTGCCACATCACACGTCGAGGATCGGCCATAACGTATCCTTTGGGTGGAACAACGGTCCATTGTAGAATGCAACATTCAGATACCTCGGATAATGCTAGTTTTCTCTAGCCTCCTTTTAAGGGTCGAACACAACATCTTTGGTAGTCATCGTTTCCAGGGCCAATCTCATATCTATTAGTCGATAATTTTTACCGGGCTTTAGAGTATTGTTGAACTGGTATCTCTTAGCTCTAGGCGCATCAGGTTCAGGAAGGTCTATAATCTTCAAGTATGGGTAGTCCTTGAACAATGTTGGGAAGTGTTCATAAGCCCACACCTATACCAACGTGGAATCATACATATAAGAATCAGTAAATTTTGTTTTCGACTTCATAAAAAGGTACGATATGCAACTGTACCAGTTGACTCAACCGTACTGTCTTCTTCCTAGTATGGTGGTTTATTCTTCAACAATATATGTGAACAATATACATAAAAACATAAGTTTAAAAACAACATTAACTGGAGCAAAGTGAAATTGCCGACAAATTGGTTTGTAACAGCCTTAGAGGCCCTTCTCATCTCCGTCATCAAATGTTCCATTATCACGGTGCCCCAAGGATAGGTAAAGACCTCTTCCAATGGATCCAAGTATTGAAGGAGGCTTGCGCAAACCCTGTTTCCACTGGTGTCGGGGAATACCTTAGTGCCCAAGATGAATAAAAGGTACGCAACGGCTATATAACGAATTTCTGCAGGGTCCCATCCATCCTTCGAACTTCTTTCCTTCGTTTTTTCAAACTTCTTCTTAAGAAGAGTCAACTTGATTGTCTTTGTCCTACTAGACTTGGATACATAAAAGCTTTCCACAGAAGTTTTGAAGTCCCAACCCAACATCTTGTTAATCAAAGCCTGCAACTTCGACCATTCTAGGTCCGGAAAATGATCTCCTTCTACTATTGATTTGCCAATAACATTCAAGCCCAAAATGTTTTGAGCATCATCCGGAATCAAAGTCATCTCCCAAAACGGGAAGTGCATGGTATCAGTTTCGCCATGATACCTTTCGAAGAAGCAATTGACTGTCATAGCATCACATTTCACATAATTTTCAACCAGAGCATATAGACCAGAATCTCTTACTAATGTTTGGACCTCTTCACATTCCAAAGACAAATCCCGATCCCCCGCAGCTTGGTTTCGGAAAACACGCACAACCTTTTTGTGATCCTACAATTATGAGATAGTACGGTTAAAAGATTTAACATAAATACACAAGAATACATATGCACAAGATTAAAAAAATCTTACATAGGTTTGATAGATAGTACGAGCCCAAGAGTGCTTGTAGCCAAATAGAATTCTCGGATCGTGAGCTTCACCCCAAATTCTACCACAATCAAGGTTAGGTATTATGTCATCAACAAGAGGAAGGTGGGAACCTTTAACTTTTACTTTGCCCTTGGCTTTGGCTTTGCCTTGTGTCGGTTGTTCACTTGGCCCACCAACTTCGCTTTGGCTTGTAAATTGACTTGGATGAACCTCATTATCTTCCTCCTCACTTTCCTCTTCATCTTTCTCATACTGCTCAACTGTTGCAGTAGGTTCATTGATTACAAGTCGACTTCGGTCACCACCACTCTCCCAAGTTATCCCTCTACAATCAGCCCGCAAACGCTTTCTGCGACCTTCTTCTTTGCCCCGGGGAGGCAGAGTCTTTGGAGTATCAAGACCGTCCTTCCTCCTTCTCTTAGACACATCATCTTTAATTTTTCTTTTCTTAGATTCTTTGGCTTTTGACCTATATCATAAGCACACAAAACAAATATGAGATATTTCATTTTTAGTTTTAGTACCGACATAAAAACATAGTAAACATTTATTGCTGGTATTTCATACCGACATTTACCTTTAACAATCGACAATGCCGGTACTAATTTGTAATTCTCCTGGATACCAAAAGCTTACTACCGGCACTTTCGAAATAAATCAAACCATGCCGTAACTAAGTACTGGCATACACTGCAACCCAAATATCTATGCTGACACGGGTGACAAATTGATAGATGTTCCTATAAGTTTTAAGTCTAGTACCGGCATACACGAATTATTATTAATCAATACCGTAATTTAAAACCGGCATAATATTCAACACATATTTATGCCGGTACATAATATTGTGTTTCAAGGTTTGAAACCGGCATTTCATTCATCATAACATCTAAGCCGTAAATAAAATCCGGCATTGAATTCAACCTATATGGAATGTCGTAAATAAATACCGGCATAGTGCTCAAACTCAATTTAATGCCGGAATTAACTGAAACTCATCTGTTTCGATCATTATTCGCGATTTTAACCTAAACCCATTGCTATAAATCGATTCAAACACTCATAAATGAGTTCAAAATCACCTACCTTCTAACAGAAGCCATCTTTGCGAGCGTTTGATTGTCCGACAACGTTGCTTCTTCTTCTTCTTGCTCTTGAGAAATCTCATCAAGTCTTTGTTGTAATCTCTCCTCAACAAGCGATTGTGAGTTCGATGGTGCTTTTGGTTTCTTTCGTGGAGCCATTGTTATGATTCGGGTAAGATAATCGACGATTTTTTTTGGAATTGACGATTAATCGACGAAGAACGGTTGAAGAACGATGAAGATTTTTTTTTTTTGCGAAACCTAAACCTAAGTCTCTGCCGGAAATCAAATACAAATGGGGGATATATGTTTTGGATTTTGGTTTTAATATTTTTGGGGAAAGGGTATAACAGCCTTTTTATAAACATTTTTAATTAACCAAAGGGAATTTTAGTACATTCATAACATTTTGTCACCCCTTAGCAGAAATCATGGGGTCAGGGAAGTAATCAATATCCCCCAATTAGATTGAACATCCCCCAATTGCGGGTTCCATAAAAACACCAAAATAAGTACAAAAATCAAGCACTAACAATAGATACATTGAGGACAATTCAGACACAAAAATGTGTCTATCAGTCACAAACATCTTTGTCTCATCGTTTGTGATCCCAAATATCTTATTTCGTTAATATATTAAGATTATTGTGAGGTGATTGATATTTCTAGGATGTTCTTCGGGAATATAAGTCCGGTATATCAATTGGTTCATGTTCAGCTTGATTTATCAAAAGACAGAATAAAACTCGTAGGTATTTCTGTGGGAGCCAGATTTATCTATTCCAATTGACTTTTCTGTGTGAGACAAATTTGTTTATCAAGTCTTCGACTTTGGGTCGTAGCAACTCTTGGTTGTGGGTGAGATCATCTAAGGGAATAAAGTGCGTAGTATCCTACTGGGATCAGAATGTAAGGAGCACGACTGTACCTTGAATCAGTGTGAAATTTATTAGGGTTAAACTACATTCCAGTCCGAAGTTAATTGGTAGTATATTTTGCATTTGCGGTTTCCTCGTTAACAAAACTTCCGGTGTCTATGTTATTTCTTTTCTGCATTATATTTTATTATATAATTAAAATATCACAAGTTGTATGTTGAATCGATCAATTGGGAAATACAACCTTTGGTTGTTGATTGAAATTGATTGATCCTTGAACATTAATCTTTGGTACCGTTCAAGTTATTTATGTTATATTCAATCGGGCTCGCAAATTTCTATTTGTTGATTGCTGATTTGAGAGATAGAGATATAAAACTCTTTGATATAGTTTTCTCTAGATTGAATCTGACCGTCTAGTTGATTCTCTTGAATGTATATTGGAGTTTGTCTATTCAGATTGCCAAACGAAATATTGGGTATGATTATTGTACCCCCGCTTTTTCAACTTCAATCTTTTCCCTTTGACTCCATATTTCAATTCTCTAAAAATGGTGAGAAGAAATCATTTATCTGGATGGATTTTATTCTTAGATTGTCCCAAAGTATTCTCTACTGATAGATTTTGGTAACCTATTGGAAAAATTAATATACAAGAATAATAACTAATATAAGGATGGTCATCCACAATCACCAAGGTGGCTAGCCACTATGACCAAGATGGACGTCCCTTAAATATTCTCTACTTATAGAATTTGGAAACCTATTGGAAAAAGTTTCATGGATTTATTAAACCAAATTGCAGCTATACTTTCATACTCGCCCAGGCCAACAACCAACAAAAAACCACGTCATGGTTGATTAACCCGTTTCGCTCAAATCTCTGGACAGCCTCAGAATAACCTCAATATTTTCTCGTTGACTCTAGATTTCAATTTTATACAAAAATGGTGAGAAGAAATCATTTATTTGGTTGAGTTTTATTCTTCGATTGTCCCTTTGTCCATTAGGGTCGGTTACACTCTCAAGGTGGCCACTATGACCAAGATGGTCTCCTTCAAGTATTCCCCATTTATAGAGTCTGAAAACCTATTGGAAAATTAATATACAAGAATAATAACTAATATAAGGATGATCATCTACAATCACCAAGGTGGCCGGCCACTATGCCAAAGTGGTCGGCCACTATGACTAAGATGGACGTCCCTCAAATATTCTCTACTTATAAAATTTGAAAACTTATTGGAAAAAGTTTGATTGATTTGTTAAACCAAATTGAAGCTATACTTTCTTACTCGCCAAGGCCAACATCCAACAAAAAACCCCATTATGGTTGATTAACCCGTTTTGCTTTAAACTTCTCTTGACAGCCTCAGAACGAACTCAATTTTTTCGCGTAAACTCCATATTTCAATCCTATACAAAATGTTGAGAACAAAGAATTTATTTAATTGAGTTTTATTCTTTCATTGTCCCTTTGTTGGAATGTGACCGGCCACATCGACACTATGCCAAACTGGCCGGATAGTATGACCAATATGGTCTCCTTCAAATTTAATCTACTTATAGAGTTTGGAAACCTATTGGAAAAATTAATATACAAGAGTAATAAATAATATAAGGATGGTCATCCACAATCACCAAGGTGGCTGACCATTATGCCAAAGTGGTCGGCTACTATGTCCAAGTGGCTAGCCACTATAACCAAGATGGACATCCCTCAAATATTCCCTACTTATAGAGTTTGGAAACCTATTGGGAAAAGTTTCATTGATTTACTAAACCAAATTTTTGCTATACTTTCCTAATCGCCCAGGCTAACAACCAACAAAAAGCCCCATCATGGTTGATTAACCCGTTTTGCTTGTAACTTCTCCGGACGACCTTAAAATGACCGCAATCTTTTCTAGTCGACTCCAGATTTCATTTCTCTACAAAATGGTGAGAATAAATCATTTATTTGGTTGAGTTTTATTCTTCGATTATCTTTTTGTCCATTAGGGATAATAATTAATATTATTATACAAGAATAATAAATATAAGGATGGTCATCCACAATCACCATGGTGGCCGACCACTATGCCAAAATGACCAGACACTATGACCAAGATAGACGCCCCTCAAATATTCTCTACTTATAGAGATTGAAAACCAATTAGAAAATTTTCATTGATTTATTAAACCAAATTGAAGCTATAATTTCCTACTCGCCCAGGCCAACAACCAACAAAAAAACCCATCATGGTTGATTTATCCGTTTTGCTCATAACTTATCTGGATGGCTCAGAATGACCCAATTTTTTTCGCGTAAACTCCATATTTCAATTCTATACAAAATGGTGAGAAAAAAAGAATTTATTTGGCTGAGTTTTATTCTTCCATTGTCCCTTTGTCCATTAGAGGGCTACGAAAAAGAAATATAATAACAACCAACAAGGCTATGATGGCTAAGTAGACCCGGAGGTATACTCAAGAAATACAAGGCTTATAAAGTCATAATTAAATAACAAACAAAGTCAAATAAATATAATATCTGGCTAAAAGAGTATAAGAAGCCTTATGGGAGGGGCTACTGGAAAGGAATTCAAAGTGAGAAAGATGTAGTGCAATGGAATTGCACTTTTACAATTGGTAGGGGGGAGGAAATGAAATTGTGACTAGATGCTTGGATGAGCACAATCCCTTTCAAGGAGAATCACAATAATGCATATAAAGCAGGAAAAAGTGGTTGATTTGATTCATCACGAGAATTGGAAAATAAAGCTTAGGGAGTCTCCCACTCCTGCAGTCACAGTTGAACTGAATAATCTTCTCACTGTGCTTAGTTATCCTCCAACCTTAACTGACATTGATGATAAAATAAAGTACTCCGTGGCTACACGTTATAATGCTAAAGAGGAGTATAAATGGCAAATGTATAATATTCGCTCAGACAATTCAGCTTCTTACAAGCATGTCCGGAGAAAGAACATTCCTCCCAAGGCTCAGTTTTTTTTTGGTTTTCCATGAACAATGCAAAGCCACTGATAACTTACTTCATAAGGGTTGTCAGATAAGCAATCCTTCATGTTGTTGGTGCGATATAGTGTCTGAATCTGTGAACCATTTGCTTACAAATCGTGTCTTCTCTAAGGAGATATGGGACTATTTCAGCTTAAAATTAATGGAGGATGTGTGCACATAAGTACTATAAAGTCTCAATTTGAGGAGTATAATGTAGGACCAACTAAAGCAATTACTAGAAAAGTCTGGTTGGTGTTACCTTTTACCATTGTTGGGGACATATGATTAAAGAGAAATATAAGAACGATGGATAAAAAGAGGTGTTGGCCTAAACAAAGTGATCATTATAGAGATCAAAAGATTTATATTTCAATGGGGGTTCTATAAGGAACTGGTTTAGAATGCTCACTCTCGATGATTTGACATTCACCTGGAACGTATTCTTTCTTTGATCAGCAGTTAGGATGATACTTTCTTAGGTTTGGGCTCGAGTATTTGGACTTAAGTGTTGTAATAATTTTTCTTTTGCTTTCTTAATAAAATTTCACTCTTTGAATTTCCATAAAAAAGAAAGAAAGATGGAAATTCAACTTGTAACCCAATTTAAATTATACAATTTCTAGTGTCATATTAAATTCCACGGTAAGTTGAAAGTGCAAAATTAAGAGAATGAACAAAAAGGAAATACAAAATTATACAATGATTTTAACTTACTTTAGGAACAAAAGATCCAAAAATGAATCCTTTAAGTAGGATCATCATACTAATTAACAAATTCAACCATCAACACCAATTACATCAACCTCTCTACTGCCAACACCAATTACATCAATATGTCTAGTGCCATTAAATCCACCGTCATTACCAACAACAACATTTTTGCTTCACTCGAGAACTCCCAATTTATCTTTTTTTTTTTCGCTGGAGAACCTGAATACACGGATTTAGTCATCAATAGTTAGGTTATTCTGATGTTTCTAGTAGGTCACATTGGATCAAAATTTGAGAAGCATATTAAAGATCTGTGCTCACCAATGGGGTTAGCGGGATTCGAACCACGCCCTTTTACAAATTCATCCTTCCTACCTTTCCATTTTTACGAAGTCGATCCCAGGCATGAAAATAACACATACGAGGGGTATATTTGTCATGTTAAAAACTTCACCAAAATCAAAGATTTCATAAAAAAAAGGACGTTTTCTTTATTATAGTGTGTGTAAGATAGTGAGCTTGTTTCCTCATTTTCATCTACAATCTAACAATGAGAAATCACAATGGTAGCAAAATTTGCTAGATTTTAGTAGTCAGTTAAGCGTAGAAAAAACAAGTATTATCCCCGAAAATGCTTCTTACAATCATACCCCTAATTTTTCCTTTACTATGTGTCGTGTCACTAGTGGTTCATGGTTCTTCAGCAAAGACTCATTGTTTCCCTAAATAAGATTACTATTTTCAGATATATGGTTTAGATGAGTATTAATTATCAGGGAAAAATGGCAAAGTGTCCGGCCGTACATCGAGTAAAATCGTGCTCTCCCCATGGTTGTTTGTATTTTTTTTTGATCGATAATTGTCTGTATTATTTTTTCTTTCCATTGTTTTTACGGTCTTGGTAATTGGGTATACTAGGCAGAGCCGGTCCTGAGGGTGTGCAAGGTGTGCGACCGCACAGGGCCCAGCTCTGCCGAGGGCCTTTTTTCCAGCCCAAAATTCATACACTAAAGGGGAAAAAAAAACTTTACCATGACTGAACACAACCTATGGGGACAGTACTTAAACAACCCATCCACTGAGCAATCAGTTCGTTGTTGATTTAAATTAGATTTGACCGTATTTAACAACCATTACCTCCCGAGAGTAACCTTACCACCATTTGTGTTATCCTTGCGTATTCTTATTGAAATCGAAAAAAAATTCTTATTGAATGCTTTCATTTTTTGTATATAAGATAGGCATTAACACCACTATTTAGTTGTAAAATTTTCTTTGGTATCGTCGATAATCTTACAAATTAAAATGAAAGTTATTGATATTTTTTTCTTTATTATTGTTACAAAATATTAGACATTGTAAAAGGCCCTACGAAAAATTTCGCACAAGGCCCTTCTAGACACGGGATCGGCTCTGATACTAGGCCAATGTAGTCACTAGTCATATACCATGCCACCTAGTTCTCAAACTCTATTTTCCGGGTTACACTTGTCTCTGACGCCAAAAACAATAAATAAATCAAGGAAGCTCCGTACGCGCCCAAAAGTTCTCGGTCTTAACGTTTCCCCAAAAAATTTCATTTCACATTTTTCTCTAACCTTAGTTTTCTAGGGTTTTATTTCCCCTCTCAAAATCATCTCAATTAGCAGACTAGACGAAGAAGAAGAGTTTTAGTGTGTCAATAGTAGCAATAGGGAGTGAAACTGAGTATGGCATCTACTTCTGGTACTAAAGATTCTGACGAACCTTCTACTTCTTCTTCTTCATCTTCTTCTGTAAAAGATCTGATAGAACATGTGTTTTCTTGGAGTATTCAAGATATACTCAATGATGATCTCTACAAACACAAGGTAATCTCATTTAGCTTTCAAGTTTACTGAAATTTTGCCCTAGATTTTTTAATATTCTAGTCTTGATATCTTGAATAGTTCACATTGATAAAGCGGATTATGCTTGATTTATGCTTGAGTAGAGCATTTTAGCCCCAATTTCAGTGATCACTAGTAGTGCAGGTTTGTGATGCAGTGCAGGATAAGCTGGTGATCGTGGTGTAGGTTAAGAAATGCAAATTTTTGACTATTTTTCTCATTATTATGGATGTTCTACAGTTGGACATGTGTGGACCACCACCATGTTGGTGGTGCTGGTTATGGGTCTACACAGGCTTATCGAAGTTTTACAGTATGAACTATTAACCTTGGTAGCAGTTATATGAATCTGCAGGAAACAAAGCATGTTTAGTTAGAGCATTTTATCCCCAATTTAGTAATCACTATGGCTGTTACCCAGAGATAATAGGGAAGTTTTACAGTTGGGCCTGCATAGACCACCACTATAAACACCCACTTCCATCATGGTGCCAGTGGTGGTCTATGCAGGTCCAAATGTTATGGAAGTGTTACAGTATTATGAACTATCAGCCTTAGTGACAATTATACGGATTTGCAAGGGACTATAAGTACTTGTGAGCATCACAAAGGTATGAGACCACCGATAAATCAGCAAGCCTTTAAGGTTGACCGAATATTCATTTTCTTTTACTTCAACTGATTAGGCCGATCCACTTTTTAGCCGTTGTTGCTTCCAGTTTAATGTTCTATCTTACATTTATATTTACGTCATTTAATATATCTAATTTCTGTGTTAATTTGTAACTTCTCATGTTGGGTTTAGCTAAGATGTGGTATTCATATGTGGATATTGTACTATGATTAGTTGAATTTTGTATGTCCTGGTTAAACTTAGAAATTGTGTATGTTTCTTTTAGGTGGAAAAGATACCAAAGAGTTTTGAATCTGTACAACATTATTTTAGCTCTTATACTATGCCGTTGCTGGAGGAAACTCGCATGGAGATTTGTGCGCAAATGGAGTTCATGTCAGGTGTACCTCATGCTGAAGTAATCTCAGTAGAGGAGTCTAAGCTGCATGGAGGGTCATTCTTGTATTGCATCAAGGTCGACACCTGGAGAAACCTGTATGGTGGATATGGCAAAGAACCGTACAGTCCGAAACCTTGGGATCTGTTTATTTTGGGTGATACTGTACCTGAGGTTGCTTCTGACTTGCAGCGGTTTGGAAGCAGTTGGTCTTTGGCTTCAGTTGTAGAAGATGTCAAAGGGTCTGATTCTGTGGGGGTGGAAGACAGACTTATATTCTTTCAGGTTAAGACCTCAAAGCCCATAAAGATAGAGATGAAAGAAGGCATGAGGAAATCACTTTTTGTAGTATTTCTGGTTAACTTGGCAACGAATACTAGAACGTGGAAGGCGTTACATATGTTCCGAAACTTGAATATTATCAACGAAGTTTTGTGTGCCAATTCCATGGTAAGATGTACATTCCGAAGCATTTAAAGGCCTTTTTATAATGTGAAAATAAATGATGCAATTCTGCCATTTGGTTTTACTGTTTAACCTCAGGCATTGCGTTTCAATTTTGGAGTTGGTTTTTGTATTAAAATTTTTATTTTTATTTCTTTTATATTACATAGATATGGGAAAAAAGATTGTAAGATTTTTTTCTCCTCTTGAAAATTAAACGTTAGTATAACAACTTGTATCAAGTATGTTGTGTGTGCAGTGATTTTTACATTGGCTTTATGGTAATGCAGGTAAAGGAAAATTGTGGTCTCTGTTCTGCACACGTTGACAGGATTTGGGATGGAAAAGTTGATACACAATTACTGGCACTTAATGAATCTCAAAGAGCTGTGATATTGGGGACTATATCTGCAGTGCAATGTAACCACAGGTCTTCTGTGAAGCTTGTCTGGGGTCCACCTGGGACAGGGAAAACCAAAACCATCAGTATATTATTGTATACCTTGCTAAGGATGAATTGTAGAACACTTGTTTGTACCCCGAAAAACATTGCAGTTGCTGAACTTGCGTTACGTGTCTTAAACCTTCACAAAGATGCTTGCGAATCAGACTTGGAAAAGAGCAAGTCAGGTTGTTCATTAGGGGACTTTCTCATATTTGGAAATATGAATAGATTGGAGTTATGTGATGATCTTAGAAAGATATATGTGGATTATCGTGTGGACAGTCTTGTAGAGTGTTTTGCTCCATTAACTGGTTGGAAGAAACATTTCGATTACATGGTGAATTTTCTTGAAGACTGTGTATCTCAGTATCGTTTGCGTGTGGAGAATGAAATAATTACAGGGGTTCACGTGACAGAGGAAATTGGAACTAATTATGAACGCCACATGTCACTTCTCAAGTTTGCAAAAAACCGATTCAGAGCTTTAGCGGTACCGCTCAAAAGAAGCATCAGAATAATATGCACCCATCTCCCTAAGAGACTTCTGCAGGAAAATTTCGAAAAGATGGTTACTCTTTGTGATTTGCTTGAATCTTTTGAAAATTTGCTGTCTCAAAGTCAGGTGGCTGATAAGGAAATAGAAGAACTCTTTGCACGACAAGAATGTCATGTAAAGGAAGCACAAGGAAGTAGAGCCTTTAATTATATTTCAGCCACATTACACAAGATGAGAATTGAAAGTGTGCAGGCTCTAAGATCTGTTAGTCACTCTCTTGGTGGTCGCCTTCCAAGTTCCACAGACAGAAATTTCTTAACAGAGTTCTGTTTGATAAATTCTTCCCTCATCTTTTCCACAGTGTCAAGCTCATATAATCTGCATGAGGTAGACCTGGAACCACTGGATTTGTTGGTAATTGATGAAGCTGCCAAGTTGAAAGAGTGTGAATCAGTGATTCCCATGCAGCTTGAAGCTATACGACACGCTGTCCTCATTGGCGATGAGTGCCATCCACGAGCTAGGGTCAGAAGCAGGGTAAGTGTACCATCAATGTCTTCGCTTAAACATGATGTGTTTGTTCTTAATAGTTTCCAATGCATTGCAATCTTAGGTGTCCGATGAAGCTGACTTCGGAAGAAGTCTCTTTGAAAGATTGGGTTTGTTTGGGCATGCAGAGGACCTTCTCAATGTGCAGTACAGAATGCATCCTAAAATAAGCTCTTTCCCAAATCGCAAATTTTATAAAGTGCAGATTATAGATGCTCCTAAAGTTCGTTGTGAAAATTATCAAAAGAATTATCTACCAGGACCTATGTTTGGTCCCTACTCATTCGTAAATATTTCTATTGGAAAGGAGGAGCCAGATGAAGCTGGGCATAGTATAAAAAATATGGTTGAAGTGGCAGTTGTAATGGCAATTGTGCGAAAATTTTATAAAGGTATGATTAATGTAAGTAAATTGATTGCAATATCTTCTTTGTTATGCTATACATGTTTACTGTTCTCCCATTCTCGTGCCTCGGTATTATTTTAAGTTTTAGTTTGGATACCATTGTTGCTGTTTATAAATACTGTAGATGTGCAATACAATTGATTTCACACTGTTCTCAATTGCTTGTTAAATCATGATTAGTCCATTTATTCTACTTATAAGGATGCAAGCCTTAATCATTGGTTTAACTGTTCACAGCATGGGAAGGCTCCAAGCGTAGCTTAACCATTGGTATTATATCTCCGTAAGCTGCCCAAATTGCTGCAATAGAGAATAAAGTTGGTCAGAAATATGAGAATCTGAAGGACTTTATAGTGAAGGTGATGTCTGCGGATGCATTCCATGGCGGCGAGGCAGATGCGATAATAATATCTACTGTTGGGTCTAACCTTAATGGTGGATCAGATGGGTTCCTTTCCAATCCGCTATGTACTAATGTTGCTCTGACACGGGCTAGGTACAACTAGTGTATTTTGTGTAAAAATATATATTGTAGGATATTCCATACATGGTGATTTTGATCACACATCTTTTAGTCTTCGGTAACTCGTTGTGTGTTAACTTTTCAGACACTGCCTTTGGATTTTGGGGAATGACAAAAAGTTGTCTAAAATTGGATCTTTCTGGGAAGATTTAATTCGTGATGCGAAACACCGGCAATGTTTTTATAATGCTGATGAAGATGCAGAGCTAGCGCAAGCAATGATCAATGCCAACAAAGAGCTTGATCAGTTAGATAATTTACTTAATGAAGATAGTATGCTTTTCAAAAGTGCATCGTGGAAGGTAAACTATTCCAAGATTAAATTAAATATCTACTATTTTGTTTGTTTCTACTCATTAATCATTGTCTCTTACCTCAAACTTACAGGTCTTGTTCAGCAATAGCTTTAGGAAGTCTTTTGGGAAGTTGAAGTCATCACAAACACAAAAGTCTGTGGTTAATCTACTGGTTAAACTTTCCAATGGTTGGCGTCCGAAGAAGTTTAAGGTTGAAACTTTATGTGGTAACTCTGTCCAGTTAGTTAAATAATATAAGGTTGGAAGAGTTTATATTATTTCTAGCGTTGATGTTGCAAAATATTCATGCTACACCCAAGTTTTAAAGATTTGGGATGTTTTGCCTCTTGAACAAATATCTAAACTAGTGAAGAGTCTGGACAGCATATGCTCCATATACACTGACGATTACCTCAACCGCTGTAAGATGGAACATATTAAGGGGTATGTACGCTATCTTTCATCTCACGGACATTAGTGTTGTTGTTGGAACGTCACTTGAATTCTGGATTCAACTACAAATGGTGAATATTGGTCAATTCTGAATTTGAAGGTTGCTTTACCGACCGAATGTTAACAATATTTTACTTTGGATTTTAATAAATATGCACTTACTTTTCATAATTTATTTTTGCAGGGATTTGGTAGTGCCAATTACCTGGAGAATAGATGATGGGATCGTTAAATATAAGAATACTAATAATGCTGACTTAGTACATAAATCAAGTGACGGGGTATCAGATGGGAGATGTTACATTGAAAACTCAAAAGTGAGAGATAGCCTATTGCTCATGAAGTTCTACTCCTTATCAGCTGGTCTAGTGAACCATTTGCTCTCGGGAAGTGATGGAAAAGAGCTCGATCTTCCTTTTGAAGTAACAGATCAAGAATTAGATATCATTCTTTTTCCTAGAAGTACTTTCATTCTTGGCAGGTCTGGAACAGGGAAAACTACTGTCTTGACAATGAAATTGTTTCAAAAGGAGCAGCAACACTACTTTTCTTCTACAGGATTTGTGGAAGCCATGGGAGATATTTCTTTGAGTGCTCCAACTGGGAATGTGTGCAGAGTGGTTGAGACAAAAGGTACTGTCTTACGGCAATTGTTTGTAACAGTCAGCCCAAAACTATGTTCTGCCGTTAAAAACCAAATTTCTAACTTGAAAAGGTATCAGATTAATTTTATAGTGTCAGCTTTGAAATTTCTCTATTACTTTTTTCTTTCGTTCTGTAATGTTTTGTAGATTGTGGTGGGTTTAGATGATGTTATTATGGAAATTATTTATCTTCACTTCATATTTGAGTACTTTGTGTATTCTAATTAATTTTCTTGTACTTTTAATGCAGCTTTATCAGCAGTGGCAGGGCCTCAACAGTACACAATTCCATTGAGTTGCCTGATGACGATGATGCAGTTCAATATCGAGATATACCAGATTCTCTTAGGGACATTCCACCTGAAAGTTTTCCACTTGTCATAACATTTCAGAAATTCTTAACAATGCTTGATGGAAGTACGGGAAATTCGTATTTTGATAGATTCAGTGATATAAGGGAACTTTCACAATCTAAAATTGCTTTGCGTGCTCTTATAAGAACGAAAGAGGTCAATTATAAAAGATTCAGCTCAGCTTACTGGCCTCATTTTAATTGCCAGATGACCAAGAAGCTTGATTCATCTATGGTTTTTATCGAGATAATTTCGCACATAAAATGTGGGCTATTTGCTGGAAGGCTACCTGATGATAGACTTAGTAGGGAGGAGTACATATTACTATCTGAGGGACGGGTGTCGTCCATAAGCAGGGAAAGAAGGGAGATGATTTATGATATTTTTCTTGAATACGAGAAGAAGAAAATACTGAATGATGAGTTTGATTTGGCTGATTTTGTCATTGACCTTCACCGTGGATTGAAAACTGGGTGCTACCAGGGTGAGGAAATGGATTTCGTGTATATTGATGAAGTACAGGATCTCACCATGAGACAGATTGTTCTTTTTAAATATATTTCTAGAAATTTTGTGGAAGGATTTGTTTTTTCTGGTGATACTGCGCAAACTATTGCTGGTGGGATTGATTTCAGATTTCAAGATGTGAGATCTTTGTTCTACAACGAATTTATTTTGGATTCCGGAAGTGATGGCATGGGAAATGCAAAACACATGGATCAATCTCGTATCTCAGAAATCTATCATTTGAACCAGAACTTCCGTACTCATACTGGTGTTCTCAACTTGTCAGAGAGTGTGATTGAACTTCTGTACATATTCTTCCCACACTACATTGACAATTTAAGTCCCGAAACAAGCCTTATTTATGGAGAAGCACCAATTTGGCTTGAATCTGCGAATGATGATAATGCAATTATAACTATTTTCGGTAAAAGCGGTGAAAATGCTGGTAGGAGTACGAGTGGATTTGGTGCGGAACAAGTTATTTTGGTGCGTGATGATTCTGTGAGGAAGGAAATTGCTGAACATATTGGAAAACAAGCTCTCATCCTGACTATAGCAGAATGCAAGGGCTTAGAATTTCAGGTATGCAATAGTGGCTTATGGTATTCCTTTGTGTTTTGAGATTAAGCTCCACTAGATTTTATCTAAGTAATATTTACTGTGCTTCATGAGTGTACACTACAGTGTATGATTTAGCCTGACAAATTTGTTGTTTATGTAGGATGTTTTGCTTTACAACTTTTTTGGAACGTCACCTTTAAATAGTCAATGGAGAGTTGTTTATGGGTATATGAAGGAACGAAATCTTCTGGACTCCAATGATGTGAAATTTCCAAAATTTAGCGAGGAGAAACACCAAATTCTCTGCTCTGAACTGAAACAATTGTATGTTGCTATCACTCGTACTAGGCAGAGACTGTGGATCTGTGAGAATATAGATATAGATTTTTCAAAGCCTATGTTTGATTACTGGAAGAAGTTATGCCTCGTTCAAGTAAGAGAACTCGATGAATCACTTGTACAAGCAATGCAGGTTACGAGCAGCAAAGAGGAATGGAGTTCACGCGGTATCAAGGTTGAAGTTTGAACTTGAACTTTAACCTCTTGTGCACATTCATGAATACACAATTTCTGTGTGGGAAATTTATTTTGGTTAGATTTTCAAAATCTACCATTCATGGCATTTTTGCTACAAGGAACGTGTTAACCAGTACATAAACATCTTTCTTTATTTAGTCACATGTGCGACATGGCATGGACTACACCATCAAATGTACATCTGTTAGATGGTTAGATAAAAAGTGATTAGACATAGATTTGTTTATAGATGGGAACCACACGAGTATATCCTATTGTTTCATATGAATTAGTTGCACTGTGATTTGTGAATAACCCTGTTTCCCATCTTCCTTGCATCCATGCTACTACCTTATTACCCTCTCTGAAGATACCATTTTTACATACTTAGTTTTCATGCAGTTACTGGATGAAGGTAATTTTGAGATGGCAACAATGTGCTTTGAAAGAGCTGGTGATTCATTCTTGGAGAAAGTCGCTAAAGCTTCTGGTCTTAGAGCTGCTGGTGTTCACATGCTTGGTTCTAATACTGAACTAGCTCGCGTTGCTCTTGTGGAGGCAGCTGAGATTTATGAATCAGTTGGCAAGGCTGATTTTTCTGCCAAATGTTTTATGGAGTTAAAGGATTTCAAAAGAGCAGGTGTGGACTATTTTCCTTTGTATTTCATGCGTATTTATTTACTCATACTTTGTTATTTTATAGTACTTTATTTTTAGGAAATGTTTTCTGCTGAAGTGATCATATTCCTAAAAATATGGTTTGTTTGATCACATACACTATTTGATCAGTTGATTTTTGAATTGAGTAATAGATAGATGCTGCATACCCTGATCCATCAAACCGGTCTTTGTTGAACCTTAAGAGGACTGATCTTGTCACCCTTGAACTTGTTAGCGGGTTAGTAGGATAGAAATGGTTCTTAGGAATCTTTTAATATACCGTCTCCTTTGTATGTGATATTCGTGCAAAATAAACTATAGCGCATGAAACAACAGTAGTAAGACAATTTAAAACTAAATTGATACTACATTTGGAAAGCTAGTAAAATCAACCCTTTTTTTGTATCACTATATTGCAATAACATAAAATCAAGCCTTTTCCACTTATTTCCATGAATTCTGATTACTAGTAAATGATCAGGTTATGTGCAGCTTGCTTAAAGTTTAACTTCCTCTTATGTAACAGGAATGATTTATTTGGAAAACTGTGGGGAATCTAGGCTAGAAGATGCTGGTGACTGTTTCAGCCTTGCTGGATGTTGGTCTACTGCAGCTGATGTGTATTCTAGGTGTAACTGTTTTTTCAAGTGCTTGCTAGCTTGCACGAATGGCAATCTTTTTGAAACCGGTCTTCAATTCATAGAATGTTGGAAAGAAAGTGCAAGGCTAAACCCTGATACAGACAAAGGTCAAGATCTGATAGATATGGAACAAAGTTTTCTGGAGAGATGTGCCCTTCACTATCATCAACAGAATGATACTAGTAATATGATGAAGTATATCAAAGCCTTTAACTCGTTGGACATGGTAAGAACATTTTTAAGGTCTCATGATTATCTTGGTGAGCTCGCCCTCTTTGAAGCTAGGTCTGAAAATTTTATGGAAGCTGCCACAGTTGCGAGATTGAAAGGGGATCATCTTCTTGAGGCAGATATGTTAGAGAAGGCAGGGCACTTAGTAGATGCGGCAGAGGTCATTCTGTTTTATGTTCTTGGCAATTCTCTTTGGGCAAATGGAAACAAAGGTTGGCCCTTGAAAAAGTTCCCGGACAAAGAAAAACTTTTGTCAAAAGTTACCTTGATGGCAAAAAACAAAGATGATCATTTTTACGAATTTGTTATTTCAGAGGCAAGCATATTATCAGACACCAACATTAGATTGTCAGAGATGAAAGACTGTCTTATTGCTTCACAAAGACTCGAGAGTTTACGCGGTGAAATTATTTCTTTAAGGAAAATCATCGATTACCATTTAGATTTAGCACCGTCAGAGTACGTTTGGGTAGATGATGTGGTTTTGAATACAGTAGAGCATGTAGAGAATTCAATTTCCAAAAACGAGGTCTCCATTGAAACATTGACTTACTTTTGGAATTTATGGAAGGAAAAGATAGTATACATATTGAATTATCTCAATTCTTTTGGAACTCAAGATAAACAAGACTACAAACGCTATGAGAATTTCTGTTTGGGTTACTTAGGTGTATATAAGCAGGAACACGATCATAGTTCCATATACATTTTGCTGCACAGTGATGCCTGTTGGAGAAAGGAAATTGAGGATCGATTTCTTCAGAAGACCAGAGACTTATTTGGCTTGAATGATCACCAATTTGTGTCTTCTGCTCGAAGCTATTGGTTTTCTACATTGCTTCGTCTCTGTATGCAAGTATTGGAGAAGCTGGAAAGCCTCGATAAAATTTCTGGTGTGTTCAAAAGTGGTAATGTTTCTTACATGCTTTGCAGCGGTCCTTTTCGACGAGGAATAACTGCGCTTAACAGTTATCAAGTTGCAAAATCAGTTATTGAGTACAAGATACTGGGCAAAAAACTTCCCGGGGAACTGCTCAAGTGTTTGCAACATTCCAAGGAGCGTTTTTTTAAGATATTAGTTCCGAGGCATCCGAACTATACGAAGTTCAAATTCAAAAATATGATAAATCTGAGACTAACTGATCTCTCTAAGGATTTAATCAAAGAAGTTACTACTGAAATCATGAGTGCAAAAGACAGGTTAGAGTATGTGGAAATGTGGAGGGTGGTCTTACAGATTTTTATGTGTGGTAGTGTAAGTGAAGAACTTTATGAAGTTATAATACAACGTTCAGATCTGTCTCCAACCTATAAAGCTTTCATTAAGAAGTTGAAAGAGAGCAAGATATCAGGACTGGTCTCTGTTTCCCTAGCCAGGAATTTTGAAAAATCATTACAAGAAGCTCACAATTCCGGCTGGGGGAAAAAAGACTGTGGTTGCATGCCAGCTTCCTGGTTTGTTTATTTTCTTGAGCGTCTTGTTTTCTTGGTTTCATCTTGGCTTGGTTCCTTTTTCACAGTAAAATCTTCTGTCAGTGAAGCAATTCCGTGGGGGAATCTAAGATGCAACTCAAGCTCTTTATCAGTAGCTGACTCAAAAATATTCTCGAGGAGGTCTTTCGATTTTTTAGCATCCAAGATCAAAAAGATTCTTTCAGATAAGCTAGATTGGCTTTGGGAAATTGATTTTGACAGAGTGGTTTGCTACCCTCATCTGGTCTTAAAGTTGGTTATCTTGGTTGCTTTAATTTGTTTGAATACCGTATGTCACTTTGATTTGCTGTACAGTCTACTTAGTAGATATGATATAATAACCGTACTGCCGCCTACGTTTGTCAAGATCCTCAAGAAAAGAGGCACAAGGCCTTTTGATAAGTTGCTTGCTGAATCCCTTGAAACAATTGGGGATCCTTTGGTCTGTTTGAGATCAGGAGATATTCAGAGAGAACACCTGAGCCACAGTGTCTTAGAGATAGACGTGGATTTGATTTACCCCAGAGAAGATTTATTGGGAATATTATATCCAGAAAACTCAGAATGTAACAGAAATGATGAAATGGGGAATGAAAGTCTAACTGATGGAAGGAAATGTTTCTCCGATTCTGAGCATACGAGTTGTACCGAATGTCAAATTGAATCTGATGATGAAATTCCTGATTACGATATCGAAAAGGCAGAGTTGGATGTTCATACTGGAAATTTTGATGTTCAGATTTTCTTGCAGTTGTTTATGAATACAAGTCGTGTTTATAGGTTTTCGAAAATTGGGGACATCACCAGCTTTCATGTTTGCGAACCACAGATGAAGGTTTGTTTCATGGTCGGTTTTTCTCTTTATTTTCCTTTTCCAATAATAAAACTTGTAACATTATTTTGTGTTTTTTTTGCAGTTGGATATTTGTATATGTTTTGTAGAAAGTACTTACCCATCTTGTAAAAATGAACAATGGATGTGGGAAATGAAGCAGCTCTCTCTTGCATTAAGCGCCAGGTTAGTTATTTTATTTCAAGTTTATCTCGTGGTTTTAGTTAAAGTTAAATTAGTATGGCAATATTGTTCTGCAATTTAGTTTGCGTTCTTCTGAGCTTATTCAATTCTCTTAGGATCAGTTTGTTGTTTTTGAGCACAGTTGACTTTATTCATTGTGACTAATTCTTTTCAGCAATGAAGATCCCAATATTCAGTACTCACGAATTGGCGACTGCTTTAAGAAGTTGTCTGCAAGGGCCCCAAAATCGAGAACATTACTCATCACTGGTTTGTTTCGGACGATTATTTGTAATACTTCTTCGGGTTCGAGCACGAAAATCACGAGCGAAGAAAGGCAAAAGTCCAAGAAGCAGGCTGGAAAGAATAAAGGCAAGAAGTAGTAGTATTTTGTTTGGTGGGAGTTAGCATCCTTTCATTGGGTATATATGTTGATATCAACTTCCATTTTTTGTTTTTCTTCAACTCTTTTAGCGGCTAAAAGTAGAACAATATCGAGACCTTTTTTCTGGTAGATTGTGAGTCTCTAAAATGTATCCAGATATACAATGGCTTTCAGTTCCCCTGGAATCTGGTATGACCATCAATGCATAGATAGGGTGAACAGCAGTCACAGCACCCCATTTTTCTTATTGAAGTTTTAACTTTCCTGGTTAGTTTCTAAGTTATTTAGCGTTTTTATGAAAGGAAACTGTAGCAATAGAACCCCAAAGACTCTTTTCATATTGCATATTATTGAGGAAGCTTTTAGTCCAGCCTATGATTCATTTTTATAGAACCGATGATATTCTTTGTTCATTTTTATATTCTTTCTTGTTCCACTAAATTTTTTGTTTCTTATTTATGACATCCAGCTTAATTTTGTTTTTCATTTTCCCTGATTACTACTCCCGAGGGTAGTTGCGATTCATGCAGTTAAAAAGCTTGGTTTCATTCATTCAGTTACGGAACCTTCATAAACAAAGAATATCAGCTGATTTGAGCCAAAATGTTAGCAAAACATAGCTAATTTGAGGCCTACCACAAGAAAATAAAAGAAGAAGGTTATTATTGGGGCGTTACATTTCATTAGAGGGGCTTTACTTGGATTCTTAGTCTCCAAAAAAGTGGTTATGGGATATCTAACACCAAAGAAAAATGTCTAGATTATCCTTGAACTAAAATAAAAATTTAAAAACCTAATATTTTCTATTCTAATTCAAGATTTTTTTTTGCTCCTATTCATCTTTCTTCTCTTCCTCTCCTCGTAACTTCAATTTCAACTCAAATCAACTTCAGTTACGTTTCTGTTGGTGTTACGTCTGGGTTCGGGTTTAATTTCTAAACGTAAAATTTGATTATGAAGAAGTTACGTCTGAGTTCGGGTTGAATTCAACCGTAAAATGTAGAGTTACGTCTAGGTTTAGTTTTAACAAAGTTTTTGTTATGTCCAGGTTTGATCAACACCAGGTTTGTTACGTCTAGGTTTAGTTCGTGAAAAGAAGGGGCAACCATATAATTATACGTCTAGGTTTAGTTTGGGTTGAATTCAACCATATAATTATACCATTAATGGATTTCTAATTTTGGTTTACGTCTAGGTTTGATCAACCTAGCTGTAATTAAAGGTTTACGTCTAAGTAAAAAATCGATTCCAACCGTAATTTGAGTTACGGTTTGGAATTATGAATAAATCCAACCGTTCAAGAGCAATAAATACCCCTACAAAAATTATTTACGGTTGGTTTGGCTAGGCATTTTCCCAACCGTAATATGTCTTTTGTCATATTAATAACCAGTTACGTTTTGGAGTTCATCCAAACCTAACCGTAAATAGGGATTACGGTTGGGACCGAAGCTTCAACCCAACCGTAACAGGACCAGTAAGTTGAAAAATCCAATTTTTTTTTACGTACTTTAGATAATTTTTCTTCATCCATCTCTTGGTCTTCAACATGAGGGATGTAAAACTTGTTTTTTCTATCATACAAAGATTCACCCACCTCAAATTGATAACTTGTTTCATTCATTTTGGTTGAGTGAATCAAAATCTAGGGTTTGAAAGAAATCTCCAATTTTTTTCTTTTTTTCTTCTCTCTAGTTTTTCTTCCCACGAAAACTTTGTTCCATAATTCATCAAGTATATAACAAAATTCATTAATTTAATTATTATCTAATTAAATGAAATTAAAATTAACTAAATAATGGTTGTTTAGTCATTACAAAATTATTTGAGATAAGGGGTTTTCAAAATTACTTATAGGTGACCCGTTTTTGTCCTATTAGGTGACGCCCCTCTAATGGAATGTGACGCCCCAATAATAGCCTTCTAAAAGGAAGAAGGGACATTTTAAAGTAAAATAAAAAACTCCTTCTCCAATTATTTTCGTTAATAAGTTTAATTCTGTTATTTAGTATTAAAAAATTGTGTTAAATGAGAAATTAAACTAGTATAACCGTTGCCACGGTGGAAGGGCCAACCGAAAAAGAATCTGAAGATGTAGTTTAAATTTGATATTGTTGTTTGTGCTCGTTGCGTAGATTTTTTTACAACCTTTCCAATGAGATAAAATTTGTAAAATTCTAAGGCACGGATTTTTATATATGTTATATTAAAGTTGGCTTTCCAATTATACCCCTGAAAAGTAGGATACACAAAGAGTTATAATAATTTGACTAAAAGAGAGGGATAATCTTGTCTAGTGAAAATGTGACGGGAATCTACAAGGAATACTCTTTCTCAATCTTTTTATGAAATTGAACATTTACGTTACTCTTCATTTAACAAAAAAGTGGCCATAAAAGGGACTCCCTCCCTACGGGCCCTTCGGGCCCTCTTGTCGGTCGGCCCAATAATCTTCATTAATCACCATTAAGAACATCAAACTAGAATAGGTAGATGTTCATGCCTTCGTAATACATTCTAGAGAGAAAAAATGTCGCAACCCAGATTCTGGTAGGACTTACCTTACCTAGCTGCAATTTTCTTGGGCAAGTGCAGGACTGCACAAGCCCAGAAAAAAAAAAGAAAAAAAATATGATACAAGCAATGTGAAGAAACGCATATACTAGAAGTTCGTAAATTCATATTCCACCAAACCTTAAACCAAATGACTACAAACACTTCGTTGCAGTGTTAACAGAAGCTAATGTAAACATAGTTTCAATAAAACCAGAAAGAAAATAATGAGGAAGTAAAAAAAGATAATCCTTGGAATCTCGGAGGACCACTGGTAGAACCAGCAACTCTTTAAAAATCACCACCACGAAGACGAAGGACAAGGTGAAGAGTGGACTCTTTCTGAATGTTATAATCCGCAAGAGTCCTACCATCTTCCAATTGCTTTCCTGCAAAGATTAGCCTCTGCTGATCAGGAGGAATCCCCTCCTTATCTTGAATCTTTGCTTTCACATTATCAATGGTATCAGAACTCTCAACCTCCAATGTAATTGTCTTTCCAGTAAGAGTCTTGACGAAAATCTGCATACCACCACGTAGACGAAGAACCAAGTGAAGTGTAGACTCCTTCTGGAAGTTGTAATCAGCGAGCGTACGGCCATCTTCAAGCTGCTTGCCCGCGAAAATCAATCTTTGCTGGTCTGGAGGTAATCCCTTCTTATCCTGGATTTTCGCCTGTTGGGGTCACTGCCTTATGGCCCAACAAATGAGGTATCCCCTTAACTTTTTAAGGGATGAGCTTAACACATGCCTTGTGAATGTGTTTTGTTAACAAAAGGCATCAGGAGAATGTTTTTCATTCTCACGGGTTGTTCTTCTTGTTTTGAAGAAGAAAGAGAAAGAGAGGAAGAAGAAAAGAGAGTGAGTGAGGTAGAGAGATTAAACCACCAATTTTTGGTGAGATTGAAGCATCTTGAAGAGGAGAAGAAAGGGTTCTTGTTGAAGGATCTTTTGGTTGTTGTGGTGGAGAATTGATTGATCAATTTCCACATCTCTTCAAAGGGGGGAAAATTCTAGGGTTTGTCAAACCCTAGTAGTAAGTATCTCAAATCACTTCTAATTCTCAAATTGATAGTGAATCTCATATTATATATGAATGAATTGTTGATCCATCCTTAGGGGTGAGTGTAATTAGGCAAATTGATATCCAAGTGCTATAGGCACCTTGAAGAAGAGTTTATCCCCAAATTTGGGAGAATTGTGTGTAACCCATTGTTTGATTATAGTGGAAGATTTGCCCGTGGTTTTTTACCCTTCACCTTGGAGGGGTTTTTCCACGTAATTGTCGGTGTTGTGTGTTAGCTTCTATATTGCGTAGTTGTGTATTTTCCGCATTGTGTTTCATTGCTCGTGTAGGTTTCGTATTGCGCATAGCGGCTCGGATTTCGTAAGCCTCCCCCAACAAGTGGTATCAGAGCTTTTGGGTTGAGCTAATCCTGTGCAATGGCGGAAGCTAGCACTAGTAATAGAATGGTCAATTTGACCGGTGAGAACTTTGTCATATGGAAGGCGAAGATGGAAGACTGGTTATATTGTAAAGATCTCTATGGTCCAATAGAGAGCAAGGGAGTAAGGCCTGAGGCGACAAGTGCAGAAGATTGGAAGGTTACTAATCGAAAAGCAGTTGGTTATATTCGTCAGTGGATTGATGATAGCATTTTTCATCATGTGGCTAGTGAGACACTAGCATATCCTTTGTGGACCAAGTTAGAGGAGATATATGATCAGCAGTCTCCTTGTGAAAAATCTCTTCTATTCAAAAATCTTGGAAAGCTGTGTTACAAGGAAGGGAGTTCAATGGCGCAACATTTAAATGAAATGAAGGGTATCATGAATCAGCTTACATCTATGGACCTCAAAATTCCTGAAGAGGTTCAAGCTTATTTGTTGCTAAATACTTTACCAGACAGTTGGGAGCCATTGAGGAATTGTCTCAGTTATTCTGCTCCAGACAAGAAGTTGAACATGATCATGTTGCAACTAGCAGTTTGCTGAGTGAAGAAGTTAGAAGAAGGTCACTAGACTCATCTCATTCAGAAGCTCTTGTGACAGAAAATCGGGGTAGAAGAAAAGACAAAAGACAAGTTGGCCGTAGCAAGTCAAGGGGTAAATCAAAGTCCAGAAAGGAAGTTGAATGTTGGAACTGTCATACGAGAGGTCATTATTCAAATGAATGCAGGAAGCCGAAGCAAGAACACAAGAAGGGGAAAGGAAATGATAACCAAGACAATGGTGTTGCAGCAACTGTGACAAATGATGATATCATTGTATTCTCAGATTGTAATGATGTTTGTGTTAGTTTTGCAGGTTCTGATTCAGAATGGATAGTTGATTCAGGTGCATCTTATCATGCTACTCCTCATGAAGATGTATTTACCTCCTACAAGGCTGGTGACTTTGGTTCAGTCAGAATGGGAAACAGTGGTGTTTCAAAGATTTTAGGAATGGGTGATGTGAAGGTTGAGACCAGTGTTGGCTGTACGTTGGTTCTCAGAAATGTGCGACATGTACCAGATCTTCGTTTGAATCTAATGTCACCAGGAGTGTTAGATGATGAAGGGTACAACAATCACTTGGGTGATGGAAAATGGAAGCTAAGCAAGGGCTCCATGGTTATTGCAAGAGGCAAGAAGTGTGGCACATTGTACAAAACACAAGTGAAGGTGTTGAAAGGTGAGTTGAATGCTGTTGACAAAGATTCAATCTCCGAGCTATGGCATAGAAGACTTGGTCATCTTAGTGAGAAGGGAATTCAAATCCTCACCAAAAGACAAGTTTTGCCAAATGCCAAAGGTATGCAATTGGGTAAGTGTACTCATTGTTTAGTTGGTAAACAAACTAGAGTCTCTTTTCATAAAGCTTTACCCAAGCGCAATTCTGGTATTATTGATCTTGTTCATTCTGATGTATGTGAACCTTTAAGGGTCAAAACACTTGGTGGTGCTGTTTATTTTGTTACTTTCATAGATGATGCTTCAAGGAAGGTTTGGTCATATGCAATCAAGACCAAAGATGATGTTGTTCATGTGTTCAAGATGTTTCACAGCATGGTGGAAAGAGAAACAGGTAGAACCTTGAAGTGCCTTCGTTCTGACAACGGGGGAGAGTACATTGGGCCACTTGAAGTGTATTGCAAGAGCATGGGTATACGTCATGAAAAATCAGTGCCGAAGACTCCACAACATAATGGTGTTGCAGAGAGGATGAACCGCACTATTCTTGAGAGAATAAGGTGCATGTTATCTCATTCCAAGTTGCATAAGCATTTCTGGGGTGAAGCAATGAATACTGCTGTGTATTTAATCAATCGATCTCCTTCAAGACCGCTAGATGGAGAAGTAGCAGAAAAGGTATGGAGAGACAAAGAGCCTACTTATGATCACTTGAAAGTGTTTAGTTGCAGGTCATTTGTTCATATCCCAAAAGATCAGAGATCAAAGCTTGACGACAAAGCAAAGCAGTGTGTGTTCCTAGGCTATGGAACATAGAATTTTGGTTACAGATTTTGGGATCCAGTTGAGAAGAAGGTTATCAGAAGTAGGGATGCAGTATTCCTAGAAGATCAGACTATTGAAGACTTTGAGAAGATTGAGATGCCAAAGCTTCAAGATGATATGACCTTGGATCCAAATCCAGTTGTTCCTACTCTTGAACAACATGATGATGATGTTGATGGAAATGGCAATGAAGATGAAGCTCATGAAGATGTTCCAGTGGGTGATGTTGAGCAAGAAGTGCAGCAACAACAACAACCAGAAGCTGAGTTGAGAAGATCCAGCAGGACTAGATTACCTTCAACAAAGTATCCACCACATGAGTATGTGATGCTCACAGATGCAGGTGAACCAGAGTCTTATGAAGAAGCTCTTAGTGTTCCTGAAAGTCAGAAGTGGTTGAAATCCATGAAAGAAGAGGTTGGCTCTTTAGATGAGAATGACACTTTTGATTTGGTTGACAAGCACGAGAACCAGAAAATTCAAGAACAAGTGGGTGTACAGAATCAAGACTGAAGATGGTAACTCACAACCAAGGTACAAAGCACGCTTAGTTGTGAAGGGTTATGAGCAGAGAAAGGGTGTTGACTTTGACGAGATTTTCTCACCGGTGGTGAGATTTTCTTCTATTCGGGTTGTCTTGGCAATAGCCGCTAGTTTGGATCTTGAGATAAAACAACTAGATGTCAAGATATCATTTCTTCACGGTGAGTTGGAGGAAGATGTGTATATGGCACAACCCGAGGGTTTTGAAGTCAAAGGCAAAGAGCACATGGTGTGCAAGCTAAAGAAGAGTCTTTATGGTTTGAAGCAAGCTCCAAGAAGATGGTACAAGAAGTTTGAATCGTTCATGAAGGAACATGGGTACAAGAGGACGGCTTCAGATCATTGTGTATTCATTCAAAAATTTGCTGATGGTGATTTTCTTACTCTTTTGCTATATGTTGATGACATGCTTATTGTTGTCAAAGATAAGAAAAAGATTGACAGGTTGAAGTCAGATCTGAGCAAGTCTTTTGCTATGAAAGACTTGGGTGCAGCAAAGCGTATTCTTGGCATGGAGATCACTCGTGATAGGAAAGCGAGGAAGCTGTGGTTATCACAAGAAAGCTACATTGAGAAGGTGTTGCAAAGATTCAACATGGACAAGGCTGAGCCGGTAAGTTGTCCACTTACAAACCATTTTAAGTTATCTCGTGATCAATGTCTTGTGAATGATGTTGAGAAACGGAAGATGGAGAAAATTCCTTATGCGTCCGCAGTTGGTAGTTTGATGTATGAAATGGTGTGTACAAGGCCGGATATAGCTCATGCAGTTGGAGTGGTAAGCAGATTTCTATCAAATCCTGCTATGGAGCATTGGGAAGCAGTGAAATGGATACTACGGTATTTAAGGGGTACTTCTAATATGTGTTTGTTCTATGGAGGTGACAATCTAGAGTTAGTTGGTTACACAGATTCAGATTTGGCAGGTGCTCAAGACAGTCTCAAGTCTACATCGGGTTACTTATTTACCTATGCATGGGGAGCTGTGTCTTGGAAATCCAAGTTACAAAAATGTGTGGCATTGTCTACTACAGAGGCAGAGTACATTGCGGCTACAGATAGTTGCAAGGAGATGATATGGATGAAGAGGTTTGTTAGAGAACTCGGTGTGAAGCAACAGAGGTTCATCGTTTACTGTGACAGCCATAGTGCCATCCATCTCAGCAAGAATTCGAGTTTTCACTCGAGGTCCAAGCACATCAATATTAGGTATCAGTGGATACAAGAAGTTCTTGAGGAGAAGGTCTTGTATATTGAGAAGATCCATACAGATGACAACGGTTCTGATATGATGACAAAGTCGCTACCAAAATACAAGCATGTGTATTTCTGCAGCAGGGCAGGTTTGGTGGTGACGGGTACCTTTCCATAAGTCGTGAGGGGGAAATTGTTGGGGTCACTGCCTTATGGCCCAACAAATGAGGTATCCCCTTAACTTTTTAAGGGATGAGCTTAACACATGCCTTATGAATGTGTTTTGTTAACAAAAGGCATCATGAGAATGTTTTTCATTCTCACGGGTTGTTCTTCTTGTTTTGAAGAAGAAAGAGAAAGAGAGGAAGAAGAAAAGAGAGTGAGTGAGGTAGAGAGATTAAACCACCAATTTTTGGTGAGATTGAAGCATCTTGAAGAGGAGAAGAAAGGGTTCTTGTTGAAGGATCTTTTGGTTGTTGTGGTGGAGAATTGATTGATCAATTTCCACATCTCTTCAAAGGGGGAAAATTCTAGGGTTTGTCAAACCCTAGTAGTAAGTATCTCAAATCACTTCTAATTCTCAAATTGATAGTGAATCTCATATTATATATGAATGAATTGTTGATCCATCCTTAGGGGTGAGTGTAATTAGGCAAATTGATATCCAAGTGCTATAGGCACCTTGAGTAAGAGTTTATCCCCAAATTTGGGAGAATTGTGTGTAACCCATTGTTTGATTATAGTGGAAGATTTTCCCGTGGTTTTTTACCCTTCACCTTGGAGGGGTTTTTCCACTAATTGTCGGTGTTGTGTGTTTGCTTCTATATTGCGTAGTTGTGTATTTTCCGCATTGTGTTTCATTGCTCGTGTAGGTTTCGTATTGCGCATAGCGGCTCGGATTTCGTAAGCCTCCCCCAACATCGCCTTCACATTATCGATAGTGTCGGAGCTTTCAACTTCAAGGGTGATGGTTTTGCCAGTAAGGGTCTTGACAAAAATCTGCATGCCACCACGCAGGCGGAGAACAAGGTGAAGGGTTGATTCCTTCTGAATGTTGTAGTCAGCAAGAGTACGGCCATCTTCGAGTTGCTTGCCCGCAAAAATCAGCCTCTGTTGGTCTGGAGGTATTCCCTCCTTGTCCTGAATTTTCGCCTTCACATTATCGATAGTGTCAGAGCTCTCAGCTTCAAGGATGATGGTTTTTCCAGTAAGGGTCTTGACAAAAATCTGCATGCCACCATGCAGACGAAGAACAAGGTGAAGGGTTGATTCCTTCTGAATGTTGTAGTCGGCAAGGGTACGGCCATCTTCGAGTTGCTTGCCCGCAAAAATCAACCTCTGCTGGTCTGGAGGTATTCCCTCCTTGTCTTAAATTTTCGCCTTCACATTATCAATAGTGTCGGAGCTTTCAACTTCAAGGGTGATGGTTTTTCCAGTAAGGGTCTTGACAAAAATCTGCATGCCACCACGCAGACGAAGAACAAGGTGAAGGGTTGATTCCTTCTGAATGTTGTAGTCAGCAAGGGTACGACCATCTTCAAGCTGTTTACCAGCAAAAATCAACCTCTGTTGGTCTGGAGGTATTCCCTCCTTATCCTGGATCTTTGCCTTTACATTGTCGATAGTGTCAGAGCTCTCAACCTCAAGAGTGATAGTTTTTCCAGTAAGGGTCTTGACAAATATCTGCATACCACCGCGAAGTCGAAGAACAAGATGGAGAGTAGACTCTTTCTGGATGTTGTAATCAGCTAAAGTCCTACCATCTTCGAGCTGTTTACCAGCAAAAATCAATCTCTGTTGATCAGGGGGAATTCCTTCCTTATCCTGAATCTTTGCCTTTACATTGTCAATAGTGTCAGAGCTCTCAACCTCAAGAGTGATTGTCTTGCCAATCAGAGTCTTAACAAAGATCTGCATTCCACCACGAAGACGCAGGACAAGATGGAGAGTAGATTCTTTTTGAATGTTGTAATCAGCAAGAGTTCTTCCATCCTCAAGCTGTTTACCAGCAAATATCAGCCTCTGTTGATCAGGAGGAATTCCTTCCTTATCCTGAATCTTGGCCTTAACATTGTCAATGGTGTCGGAACTCTCAACCTCAAGAGTAATAGTCTTCCCGGTTAGAGTTTTGACGAATATTTGCATCGGCATCTGCATTGATAAAGTAACAATAACCATTTAATCTAAGTAACCATATGAAACTATAATCAAAAACAACACAAGTATTCCTTGCACAATTAAAATTCTATCCGTAAGTCTAAATTGATGTGACAAATAATATCAAAGCACTGTCAACATCAACATAAAAATTATACGAGATGCTTAAAACACACAAAACCTGAAAACCTCTGAACAGCTGTCTATTTACCAGTGTGCAATCTATTCTAAGTAGTTCAATCCTATTCTAAATTGATCACCTCAAGACTAATGTTCTAAGAGCCTATATACAAAATAACTGCATCTGCATCTATGTGGCGAAACATCCAATCTAAAATTATCAACTATTCCAGAGCCATACAAATTATCAACAAAGAGAAGTTACATGCACAGAAAAGTAGCTTAATCTTGAATCAGAATCTAACCTAATCACCATTAAATCAGAAGAAAAAGGGTAATTAACGACTAATCCCTATATCCAATTTCGATATCCAACAATAAAATTAAGGGAATATTGGGGATATGCCCCAAAATCGACTGTCATCTTGGGGATATGCCCCAGGATTCCAATTTTTGGGAATATGCCCCAGCCGTCCAAAATTCCATCCAAAACCGTTAAGTAGTCAATATTCGCACACACTTGGGATCACATATGCGAATTAAAAGACAGATATACGATATATTAACACCTTGACAAGGTTCAGGAACATATTCAGACGAAAAAATCTCGAAAAAATTAGAGAGAAAGTTGAAACACATTTACGATAAATAGTCTATTTAACGGTTCCTTGACGGAAACCGTTACTTTGGGGCATATTCCCAAAAATTGGAATCCTGGGGCATATCCCCAAGATGATAGTCGATTTTGGGGCATATCCCCAATATTCCCTAAAATTAAACAAACCGAGCCAGCAAGCCTTAAACTACACAATCAAATCCAACAACACCAGATTATCGAGGCAAATACAAATATTTGAAATTGAAATAAGAGAAAACATCAAGAGAATAAATTTCATGCTTCAGAAGAAAAAGAAATCAGAGAAATTGATCCTAGGGCATACCTTTTGAGGGCGAGGAGGCCGAAGTTTTTTCTCTAGGAAAATCGGAGTAGAGATCAGGGGAGGCGGGGAAAGAAAATACTATCAGTAAATATTTACGGAGTCTATACATAAAGTAAATATTGGACCTCATATCTAAAAAACCATCTCCAACAGTTAGAAATTTAACTCTTAGAATTAAAAAAAATTTGGTTAAAAACATGACGTGGAGGTGCAACCGGAGGTGTAGATAACACTTTCTTGAACACCTTCATATTTAGTAATTGGTCCCTCCTAACTTGTAGCACCCTACTGTTGTAGATGAATTTATGCCAAACATAGGTCTAAAATCCTATGTGTTACTAAAAATAAATAAATCCACCCTCTCTTGGAGATGCTATAAGGACTTTGTAACAGGACGGGCCAATGCGGTGCACGAATTAGAATAGTAAACGTAGAGGAATCACTTTTTCTTTTTTTGGAAGGTAATAGAGGAATCACTTGGTAATCGCGTTATGTTCAGTAATGTAACGGGGTTAGGAATATTCCGGAAGCAATAGAAAAGGGTGGAATTATGGCGTGTTTGGAGAGAAATCATCATATTCCTTGGAGACACGAAATCTTAAACCCGTCGTCTCCGTCCTGAATTTCTTTATTTTTGGGAGGCCTTTTTCTATGCACATGTCAAAAAAAACATGTTTACGTCACTATGGAAAAATTACTGGGCGACGGGAATTTTAGCGAACGATATTTATTCAAGCACTGGCGATAATGTGAATGTCGCCGGCGTCATCAACCCGTCGCACGATATACATAATAGTGTTGGCGATATTATGATTATCGATCACTATTTATTTTGCAACGGCTATTTCCCCCCGCTGGTTCCTATATATATGCCCTTATAATTCTTCAAATTACTTACACCTACTTCTACGTATATTTCACAAATTTCTCTGTCTGTATTCTTAATTTTAAATTTCATAATCATCAATGGCGAGATCTAGCAAAGAGAGGAATGTTCTTATGAGTCGCTTTAGATTACATCATAGAAATGCATCAAAGGAGGTTGCAAGAACTTGACGATGAGGAAGCTGAAGATACTAAACTAATCGACACTCTAATGCTCGTACATACGGTCCAAAAACCTAGTTGTTCCAGAGCGACAAAAAGTATTCTCAAGAAGATATACGTATTAAGGGAGGGAATTTTACCACCAGAAGCTGATGCACGATTATTTTCTTCCCAATTGTATGTACTCTGATCAAGATTTCCAACGTCGATTTCGCATGCCTCGAGATCTGGTGGAAAAGATTATTGAAGAGCTTTGTCGAGTAGAACCTCAATTTAATTATCAGTTTGATGCACTGAATATTATAGGTCATAGTTCTGAACAAAAAGTTAAGTTGTCTTTAAGGATTCTGGGTTATGGCAAACCAGCGGATGTGAACGATGAGTACCTTCGTATGGTTAAAACAACTTCATTCACTTACCTTTCATTGCTTTGTGAAGTAATGATTAATCATTTTCGTCCAACATATTTACGAACACCAATCGAGGAAGATGTTAGACAAATATTGAGGAAGAATGAGGATACGGGATTCCATGGAATGCAGGGTAGTCTTGATTGTATGCATTGGGTATGGCAAAGATGCCATGTTTATTGGGACGGCCAATATAAAGGTCATTTTCTGAGACCAGCCGTTTTCCTTGAAGCTGTTGCGCTTCTTATGATTGTTGGATATGACACGCTTTTTTTGGTTTTCTGGGTTCACAAAATGATATTAATGTTATGCACAAGTCACCTCTGTTTGAAGATCTGAAGTATGGAATTTATCCCCAAGTCTATTTCATGATCAAAGGCCATCAGTATACTCATGGGTATTATCTCCGGATGGTATCTAGCCAAAATGGTCAACCTTGGTTCAATGTTACCGTCAGCCCCCTGCCGGTGCATTGGTCCATTCTTATCGGCATTTTAATGATCGCCAAATGGCAGTGAGAAAGGATGTTGAACGCGCTTTTGGAATTTCGAAGGGAAAGTTCACTATCATATGTGGGCCATACCGTTGAGTCCTCGTGAAATGCACAAGACTATGCTCACTTGCATAATTCTTCATAACATGGTAATTCAGGAAACGCGATAAGGAGTGGACTAACTATGAAGATGAAGATCTAAGGCCTGAGATTCAGCCACAAAGAGGCTTTCCTACAAGAAATTATGGGAAAATGACTAATTACATTCAGAACCAGAATCTGTATGACCAATTAAGAGAAGATCTGAGAGTGAATCTTTGGGTAGAGTATGGAAGAGCGGGTGGGCGTAATTATTAAGTTATGTATTTTAGTTTAATTATTAATTTATGTATTCTATTTTAATTATTAAGTAGAATGTAATAACAACATATTAAATTGAAATGCAACACTTCAAATTAAAACTTAAATTAATATATTAATTATCTAGATGTTCTACTACATCGAACTCATCCTCATCACCATCAGGTTGGTTGTTATTAAACTCATCTTGTTGTTCAATCTGTGCTTGAATCTTGTCAAATACGATTTTCCATAGATATTTTTGTTGGGGGTTCATAATTTAAGTGTCAGCTTGAAGAATGTTATGCTTTTTATAGTCATTCACAAATTTTTCCTGAGAAAGGGGACTTTTCTTACTCTCCCCGTTTTGAAATTTCTTATCAACCTCTCTTTGCTTCTCGACAGTCTTCTGGTGTTCCATAAACTCCGCCATGTTAAATACATCGGAAATTCCTCCTTCTTGAGCTAATTTTCTAGCTAGTCTTGCATTGTTCCTCCCTAGAAGTTTTCTCTTACCATCATCATTATTGAGAATAAGTTGACAATTGGGTTTCTTAGGGTATTTGGTGAAGAATTTGATGGAACTACTGAAAATGGTGAAGAATTTGGAATTGTATGGTGACCTTTCAGGTACTTGTTGATTAGCTGCTAACAATTCTGGATTATATTTGTTCAACACCTTCAGAATATGATAACAACTTTCGAAACCGAATTTGTAGCCATTTTTTCGCTGCCAATCTATACAAACATGTCTTTCAACAACACAATACCACTCTCCCGGCCTCTCTTTGCTTGCATTATCGATCCAACATAAGAGGCGATTGCCTTATTGATTACAATGAAGTGTTCTTCCAACGCTTTTGCATCACGACAATTGATGTTCATGATTTGTTCTTCATATTTACGAAATATGTTTTCCCACATGGTGTTGTCATGTTGTTGTGCACCATTGATACAATCTTGGGTAAAAAAAAACATAATTATGATAAATGCATTCATCTTCTATGATGTTGTATTTTTCACCCCGGACTTTGGTTTTTTTTTACCTTTGCCTTGACTTTGATATTTGTATCCATATTACAAGAAATTAAGAATTGTAGAGAAGGTGTGATTTTTTTAGATTTGAAGAAGATTGAGAGATTGAGAGATTCAAGAGAGATTTAGAAATTCTAGTGAAATGAGTTTGAAATTGGGAATTCATAGAGAGGGATTGTAGTCGTTGGATGAGGAACTGATGAGCGATGATCAAGTCATCAAGCAACATAGTGACTATCGATGGCGCTGGAATGACCAACAAGTGATATTGTGACCATCTAGCGACGAACACTCTATCACTCGCTGGAAAGTCTGCCGTGTATGCCTATATGTTATGTTAGACATATATGAAGATATGTTTGGCACTTTGGCATACCCATAATGGGTGCTAAAGTGGAAAAATCAGATGTTTGACATGTGCATAGGAATAGGCCTAACCACCCTTTATTCCCATTTAGAAAATATAAGGATGGAATTATACTTTTCAGGAAACAAGTTTCATTCCTCCAACTAAACACATCAACCAAATACTCTTCTGGGGCCGTATATCAAACTACTCGAACCCGACATGGTAATCACATTATTCTTAAACCTTCTCAAGGTTATAAAATACGTATGGGTCAAAAAGAATTATTTTTTATTCCACTGTCAACCAAAAAAGCATTCTCACTGTTTACTTTAAAATTGGATAAATTATTTATGGAATCTATATCCTTCGACACAAATAGGCGAGAACATAACTGACAAAAATATTAACAAAATATCCACTTAAACTATACACCAAAAATGTGGAACACATTATTAAAAACATACACACAAAAACAACAAAAGCAAAACACAGGAAAATACTCTACATGGCATTTGAAGGAAACATTTAGCTCGACAACTCACCAATATACACCAAAAATGTGGAACACATTATTAAAAACATACACACAAAAACAACAAAAGAAAAACACATGAAAATACTCTACATGGCATTTGAAGGAAACATTTAGCTCGACAACTCACCAATATACAACTAAGTAGGATCCCCACCTTAAGGTTGACGAGATAATCAGAAACACTTAATCGAGTATTATCACTACACCAAATTCAGGATATAGCAACTCAGATTCGCAACAGAAATGTAGCTGTTGCGAATTTTCAGTTGCGAATTGTTGTTGCAAAATATTCGCAACTGCTTTGATTCTGTTGCTACTCGCAACTATATGATTTCAAGCATGCCAAAATCGCGTGTGCCATGAAACACTTTTTTTTTACCATTGCTTCACGCATGCTAATTTCGTGTGTGCCTACACGGGTTTATCCTTCCTTATCCTCAAACGGATCGAAGAGAATTTCATTCCCTTATTTTCTTTCTCTTTCTTTTTTCTTCCCTATTCTTCTTCTCCTCCTCTCTGTCGATTTCATCTTCAGTGGTTTGATCTTGAGTCTCTCGAGTTTAGTTCGTGTAAGCTTGTAGTTGTTGAATTGGGGGTGAAGGTGATGATGCTGCTGTCGATTGGGTGTTGAAAGAAGCAGAAATTTGAGGTTTGAGAAATAATCGAGTTACAATTTCAATTGAGGTTCAACGAATAATTTGAAGATAAAGATGATGGTTTAGGGGATTGAATTAAGATGGGTTTATCATGGATTAGAATATGAAGTTGAAGGTTGGTTTGAATTTGATATTTAGGGTTTCTGCAATTGGCTTTGATTATGTGTGAAATTGAAGTTATTTTTGAAATTAAAGTTGATGAATTGTAACTGATGAAGAGATAGGGTTTAATTATTGTATTAAGAAGATAATGGAGTTATCAGTGATTGTGATTTAGATGTTGAATCGAACTCAGGAGAAGAATAAAAAAGGTAATTTAGAGTTCTGTTATTTGAATCTGTTTTACTCAAATTTTGAGTATGAGTGTATGAATTTTGTTTGAGTAGTTTATTTTGAAGTGAAATTGATTTGTGTTGATTGATTCTTGATGGGTTTTAATTAGAATTCAGATAGAGATGTTGGGTGAGGTTGAGTTAGAGCTTCCTTATGGAATCAAGTGTTACAGGTTAGGTTAGTAATTCAATTGAAGATGAATTAGGATTCCAGTTATCTTGAAAGATAAGAAGAGATGTGCATATGTTTTTAAGATTTGAGTTTGAGAAGATAGAAATTGAGTATTGAATTGATTATTATATAGAGCAGTGGATTATAGCTCAGATTTGTGTTTTGATTCAGGGATAAGGAAATGGTGTTGTTGTTAGAATTCTGAGTTTGGTACTTGGAATACTGGCTTCTATCAAATTCTTCTCAATATATTCGGCAAGCTGCTTTAGGCTAAGTCCTATGGTCTTCTAATCTAGAAGCTAGATTGGCAATCCACGTCAGCTAGGGAAATCTCCTAAGTCCTATGGTACTTCTAATCTAGCAGCTAGTTGAGGAACCAAATAGCGTTCAACGCTGAACCATACAACGCCCCGCGCGGGACCAAACAACGCTCAAGAAAATAAGGCAGTGATGGTGACTACTTCTTAATAGCTGTATTCTACAACGTACGAATTAAATAATGCTCAAATGTCTATATAGTACGAATTAAATATTGCTCAAATAAATAAGGCACTGACGGTGACTAGTCATGGTCTACATAGTAAGAGAGAGAGAGAGAGGATAGTCTAATTCAGCTGAATGTGAATCGTGAAAAGTGACAGGTGAAAATCAGAGTGATAGCGCGTTTCTATTCAACGCTCACAATCATCGCGTTTTTTTTTTCAGCGTTGATGCCCTGGAATATTCGCAAAACGCTGTATTGTTCAGCATTAGGACCACTTTTTGAGCGCTGAATCATTCAGCGTTTCAATCTCGCTGCTAGTTGAACTACGAGCATTTACTAGGAGAGAGAAGTAGTGTTAACTTTTTCCCCACATTTTTTTCTTGATTTGCAACACTTTTTTGCCAATCTAGCCCATAGGGGTTAGCCTTAGGATTCCTGATATAGATTAAAAAAAATGCTTTTATGCATGACACGCATGCTGCCACTTTCTAGTTAAGCCACCCCGATATCAAATATTCTTTTGGGGGAGGTTGACTAGTAAAACCCTAATTGTGGAAAGCGACTCTCTCTATAATGTTCGCTTATGCAAAAGAGAGTGTCAGCGGCCTTGGTTTTTTGTTAACCTTCTTAGGGATATTAATGTTTTGTCGCATGCTTTTACTTCCTCAGTGTTTGTGTTTGTCCATCAGTTTGGGGAGGGTAATTGTTTAGCTGATGTGCTAGCTAAAAAAGCTGCAAATGATAAATTGCGGGGTGTATAGTGGCACAGTCTTCCTAGTATTTTGGTTGATGTATTGTTGCAAGATGTATTGGGGAGGGCCTACCCCGGACTTGTAAGGCCCAGCTAGTTTGCTAGAATTCCGTTTACCAAAAAAGAAAAGAGAAAAACACGAAAATTGGAAGTGGGTTAGCAAGTAAGGGCATCACAACAACTGAGGGAGGAAAGAAAAGGGTTGAATAACAATAAAAAATACCACAAGCACATTTGATTAGTCAAAAATGTTCATTTAGGAGGCGCTATTCGGTTTTACTCCGAATGAAAAACATTCGAACTTTTTGGTTTTCGACTTCTACAGGAGGAAGGCAAATCAATAATCAAGTAAGTAATAAACACTACATATAGTTATATACTGTACTGTGGTACTATAATACATATCATTCAAAAGATGATCTAAGGAGGGAGAATGAGATGTGGAGGTGTTTTGCTGAAGGTTCTTCTGCACCAGTCTTGAAAGGCTTTTCGGAGATCTGGACAGTTCTCACCGTCCTTCAAGAAACATCCATACCACGCCAACAACAAACTCCGTTGATGTTTTGGCGCAAGTTCTAAAATTGCCCTCTCAATGTTTTCTTCCACCACTTCGGGATCAAATGATTCAAGTTTTAGTAAGCGAGAGTAGTCATCAACTAGTGGCTGAAACCATGTCTGCAATAGTAGCCGACGGGTGCCCTTTGCCAGAAAGATTTCCCCATTTCCTATACTGACAAGCAATCGAGTTGTTATGCAGCTAACAAGATGGCGAGAGCGCGTCCTGGTTTTTGCGTGCAGGTTTGCAAGCTCTTGTTGGTTGGACCACATCAATGCAAACTCTTCTGCTGCTTGTCTATCTACCAGAATGTCAAGCAACCATAAAAGGTTGTCAGTTTCTAGAGATATTTGTTCGTCCACTGGGGGGTCATACCACTCCGCGCTGTGATTTTCGGCCATCTTAAATAGAACCGGCAATGAATTTAAACAGCTTTGACATGAGGATAGTATATTTTTGTTGCATGTTTTAGCGAAATCCACATCACTAAGAAGACTGTTGTTTGCTCTTAAAAGTTTCAACACCAACGATTTCCCTTCACGTCGACCTTCATCTCCCTTGGTCTTAAGAACCACCTCCATGATTTGGGCAAGTGTAGAGGGACAGGACGCGTCCGAACCTACAACCCACTGGACAACATCCCTCGAGTATTTTAAACATGAATGCACAACCCGCTGGACAGCCCCCAAGTATTCATGTACGCATGTCTGGATAAAGAGTAATTCAAGAACCTGCACATCAAAAATGTAAGTTAGTAGAAGATATTACATTGAATCTGTGCTGAGCGGAAAACCTTACATTGAATTTGCTTGATGGTAATGATAGATTTAGAGGATGTGGAGACAATCACTTTTGTACTTTTCTCTAGCAAAGTCTAGACAAACACACTGTATATTATTGATAGTGGAGCTAGCTAGGCACATATGGAATGATGGATGGAGACGTAGACTAAATACAACTTTCGTCGATATCCTACTTTAGAGGAGCATTAGTTCGTGGTTATGGTAACGAACTTAAACTTGAAGATACGACACTCCCAGATCATGAAAATATATAAACACAATAAAAAGATTCATATGCCTCGTGCATGACCTAGAAAAAGGGGACTAACTAAAAGTATAACCTGCAAATAGAGTTGTCAGTATACATCAATCACTAGCAAGAACACAATTACCAAACGCGTAAAGAAAGCAAACTTAGCGTAGCATCATAATATATACTCACTCTCAACAGTTGAACCTGGAACCCAAATGCCGAAGGATCCGGTGTCAACAAGAACGGGCGAACTAAAGAAGCAATAACAAGCACGGAATCCATAACCTTTGCTTGTGAATAGTATTCTTTTCTTTTATTCCTTACGAAACCGATAAACAAAGAAAGAAGCAGAATCAAAACAATAGTGTGTATTGATTGATAGAACCTTAACAATGGTATGACAGGACTCACTACATATTTTAAAACTGAGAACTTTGTTGGTAGATCTTTGTTTAAGAATGGGATGATGTATACAAATACTAGAATACATATCTCTGTAGCTGAAAATTTTGGAGTATTTTCCGAAGCAGTGGTATATTCACATAAAAAGGTTGCCTTACGGATTGTATTCCTTGACGTGAACAAGTTAGTGTATTGTAGGGTTTTAGGTGAAAGAAATTGGAGTTTGTGTTTCTGGCCGGTGATTCGAAGAGGATAAGGGAAAGTGCAAAAAGCGCTGATCAGAGATGATGTGAGATTGGCATGGGGTGATGACAAATAGAATTTGGGTTTTCTGAAGGTTTGCTGTTGATAAGGATGGATTGGAGCAAGACGGAGCAGATGAACACAAGAAGAAGCCATAGCGCTTGCTGCTCACTTTGATGCCTAAAAGTTTTGATTGTGCACTATAAGTTTTGAACCGATGAGCAAGCAAAGCGGCGGAATATACAGGCAGGGCTTAGATATATAGTAGAATGATTTTTCTTGGGCAACACTCCTTTTTAGAGGGGCTTGATTTAATTAGGCCTATCAATGGAAGAATATCCGTCGGATATTAAGAATTCCGATATCCGACAGGTTAAGGACTACCGGATATCCGATATCCGATAATATCCTATAGATATTAAAATCAGATATCGATTCCGATAGGTTAAGCTATCGGACTATGTTGTAAAAGGCGAACGCCTTTGGGGCTTAAGCGCCAAAGGCGCACAAGGCGTAAGGCTGGCGCCTGGCAAAAAAAGTCCCCCAGGCGCCAAATTATACTTCATTTATGTTTTTTCTAAAAAAAGGCCCTCGCCTAGGGCGCCTTAGGCACCAAAGGCGCTAGGCGCTGGGCTTGGCGCCTCGCCTTGTCTAGCGCCTTTTACAACATAGCTATCGGATATCGGATATTTATCCAATAATATCCGATTCTGAGTTCTATTTCTGTAAAACATATGCAGAGGTGAAATTTAAGTTCTATTTCTCATACATACCATCCAAATTGTTTTCAAAAAAAGTCTTAAAACATTATTCTAAGTAGTTATGTCTCTAAGTATCTCTTACTCACACACATACATGAAAAGAAACACAAGAAAATGCTATAGAAAGTAAGAAACTTCGAAAGAAGAAGTATGATAAGTATTTGCCACTCTCCTCTCCAGCCCCTGACTCTCTTGACTTCATTCGTCTTCGATTTCCAAATTTTTCATATCATCTGCATTATACACAACTACGTAAGTATGCATTGAGTTTCAGCAACTAAGAAGAATAACAGATGAAACTATGCACTTAGTTTAAGCAAAGAAAAAAGAAAGGAGAAAATGTTACCTTCACAAATGAAATCTGGCAACCAATCGCTTAAGCACAACAATGCTTCAACAACCTCTGGATCTAATGAAGCTCTGTGTGCACTCTACCACCTGCACTGGACATTGATTCGGATGCCACACTAGTGACTGGGATAGCCAAGACATCTCTTGCCATCTTTGCAAGAGTTGGGTACTTAGGTGCATTTAGCTTCCACCAACTCAAGATTTCAAACAAATACTCATCTTTTGGTGAGCCTTTGCTAAGCATTGGTTCTTCTAAATACTGGTCCAACTCAGATTTCTGCACCTCAAACTCAATGTTCTCCATCATAAACTCAACATATTCAGGATCACGTACTTCATCTGGATTGTCTGAATCCATCATACTTTAGCTAGAGACAGAGCTGCAGGCTCCAAAATAGTGTTCATCTACATTTGAGTTTTGTGAATCATATTCATACAAAAGAGCTGTCAATTTTTTTTTGAATTTGTTATACTCCACTGCATAGCCAGTTCCATACATTTTCTTATAACGAAACTCTACCCATCTTTCCTTGTATCTAGGATCTAACACAACTCCAATGCCCATAACCTAATTACTTTCAAGCCAATACACATCGAACTTTTCCTTCATCTTCAACCCCATATCTCTGATATAATTATAATCACTGTCTTCCCATTGTTTGATGCACTTGTTAATTTAATAGACCCCATCGTAGTACAGATTTGCAGTCGTCCCTACAAACCTAGTTGAAACATCATTAAACACCTCTAAACACTTGCAAATAACTACTCCTTATTGCCACTCGTCCTCACTTGGTATACAATCGAATTCAGGATCAAGGATAGTTAATCTTTGAAACCCTTTTTTCAACTCAATTGCATTTTTAAGCATAAGAAAAACTGAGTTCCATAGAGTGTCCACGTCAAGACTAACTGCCTTTCCATACAACCTACATTGTGACAGTGCCATTTCAAACCTCTCTTTCCTATCTTGTGAAGATTTAACATACTTAACACAAGCTCTAATTTATTGCACAAACTCAGCAGCAACTTTCATACCATCTAGGACAACCAAATGAAGAATGTGGTTAGCACACCTCATGTGAAACAATTCCCCATCAAGAACTAGACAAACCTTATTATTTAGCCACTTAATCAATTTTCTCATCATAACACCATTAGAAGAAGCATTATCAGCAGTTAAAGCAAGGAATTTCCTATCTATGTTCCATTCAAGAGTGTAAGTTTTGATACATTCTGTGAGAACATCTCCTGTGTGTGGTGATGGCACTAAAATATAAGCTAATGTTTTCTTAACCAAATTCCATTCATCATCTATGTAGTGGCATGTTACACAACAGTACCCATCTCTAGTATCAAAACTACTCTGCAAACAGTTTGTAGGAAATAAAACTTGCTAATGTGTTGTTCTAAGAATGGGGTTCAATTACTTTCTATATATAATCCATACAATCCCACAAGCATATTCATCATATCCATAGTCATAGATTCTAAACTCTATCACATAGTAAAGCTTCTCATTTATACATAAACACCAAAATAAACACAATATGGAAGTAAAATTAGAAAATCAAATACCTTAGCTAGAGACTAGAGAGTGTCTCCGTGGAATCCCTAATACATTCAGTGCAATCACCTGCTTGAATCCCAAACTTATCAACCTGAACATTAAAAGAAATCAGCCATCAATTATCTGACAGTAATTTTCAAAATAAACTCATAATATCCTAATATTATACCCAAAATCAAACAAATATAACTCAACAAGTTTATCCTATGATTGAGAAGAAAACCCAAATTCTGGAACCCTAATTTGCAATTTCTGATTTTAAAACCCTAATAAATTCTAATTTCACAGAAACTCATACAAATTCATCACTCTATATCATCAAATTTTATCAACAAACAAACAATACTAAATAACTATCTACACATAGAGAAGAGAAAGATTAGTACCAGCCTAATTTAAGGTATAACTTAATCCATCACACCCTCAATCTTTTACTAACTCCTGCTGCTAAACGAAGTAGAACTAAGAACTGAAAACTCAGAAGAGAAGAAAAAAAAAAAAAAAGATATTCAGTGGAGAGGCGGTGAGAACTGAGAAGAGAAGATTCAGAAGAAAAACGAAAAAAAAAAATGACTTGTTGAGTCCTCGACTAGTGGAGGCAATAAGAAAATAAGGGTTTGGAAATATTACAATTACGTCCTTAACATATCGGATATCTAAACAAACGGATATAGCTTAATCCGATTCCGATAAGTTAAGGAAGAAATATCTGATAACATATTATATCCAATATCCGATAAAACGGATAAAATCCTATAGGATCTCGAATAATCGGAAACGGATTCCGGATATCAGACAGATATTGTCAGGCCTAGATTTAATTAAGCCAATATAAGGGGTGTCTTAAAGTGTAAAAATCACTAACCTACCTCCGTAATTTTCTTTATATAAAAATAGAGTTTTTTCGAGCGCTCTCATTAACCGGAGCTTCTGGCCCCACCGATATCTATTTTGTAAATTTTTTTCCAGATTTGATCGAATAAAATTCCAAGAGAATATTCTTTATTAGACAATATATTTTGGGACAATCACACGAATAATCTTTTTTACCTAATATAGTTCAATATTAAAAATTCTCCCATAAAGTATATAAAAAAATTAGTTTGAATATCTTTAATTTTAATGATATCAAAAAATCCTAGATTGATGGGTATACCCAAATTTAAATGGACCAAGTGCTCTTGCTAAGGGGCGGCCAAAATTGGTGATTTTACTTCAATACCCTTGAACTAATTAACTTAAAATTAAATCCTAAAATTAAAAACTAAAAAACTCTTAATCTTCCCTAATTTCTCTTCTCTAATCTCTCTGCTCTTCCCCTTCATCTTCTTCCATTTCTTCCATCAACCGAAAATCTTCAACATTAATTTTCCAAAAAAATGGTTGATTCTACCAGCGAAAAGAAGACTCTAAGTGATGTCTAAACTCAAACCCATCATTGTGTTGTGTGATTTGGTTGTTATATGATTGTTATATTATGTTAGAAATCGAAAATTATGATTTCGGTGTCTTTAGTCGGCAAGGCCGTAACATGCATATCTTGCCGACTTTTCATAATAGCCATGGCGACTGTAAATTTTTTCAACAACAAAAAGGGTATTTTTTGAAGACCTTGCCGGCTAATACATCCGGAAAGGTCGTAACATGCATATCTTGCTGACTTTTCATAATAGCCACAACAGCAGGCAGGGTATTTTTTGGAGACCTTGCCGGCTAATACAATATGCATGGTATTTTCAACAGCCAGCGGGGTATTTTTCTCAACAGCCGGCGGGGTTTTTTCCTGTAGACCTTGCCGACTAATATTAATCGTCTCCTGTGTGTCAAAAAAATAAATTCGACATTGTTATTTAGAAAGAACCTTGCCGGACAAAGTTAGTCGGCATGGTCTTCATTCGTAGACCTTGCCGACTTTTCATAATTTCAGAACTGAAAGTGTTGATTTCTGATCTAATTTTGAGTATTATTTCATACAACAACTTTGCAATTCCCTTTTTAAAAGTGTTTGGGTAGTGTGCTTTCATTTCCGTTGCAAAAGATTTTCTCGAAACAATTTTTTTTCCTCAAAAATCTTCCCAAATAAGTTCAATCAAAAACAAAATTTCATTTCATAAGTTTTAATCTACTCAATTAATTAAGCTAATCATATTTTTTTAGTGTTAATTAAACAAGGGTATATTAGCCATTTAGAAAATATATGGCTAAGGGGTGGCTTCTTTTACTTCAAAATGACCTTATTTTGTCTTATTGGGTATACCCCAATTAATCTGGGTATACCCTAATCAAGCCAGGCAAAAAATCAGTTTGAATATCTTTAATTTTACTAATAAAATCAAAATTCACAAATAAATCTAAATAAAATCACATCAAATATGTGTTATTCATCACGATTTTTTATCACGGAAATTAAATCAATCATAAAATTAGTAAAATGAAATTGTCCAATGTCCAAAATCCGATTGCAATTCATGTAATTGAACTAATTCTAATTAAAATTCTAGGCTGGTGATAATTATAATAGTCGTACTTACGATTTACCACTCCAATTAAAATTAACAAATCCTTGATCACAATTTTTTTATGCCAATCTAAAATACAAAACATCATAGGTTTTTGAGCACCAACGGCCAGATAAATTTTTTAGAGACAAACGGATGATCCAACCATCCCAATCTCATCCTAGCAATAGACATCCGACGATCGTGGTATTTTTAACCCCTTTCATTATGAACCTTAATTTATTGACCTTTAATTAATGGATCACATAACTCAAGATATTAATTAATGAATAACAAAACCTAAGATATTAACTAAAATATTAATGTTGAAGCAAACAAAAAACGTGTATGTATATATATATATATATACCGGTACAAACACGATAATAAGATAATTTTGGACGAATTAAACGTAAACTAGATTAGAATACCTAACCGTATATTTATCATTTTGTGTAAGATATTTCAGTGAAAACTTACATGCATTAATTTGATTTAGTGCTTCAAAAAATAATAATTAGAGTGGTTGCAAGGTGAATTTGATGGAAAATGATATACATATGTAAACTATATATATTAATTATTAAATAATTTGGTTGTCATAATTTGATGATATATATGGCTAAGTTTATAATGTATGTATGAACATTATTTTAGATTAAAGGAAAGTATAGAACTCTATCGGAATTGAACAATCAAAACGCTGGAAGAAGAAAAAAACACATCAGTCGGATTAAGGGAGTGTCGTTACGGCACAGTTTATCTCTAGTGTAAAACAAAATCAAAATGAATAGATATATGGATGCTTACGCATAAGTCGTTGCGTGCTTTCTTTTCCTAGAAATAAAAACGTTGATCCTGTCCAACAATCGAAATGAAAAATCATTAGTTGATTATCGTGGAGATATTACAACATGAAATTAAGGAAGATTCTGAAAAAGAACAAAAACACTTTTAGTAGAAAAGGTGAACGGGTTTTAATATAATTTTCTTAATATTGTTCATTTTGGAAAGCAAAAATATTCTTAACTACATGATTCTCTGATTATTATCTTTTTTGGCAAGAATATTGCAACCAATAAATGTGGCTATCCGGAATTATAAAATTGCATGAAATTTAAGATATTGCTGGATCTTATTTCCAAAAAAAATAAAATACGTGGAAATTATAGGGTTGGCACTCCCTATTTAAAGTACTCGAGTAAAAAACCCAGATTTATTCTCTGCGTGTTTTCTAGCAATATATTGGTTTTTGTTCTCTTATTATTATTTTTGTTTGCTTTGCATGTTCCTCCAGCGTGTAGTAGTTGGTGCTGATGGCTGCGGCAATAGAACGTCATGATGATTGGTACCGATTTTTTTATAGCTTCCTGGTGATGATAATATTAAATACGAGATGTGGCGATGGTAATATTCATACAAGGTATATGTAATAATGAAATCCCATTTTTTGATCTTCTTGGGATTTTTCGTTGAGGTTTATTGGAATTTAGGTTTAGTGAATAACTTTTTGAATTTGGTTTGTGGTGGTGTAATCATCTTTTGAGATTCTTATGTGATTTGTAGATACTTTATATGCGTAACTAATGGCTGATCTTTTGTTTTCCATGTCTCTAGATGTTTTTCTTTCGATTTGGATGATATTTTCCCTTCGATTTTGATGAACCACCGTTACCAATAAGTAAGAGTTTGAGCAAAAGTTTTTTACGTTCAGTGTGATCGTTTGGTGTTTGTGATTTTTTGGTATGTCCAAATAATTTGCAAGTCGGGTCAAGGGATTTATGCATGGTAATATTGGCGATCATGAGTTTTTTTGTTTACTAACTATAACTGAAATATCTCTTTATGCGTCAGATTAACATAACTTTGTTTTCCCTGTGTATAACAGGCTGAACGGTAAATTACAAAATAGATCGCTAACTAGGTGATTAGTACAATAGTACCTCTACTGAGCATATATCCAAGGACAAAATGAATACATATCTTTGATTAAGAAGCACTTTTTTATTGTTGTTTATGGGCCAGCCTAATTTGCGAATTTTAAAATCGTTGACGACTCTTGGTTAGTATAATAGTGTACACTACGTAAAAATATATAATTGGTAGTCCTGTTACTGCGTACCTACTCTTAACTATAACTGTAGGTAAGAATTTCTTGGTCTACATATAGTATATATCAAAGTGTTGCAGAAAACATATCAAAATATGCATTTATGCAGTATCAAGAACAATGAGACCACCCTGTGTGCAATTGCATCACGTGTCTTCAAATTAGAAATAATTTTCAAAGATTTCAAAGACAAATAAAGCAACATTTAGCATTGATTAAGCAAATAATATTCGTTGTTTACTGTAAACTAGCATGGATTGGATTTGTGTCTTTCTTTATTTCAATGGAAGTTAATCCGTATATGAATATTATGCATTGCATCTCACATATTTCGTTTCATATCCAGAGTTGAGCAAAGTTAACCATCTTAATCCAATTTTTTCTCTGTCTTTTTTAAGTGTATCCAATGGCATCTTAATCCGAATAAAAAAAAACGTTTGAAATTAATTAAAATTAACAAATATATGTATTGGGAAAAAAAATACATCAAGATATGCGGTAATCATCATGATTTAATCATAAGCTTAAATCGATCATATAAAAATTAAAGATTGTCCAATGTCCAATTCTTATGATAAAATTCCCTAATTACAACTCCAAACTACCGATAATTAAAACCCGAAATTACAAATTACTTACACTTCCAAATGATATTAAATTATTTAATTGTTGGTCAAATTAAGATCCGCAATTAATAGAAAAATACCTGATTTGTAAATTGTTTATGTTCTTCCTCCAGAGCTTAAAAAGGGTTTGTTTATCATGTCCAATCAAAGAGAACACAAAATCAGTAAGAGGAAATCATATTAGCGGTGTTAGAACATCAGAAGTAAGCATATTGGCGGTGTTAGAACATTGGAAGTAAGCAAATAAGAGGACAAAATATGATATTAAGCAAAAAAATTTTAAGAAAACAAAACAAAAATCGCTAGTAAAAAGTGTAATAAACATGGGATATGTGATTAAAAAAATTAATATCCTTCTTTCCATAAAAAAAAAAGATAGTGTTTATTTATTTTATTTCAAAAAAGAAAACTAGAGAATTTTTTTATTGATTTTACTTGCGAATATGGCAGACTATTGTTAGTGCAAAACTATTGTGATTTTGTTTCTATTTCTATTTTTATTGATATTGTTCGTTCAACAATATTGCATGCACTAAACAAAGAAAATTTACGTTAGAAATTAAAGTAATATGGATACCAAAATATAATATGAACGAATATTATTTCATAAGGGTAAATAGAGAACAACACCGTGTAATTAATGTTTATTATTTTGTACTCAAAGGGTGTGTAAGAGAAAAATAAGTCATGCCTCTGAGGGTGGTTCGAACTTTGATGAGCATATGGAGTTTGAAGTGATCGAGCATTCTACGAGTGATTTAGAATTTCTTGTGACGTGAATTTTTTCGACCTCTTTTATGTATTTATACAAATTTCTAACGATTTTTGGATGGCTTGTTTGGAATTAGGTATCAAAAAAATGTGAACTTGGGACCTACATGCAATACACGCCCATGAGTATCTGATTTAGATATACCAAAAGTTGTGTTGTCTACACGGGTATTGTATTTTGAATTTTTTTTAATAAACTGTTCAATTAACAGACGTGGATACTACTTGATAGTATTGCTATCAATGTTGAGAGAAGACAATAGATACCAATCGAAGAGATGCCTTTCTATAACAGATTAATTTTATGAGAGCGAAGCAAATTACCTATCAATTTTTTTTTTTTGCTAAATCCTCATGTTTTGCATGAAATTATCGCAACGAAAGAAATATTGATTTTTAAACAAAATACTCAGAGTCAAACCAAAAATTGTTTTTAGAGTTTAAGGCTTTAGTTAGAGTTTGTTTTTGTATAAAAATGGCGTATAACAAAGATAATTCTGGTCACATATATATGCAAATTTTCTTAATTGCAACACAGCAGACCATTTCTGTGTTATGTGCAGTGATTGTTTGATCTTCACTTAATTATCCATTTGATAGATATTATTATTCAAGAATTTTGATTAGTCATGGATTTCTAACTAAGTTATCCCCAATTGAGATATAAAAAGAGCATCCAATATTCCCTAAGCAACAGATAGACCCGTGCATCGCACGGGTGAAAAACTAGTAGTATACAAATCTAACAGAAACCATTAACCTTAAAAAAAAAATCCATCATATGCAACCGGTTTATAGTCCAAGTTGATGGCTAACCAGTTCGCAAACCGCAATTTCGGATGGGGACAGTTCACGAACCGCTGTGAATTGAATTTCGAAAGTTGGTATTATAGGTTAGCAGTTGACGATCCGGTTCACTAACCGTGGTCGACTGAGTTCGGTATTTTTGTAGGGTCAGGGAACCCGGTTCACGAGCCGTTGAACCATGACTCGTGAACATGCCTAACGGTTCACAAACCGTTGTGCCAACCGTCCCAGAATAAGATTTTAGTAAATGCTCAAAGACTTATTTTATTTAAATATGTTTAGCATTACTAGAACTCCCTCAAATACTTCTATGACTTCATTGATCATTCAAAAACTTATGTGTGTTCATCATGATTAAATTATTAGGTGTTTAAATGAACATCAGGAAACGTGGGGGTAACAAAAATACACCACCAACTTTTACTTAGGAAACTTGTATAAACTATACTTGAATACAATTCCGAGAGTTCAACTTAAAGAATCTCAATCAAGGAATTATATGATGAGATTATATCTCTTTCTCTCACAATCAGAATGTTTACATAAGCAAGTTTGTGAACCTGATTATGTGTGAGATTACTTGGACGATTCCAAATATCAATGTCCAAGAATCAATCATGTCGTATCCAACAAACAAGGATGGATATATCTACATTGATTGATTAACATACAACTTTTGATATATCAATTACAAAGATAAATAATATAATGCGGAATAATAAATAACACAGAAACCAGAAATTTTGTTAACGAGGAAACCACAATTGCAGAAAATCCCCGGGACCTAGTCCAGATTGAACACCAAACTGTATTAAGTTGTTACAGACACTAGCCTACTACCGGAACTTCAAACTGGAATGTAGTTGAGACCGAATTAATCCGTCACAACAATTCAGTTTCAGCAGTTTCAGCCGCGCTCTTTACACCTCTTGAATCCCAGCAAGACTGCCTATAATTGATTCCCTTAGCTGACGTCCTTTACAACCTAAGAGTTGCTACAACTCAATTGAATACTTTAAACCAATCCGCTTCCCATGGATAAGCTTATATGTGATTTTCGTTCTGATCAAAGATCAATGTGAGATAGGAAATCGATTGCAATAAACAAAGTCTAACAAACCTCAAAATCCGGTTTTATGACTCTCGAAGAGCAGCCTAGATTATTATTAACCTCACAAGTCAAAACTTGTGGAATTACAAAGTCTGAGATGAAGATACTATGTGATTTTTATTTATCTTGTTTGATAGAGCAAGCTCAATCAAAACAAGATTAGGATACTTGAACTATCCGGATAAATATAGTTAGACCTAGCTTCACGAATCCCTAGGTAAAGTCTTTTTAGTCGCTAAACCTAAAAGGGTTTGAAGGAAATTAAAGGACGACTCTAGTTTACAACTAGGACACACAAAAATAGTGCCAGGGATTCAAAAATCCCAGTTGTTTGAGGCTCTACTTTTATAGACTTTCAAGGTCAAGGTTGCTTTAGGTTTAAGCTAAGATAACTTTGGAACCAAGCAATAAATAATCTTTGTTAGAAGAAAAACTTGACTTTGATATTAACATATTAGAATATACACTCTGGTCAGGATTAATTATAATTGAACCATGTGCAATGACCTGTTCATGAAGGTTAGCCGAAACTAGTAAATGAATGATAAGCTTAACAATTTTCATATAATACTTTAAGTATTTTCTTGAATCACACATATGATCGAAAATGTCTAGATAGTGTTCTTAGAGAGTTATTCAAACTCCAATTATCTCATAGAAATAATTCGGATGCATCTGAAAATATTCGACAGGGTAAGTATGTGTACCTAGTACATGTTCGTGAATATGTTTTTCATAGTACGTGTACTACGAATGGATACCCTTAAGACAAAAACGATTTCATGAACTCACATATCTTTTATGGTTTGCATACTTGGTATGCGTACCATTTTCGGTTTTGAAACCAACAAATCTTTTCCGGTATGCATACTGGGTAGGTGTACCTTTCCAAGTTCACGATCAATAGACATCTTATGGTATGGATACCGAGTATGCCTACCAAAAATTTGCAGTCGAACTATAGCTACGCTGGTATGTGTAATAGGTACACGTACTGTGGCTATGGACTAATAATAGTTCTCCCAGTACTGTCATGTATCCATATTAATAGTAGTTCTAGATCTCTTTAATAATCAATTCGAAACATTCCCGAATAACATCAATGACACATATCATTGTCCTAGGATATTTTTAAATGATTAAATCTTGAATCATAATTAGATTACAAATAATAAATTATTCTAAACCAAATTCATCAAGTATGAAAAAAAAATTCTTAAGCTTATAGTCATATTTCGAGAATAATATTCAAGATAAACTTGACTCGAAATTTCTATTATGCATGTACTGTCTAATTTTGTCATGCGATAATGTCTCATAGATATAAAGGTGAATATTTCATATATAGGTGGTTCAGCCTTCACATACTTTTTGTTAGAGCATAGCTCGGTTGAACTCACCAAGCGTTGGTATGTCAAGTTTGGTTGTCATATTTTAGTGACTCAAAATTCATCTAAAGTCGCTTGATTATATACTAAAGTCAACTTCGTTTAGGTTAGATTAGAAAGTATAAAAATGTTGACACATACAAGTGTTACTACGAAGACCTGAAGAATGTGAAGAAGAAGCGAACTACAACGACAACATCGTCCTTCTCTTGAGGTTAGTAGTATTGACTTGAACTGTTTTATTCCTAGCGTATCTTTCAAGTCGTGATATATTGAAAACATAAATACGAAGCTATATATATTGTACATATTGTATGATACTCTAGTGATGTGACATGGTCATATTTGTATGATCATAATATTAGGGAATTAGACTACAAAGTATAGTGCTTATCTTTTGAACTTCGTAGATAAGACATCGGCATAATATTTGTTATGATTATGTGAATGGGTTATGGTGAAGATTTCATCCTAGGAAACAATGTTTTACATTTTTTTAAAAGAAGTACATTCATGAACTTGTTTTATGAATCAAAATGGAAATCTCTAGGCTTATTGGTACGACTATACATTGCAAATCTTTGGATTACCAAAATGTGTGAGATGGTATAACCAATTGTAACTTTGTTATGTATCTTGGTATAACTAATCACAATGCATGTCTTATGATTTGGTATGACTAGTTATTAATTGGTGTAACCGATCCTAAGTAATCACCATGAGATGGTATGATCGATATTTATAATTGGTGTGACCGATCCTAGTAATTGGTGTGACCGAGCATAAAGTGGTGTGTAATCGATCCTTGTCTGGTGTAATCGGTCCTAGTAATTAGTGTAACCGATCCTGGTAATTGGTGTAACTGAATCTTGTAACTAGTGTGATCGATTACAAGAAATACCATGAGTATATAGTAACCGGTCCTGGTAACTATTGTAACTGATCCTGGTAACTGATGTAATCGGTCCTGGTAATTTGTGTGACCGATCACAAGTATTTTCATTTTGAGGTATAACCGATCCTAGTGATTGGTAGAACCGATTGAACCCATGTATATGACTTGATGTTTCATCAATCACATAATAGTCTTGGAATATATGTGAACCAATTCTAAACTTTTTTGGAAGTGTGGTATAACTGATTCCAAGATTGTAAATCCATGTAAATATGAGTAAGGATTTATAGTGAAAAGATGTCAACATACTTTGAATACGTACAATAACTCTTATCATTTATTGATCATAGATATTCCTTAGTACTCAAGGAGATCCTGTGCCGAAATAAGTTGAGAATCTTTTAATTAAGGTTTTTGGTTTTATATTCTTTACTTACCAGCAATTAAATTCATATCTCTAGAGAATAAAAATTAGTAATGTGCATTTACTAATTGGAGATTTTATATTGAGAGATTTTGGAAATTTGGGACAAGCATTTATTGGAATTAGGAAAACCGAATTATGTTATTCATTGCATATCTTGAGAATATTTTCGGTTTTGGAAATTCCTTGGTTTCCAAACATCCTAGGCCTATAAATACCTAAGTTTTCATTTCTAGAAAACTATCCTAAGATCTAGACAAACTTCATCTTTTTGTTATTTCTGGTGGAGCCGTCTAATCGGAGAGGAAAGTATCCTAATTATGAGAAATCTCTTACGACCGCTCGTTTAAAGACTTCGGTGGGATCAAGAAGCTCTACAAGTACCGTTGGCGGGAAACTAGATAATTACAGTGTTATTACACTTTTCGATTGATTTGATTGACTAACGGTTATTGAAAATTTGATTGCACCTGGTTTGTTTATTCTTGAGAATCTTCTCTTTTGATATAAGATTCACTCAAACTAGATCGAAGTATCGACGTGATCTTTACAGCTGTTTGTAGATCTAAAGACATCTTATGACAATCCATTATTAACAGACTTCATTCTGTATGTGATTGATCACAAGAGATTCAAGTGGTGTTGTGCAAGTATTTATTGAAGATTTAAAGACATGGAATATTTCTTATTAGTTCTCATATCTTTGGATGTGCACAAACCTTGATCGTTTGGGATCCAACTAGAATCGAATTTATTTGATTGATTAGTTGCATGAGATCGACATTATCAATATATCTCTTTGAGATTTATTTGTACTGAGTGCGAATATAAACTTGACTACTTTGGTAGTTATTGGATAAATTGATCTAACCAGGCAAAGGATTTTATTATATTAAATGGAATATACTTTGCGTATGACTTAAGATATCTTTATCTTGAAAGAATCTAAAGAATTGTTACCAAACAGATTTGTTGTTCCTTTACTGTTTGGAATACAATCCAATGGAATTGTTCCAGTGTGTGCACTCATTGAAGTCGAAAGCGCATGGATACTGAGGAAACTAAGTGAACTAGGGGTAGTTGCTTGGTCTCAACTATAAGAAGTTGGTTTAGATTTTTTATAACCGCTTAATTTTGAGAGTACCCAATTCTGGACTAGGTCTAGGGGTTTTTCTGCATTTGCAGTTTCCTCGTTAACAAAATCTTTTCGTGTCTTTCACTTTTCTATTTCCGTAATTATAATTGTTCTATTATAATTAAAAGTAAAATACACAAACGTTAACTCTGTTATACTGGATAGTGATCCTATAGAGTTTAGTTAAGGCCGAACCTATTATCAAGTATCAATAGTCAGTCACACAAGTTATCTTGTTGTCATATTATCTCGATTTGTATCCATAGACGATCACACGAAGTGTGAACCGATTTGTTGTATTGTCTCGACTATGTCCATAGACAATCACTTTCGGTAGAGGACTTATAGGTTGATGAATAAAATATTGTGGTGTATTTGGGTACCCTCGTCTTTTCACTTTTTAATGTAGCAGTTTTCCAAAGCTCCATGTTGATCTTCACCTTCAAACGGTAGAATGAAGTGATATCTGATTCTCAAATGTTTGAGCACTGCTCGGTGGAACTCGCAATCGTTGCTATCTCAAGCTTGTTTGTCAAGTTTATTGGTCATAACTATAAGTGTTGATTTCTAGTCTACTTATGTCTATGTCTTAGATTAGGATATAATGTATAGTTGAGCTTTAGACTTCATGGCGTTCATCGATTAAAGACTAGGATCTACTAAGAGGAGCTTGGAGTAACTTCATCAACAAAAGGTATGTGGAGACTTAAACTCATCTATCACTCAGAAGTCTATTCTATTTTATCTCCTATTGAGACTAAGTCGTATAACTATATAGACTTTACATTATACACATTTGATATTTCGATTTGAGTTTAACTCTCTTATATCTTTCTCAAAATATGTGTTGGAAAGCATTTTTATTTAACTATGTTCATCATTATTCTTGACGAACGTCAAAATATGATCATGTGAAAATCGCCTTGTAACATCTTATATGATTTATGTGAGACAGTCATTTGATGTAGACTCAGAATATCTCGTATTGACCATTCGATCACTTGAAAATTGCTTATAAGCTAATAGGTTGTGTGAGACAGCTATTGTTTTCTTCTAAAAATGTTTTCAATGATTGAAATGGGAGTTTAGAATTTAATCATTGTCAGGATATTGCACAATATGCATACCCGTATACAAACTTTTGTAAAAGTGATTCAGGACCGAAAACCAAGTACGCCTACCCGTATGTGAACGGTTTTAACTGTCAAAGTCCGGGAACTAAGTTTGCGTACCCTTTTACAAACTTATTCACCTGAGTTCGGTCCGGAAAGACAGTATGCATACCCGTTTGCGAACTGTCGGAAAGGATTAAGTCCGGAACTTAAGTTTGCGAACTGTCGGAAAGGATTAAGTCCGGAACTTAAGTTTGCGTACCCGTTAGAAAACTTATGCTCTACCAAAAGAACTAACAATTGCTTAACGAAAATCGTTCAAACAATTTTCAATCAAGGCAAATAATCATAAAATATTTGTAGTAAATAAATAAATAAGAATATACCATTTTTTGTTGGAAAACTAGTTTTCTGTGTCGGCTCAACAAAGAGGTTTGGCTCCGCATATTAATCATGTTCTTAAAATATGTGTTTATAGCTCAAAGTGTACAAGGAGGTGAAAAAGTAATAACACAACCGATTTGCAACATTATGAAAGTGATGCAGAATCTCTGTTACAAAGATGAAATGGCGGTTAAATACCTAATACAACCACTATTGATAAACGATATATAACTTATGATGTTGAATAATGATAGTTTCTGCGAAAAGTTTTGTGCGTCAAATATTCTTCGTGTTTTTGATACCGAAGCAGCAGGAATAATTATTTAACTCGTGATTTCAGCTTCATGTTCTCTTCTAAGCTTCTCCTAAAGTTAGGTAACCCTTTTTGTGACTCCCAACAATCCTTTTATAGCCAACAAAAGCCCTAAAACTCTATTTAATTCCTTTCTTTCTTCGGCAGAAAGTCTCGGACTTCTCCACTTTCCAAAAAAATTTCTACGTGTTTCTGAGACGTACATGTCATTCCAGTCTCTCTATTAGATTGATACGAATCTCAGGATAGGTTATCTTGCCTTAAATCTCCTGTAACTGCCAAATATAATCAAAATAAATCCCAAAAATACCATCACCTATGTTTCATTCCAACACACTTGTGCAGCCCAATCTGTTCGATACGAACATATGCACTAACCATGTTATGCTCTTACAGGTCCATCCCAACAGAAAAGTGCACTTAAATCTCACCAAAATCCGATCCAGGAAATCTCAACAATCCTGTGAACTCCACACTTTGGTTTCCTTAGAACCGACGATACATCCCTATTTTCTCGAATCTAATCACCATACATTCCTTGTTTAGTCGTAACATGGTATATCCAATCCAAAGCAGCAATTAAATCCGGCTAAAACTCCTGCAAATCTGAAAATTGAATTCATTTTTCCCGCCAAAATCGTGAAGAAGAAAGGGTCGCCCCCTATCTAGAGTAGTGGTGTGAATAGTAAATGTCTTGTGGTTGCCCTGGAGGTGCCCCTTATCCAAACCGTGGGTCCCAATAACAAATCCTCCGCGTGTCTTTAATAACTTCTCGAGCCGATTTTTCCAAAAATGTTTATTTTCCAAAAATACGTACACACACATAAAACACCATAATAAGTACAAAAATGAGCACTATCAATATAGAATCGAGACAAATTAGTCAGGCATTGTGATTAGTTATACCAACATACATAACCAAGGTTAATATAGGTTCTACCATCTCACACATATTTGTCATCCTAATGATTTTCAATGAATAGCCGAAGCAAATTCATGAATGTACTTCCTTTGCAAGAATGTAAAACATTGTTTCCTAGGATGAAATCTTCACCATAATCCAGTCACATAATCATAACAGTATATACAAGATTATGTCGTTGTCATATCTACGAAGTTCAAACGATAGGCATTATACTTCGTAGTCTAATTCCCTAATAATATGATTATACACTTATGACCATGTCACATCACTAGAGTATTATACAATATATACAGTATATACAGCTTCACAGTTATGTTTTCAATATAACACGACTTAAAAGATACATTAGGAATGAAACATCTCAAGTCAATATTACTAATCTCAAGTGGATGGATGATGTCGTCGTTGTAGTTCGTTACTTCTTCACATTCTCCGGGTCTTCAGAGTAATACTTGTATATCTCAACATTCCTAGACTTTCTAGTCTAACCTAAACGAAGTTGACTATAGTATATAATCAAGCGACTTTAGATGAGTTTTGACACAATAAATTATTACAATCAAAATTTACATATCAACGCTTGGTAAGTTCAACCGAGTTATGTTCTAACAAAAGCGTTGTAAGATTTAATGGTTATATATATATATGATGCCTTAGCCATAGTTGGCTAAGGCACTTCATGAGATACATAGTGTATGCCATGGGTTTGTCCATGCCTAGCGAATATGCCACGAAGCTTATGATATGATTATCATATAGTCATAATTTAAGGTTTGAGTTTAAGGAAATATACCAATCCTAGATTTCAAAACAGAATGCCATTTTAGTATAAATCTTGAATATAATAGTGTCGCTATAGCATGTACAAGGAACTCGTCCATGGGAGTTTGCGACTTGAGACAATACTAATATGACTATGTATTAAGCATAATATTCTTAATAACTAATTGATTTGAGAATGGCGTACAATCCTATTCTGAATATGAATAATTCCATGGTATAAAAGACATGTATATCAGTGTACATGAAATAATAAGGTTTCTTCTGGGGAAATCCCAGAAATTTGGCATGCGTATCCACTTTCAAAATAGCTTTATGACTGTTGAGTCCGTTAACTGAACACAATATATTGATTCTCTTGCGGAATACAAATTACATTTATGTAGATTCAATAATCCTGATGCCGGGCCAGGGATTATTTATACAACTAGATTAAGGCTAATTTACTATAGATTCCCTTGTCAAAAACTCACCATTAACATTAGTCCCCTGGTTAGCATGGAACAATGTTATGTTGCGTGGTAAGCATCACATGGTGACACAAATATTTAAAATTTACAAATTATAAAGTAAACGATGTGCGGTCCAACTAGATTCGTACGGTTATATATAAAGTAAACGATGTAATACTTGTACCCTATTATTCTAATAAGATATTCTTCTTCTTGCCTTTACATATTCTTCATCCACCTCTGATTCTCCTCAAACACGTCATCAGCGCGAGTTCTACCTTGAAGCTAAAGTTGAATCAGATAAGTTGGATTTTTTTTCTTCTCTTTTCCCTAAAATAAAAATTATAAGGAATTGATTTGATGTTTGAATCTGTTTTATACCATATTGATTTGATTGGTAGTCGTGTTTTGCTTTGTCTCGCATACACTATGATACAAGAATTTTCTTCTTTTGACTATTTTCTCACATGATGGATTAACAAATCTTTGTGCCTGGTTTGTCTGCCGTGTTGTGATTTTTTTTCTTCAACCAGACATGATCTAGGTTCTATATGTTATGTATGAGCCACCACTATTGATTCATGTTTCCATATAGCATGATGCTAATTTACCATGAACATAAAAACAATATGAAGAGTACAAGAATTATTATAAACTAATCAAGACTTTGTAGAGATTGATGTTTGCACTATTTGTTTCTTATTTTATTTTTGATTAATCTATGTAGAAAATAATAATAATAACAATAGTCAATAGATTCATAAATTAGATTTGATTGCAAAGTTGTTGACTGTAACGTATGTACCGTATCGCCAAACAACTATATTATTTATTTTAATTTCATTTTACAGAAATCGTACGTTATCTTGCTAGATTTTTGTCTTTTTATTCTTTTTAACCATGTTATTGATAATTATCCCGTGTACTTTTGATAAATAGTACAACAAATATATATTTGTTTGTATGTGATCATGTATATTCTTTCAAATGTACTGTTTTTCTTTTTCTTCGAGTAATCATTTTCTCCAAATTCCTATAAGTCTGTACTACTATAGTGGTCAACTATTAATGGTGTTATGATCGTTGATTGGGATTTTGTTATATAACATAACTAATGGAGTGATTATGTTTTAATTTAATTTATTCCTATGTTTAAATTAAGATAATATATTCATCCGTATGTTTGTTTGGGCACGAAACTTGATTTGAATTTCTTCTCTAATCACAATTTTTATTTTATTTTGCGTCTGTTAATGACATTGATATGTTGACCGTCGTTTGTAATTCTATGGGAAGGAGAAGAAGGAAAGACTGACCCGATCTGGTCCATCCAACTGGTTCTGGTCCAACCCAGCCGACCCAGTCCATCCGGTCCGCTCCAACCCGGTCATTTCGGTTTAGCCGAATCCTATTATGTTCTGGTAATGGGGCATGCATGTACGGGTGGGTTCCGGTTCTGTGTATGTGTGGATAAAACCAAAGTTTGGCTTGAGGTATGTAACTATTACGTGTTTTAAAGTTGAATACATTTTTAGAACATGCCTTGTTATGGTTTTTCTTTGTCTTATGATAAATCCATATTATATAAATGATCAACTCATATTATGACTGTTGATCTTTGATCATAAAGTATTTTGGTCTAAATTTTATTCTCTTGAATATGATATTGGCTATAGGTGAATGGTGTCTTTTGTTCAATTGGTTGTACCAACTCAATTCCAATATATTCATTTGGGGCTTAGAAGTACTTGAGCACCAATATTGGATATTTGATATTTTCCCAAAAATTTGAATGCTCCTTGGAATTTTCAAAACATATGTTCAAATAAAATCACATGTATTCTAATTATTATTTATTTTTTGTGTGGAAGAACTCCCAATTTTTTTTTATTTGAGTCGGAAAATTTTCATTTCTCTACTTCATCCATAATACTAACGAACCGGTATATGTTGAAGTATGACAACAAGAGAATTTTTATTTTTTAGTAATATATTCAACCTAAAGTAATTGGTTGACATGTGTAGTGAGATTCTCTTGGCCTAATGAGATAAAGAAATTTCTCAAATTAAGCTGAATATAGAAAGAAAAAAATGAAAATGGAAAGAACCCCAAAGTAATGAGGGTTAGACGCACCGACTCATATAAAGCATGTGAAAAGGGTTAGACGCACCGACTCATATTTTTTTTTTTACCAGCAGTAATGATACCAAAGTATAGGTATCAATTGAACATGGGATCAGCTACAATGTAATTCTAGCTCCCATCATAAATACAAGAGTTGGAAATGCACCTTGGTCATAGGTGTTAGTATATACAATATAATGTGTATGTGTATCATAGTACCAACCAATTTTCACATCAACTTTAATGGCAACAAAAAATTTGCCTAGCCAATTGACTATCTTATTCAGTTGAACTGGATCCAATGTTTGTACTTATGGAATGAAAACATGAGACATAAATTCTCCAAAGAACATGAGATATATTGGGTGACACGTAATATATATTCACTCTAAAGTACTTGAATTGAATCCAACTTTTATTACGTAATAAGGCCACACCACCTGCTAAAACTCTCAAGACCCAAGTGTCTAACTCATAATTGTTTTTCTTCCATTATCTTAAGGAATTTAAACTAGTTGTTGAACTAATTCCTTATAATATGACTATGATAATTGGATTATTGAGCGAAGTATTGTTCAAAATTTGTTTCCAAGATGAAACGAAGTCATAAAAGCTCTATATGTACTGAGAGCTAATCACCTTGTTAAATTCCAAAGAAACCCATGAGAGTGGATATCATATGGAAACTCATAGTGATGAGAATGTAATTGATTGCATCTTTTATGCCTCTAATATATTTGGAAGGAAATATATTTTAGAGAAACTAATGAGTCAATCTAGTGCATTGTAATTTACTATAATATTTGGATTATTGAATCATATTGACTCCGATGATGAAATGTTGGAAATTGACTCACACAATATTTGGGAATAACCATAAAATAACTTTGGTTGTGACATGATGATCATTTTGAAAGGACTCATGCGAACATCACTTTATTTGAGTGAACAAAAATGGGAACAATTTTGACAGAATGCGAAGTAATGACATATTTCTCAATAAGTGTTTTCTAAAGTACTAGATGCACAACCCCCTCCTCCCTCACATTATGCTTTTAAGTAAGAGTGCATATCACTCATTTTTACAAAGTCTTCAATAAAACAGGATAGAGACCTTCCTAAGATGCAAATGGTAAAAATTCCATATTACAAAGAAAACAAGGCGAATTTTAGAAAAATATTCATGCAAAATGCGGAGCATTAAAGTAACTGATGGATCTGGTGAATGTTTTAACATTTTGGATTAGTTATAGTTCCCAAGAAATTTGCGTTTTAAAACTCCTAGCACATATTACACAATGCAAAGTGCAAAGGCTAACCACCCTTGTTAATGCTAGAGAATTTACATCAAAAGGACTTGATGAATATTGCATGTTTAATAAGATCAATATAGAACATCTTATACCCAATGGTCTCGCGGAGGCTACCATCAAAGGTTACATATGGTGTCTAAGGAATAGTTTATGCGTACCAACCTACTTTTTATTGCTTCGGGGATATGCAATATTACACGCATCTTACTTAATTCGTTTTTAGAACCCAATATTAGACAACCTTTTTTGCGTACCAGTTGGTAACTGGATTTAATCATGACATTCGTGTTCTTACGCATTTTTGGTTGCACTATATATGTGCCATTACGACTCCATATCGTACTATGATGGGTCTTCAAAACTGTTAAGTAGTTATGTTGGAAATGAGTTCCCAACAATTATCCGCATTTTTGAAACCTTTGGCAGGAGATCTCTTACCGCTAAATTTGCGGGTTGTAATTTTAATGAGACATTCTTCTCTTCGTTAGGGGGAGATAAGAAAAAGTATTTTCTAAGGGAACGGCTGGAATTGTCGTGGTGTGTTCCCACTATGTCCCATGTTGATTCTTGTACTCCACAAATGTAAATGTGAAGTGACAAAGAATAATCGATTTTCAGAATGTACACTGATTTCGCTAAAGTGACAAGATCACACATACCAGCTGCAAATATTACTACAAGGTTAGAAATCCTCAGTATGGGGTACACCATAGGCTAAGGTGTTGCAACTAAACTGGATGGAAGTGTAGTTAAGGCCGTGGCTCCATAAAGGAAGATGGAGATGCCACTAGGTTCGATCAATGCTCACCTAGAAAGGAAATAGATGAGTAAGGCACAACCTAATTTGTATCATTAATGAAATCATCTCATTTTATTGTCTCTGACTATGTCCATGAATCAATACTGGAGGACGCTCCGAAGTTTAACGATTCCAGAGAACAATGACATCCCAAGTGGATAATGAGAACACACACGAGTCAATGGAAAGATCGTGTGAGCATATTAATGATTATTATTTTCATATACAGTTGCTAAAGGAAATCAAGCACGATGAGATCGAACCATGCTTCTTATTGTTTGAATATCAACAATAAAGAGCATGTTTGGCCTACACAATCCAGGTAGAATTTGATTCTTTGACAAATATATAGGTATTTGGTGTGGTAGTGCTAACCAACCAAGTGTAAAGCCTGTGGACATACATGATTATTTGTCACAAAGCACAGTGAGAATAATGAAGTCGTAATGGTATAAAGACTCTCCTTGTGGCGCGAGGTATCTCACAAAGCCCTTGAATTGTTTACTTTGTTGTAATGAGCATTATATCATTTTGCTACTTAGTTAGCTTGGTAATTTCAAAAGGACTTGAAATGCAACATATGTATTTGGTTGTTACTTATCTCTGAAAGAATCAAGAGATAGAAGATATTTACAAAAGTAATTGATAGACTTTTGTTGCCTAAGCCAAATTACTCTAAACCACAGAGTGCGTTTACAGCTAGATAGAACGCTCACTTATAGATTCAAGCAATCCGGAGGATGTGGTATACCCGTCTAAGTGGCTATTTGATTTGGAGGGGATAGACAAATAAGTTATTTTTCCTTGCGTATTCACAAGAAAGTTCCTGATTTAGAATTGTAGCTATCTATGTCGATGGTACGGACATGATGGGTACTCTTGATGTAATAAGAGACCTTAAAATCTATTTGAAATCCGAATTTGAGATGAAAAATCTAGGGAAAGCTCGATCGAATACTGATCTTGTGGTATATTATTCTACCGGTTTGCATATATCTAAAATTGTCAGGCAATTTAACAAAGACATGCATCCTGATAGCACTCCCATGATTAGTCGAGGTTCAAATGTAAGTAAGTGACCATTTCGTCTAAAGGAAGATGACGAAGATGTGTTGGGAGATGAAATTCCCATATCTAAGTACAATAAACGCATTGTTGTACTTAGTATAATAATGTACTCGATAAAATTTTGCATCCTCAAGGAACTTGTTAGCTAGTTATATCTCAGCGCCAACGCAACGTCATTCGAATGGTATAGTGAATGTAATCATGTACTTAAAAGTAACCATTGACATAAATTTGTTTTATCCCTACAAAGACATTAAAAGGAATGCTAATGAAAGTGCAATCCAAAAGTTGTTGATTATGAAGGAACAATAATCTCTTCTCCAACGAAAGTAATCAGGGGGAGATACGGTAGACTATTTTCTAGGTCATTACCGATATTCAGTTTCTAAAAGTACATGACTATAGGAATAGTCTGGAACAACTCTGAAAGTAATCAGGGGAGATGCCGACATCAGGGGGAGGATCCAAGGATATGATGTCGACATATTTTACTTCGAAATTGAAGATGTGTTGTACTCTTTTTCCCTTCGATTGAGAATAGTTTTTCCCAAAGGGTTTTGTTACTCGACAAGGTTTTTAGCGAGACAACATTAAAAACATAAGTATGCTGAATGTTGAAGACATAAAGATCGCGTTGATATTACTGAAAATATCTGAATCAAAGAAATGAAACGCGATAGTCTGTTAAGCAACGTAACTTCCAGGATCAACAACATGGTCTTATAAGTTTTCAAGTCACCAAGGTACAGTGTGATAAACTCCTTTTGACTACATTAGACTAATGAAAATTGTCTAACATCAGGGGGAGCATCTAATGGTGTGTTGAACTCTTTTCCTTCACCGAGGTTACTTTTTCCCGCAGGGTTTTGTTGCTCGGCAAGGTTTTTAATGAGACAACAAAAAATACCGAGAATGTAATTTCCTAGGTAAGGCTATGTTCTTTCCTACGTGGATTTTCTGCCTTAAAAGTTGTGAAGCAACTAGTCAACTTCAATAGAGAAAATTGATCATCTGCAATGGATCACCTTTACATGCATCTGTCATGTTGTACTCTTTTCCCTTCGTCAAGGTTTTATCCCACTGGGTTTTCCTTGTCAAGGTTTTAATGAGGCAACATATTTGAGTCCAACTATGTTCTAAGTTTGCTTAATATTGTACTCTTTCTATTTAGTTCAGGTTTTGTCCCTCTGGGTTTCCCTGGCGAAGTTTTAACGAGGAAATTAACTTAGACTCATCGATCTTTGAAGATCGTATTACATGTGATCAACTACATGTAAAGTACGGGACAACATGTGAAGTACTACATGTGAAGAAGGTTTTATCCCACTGGGTTTTTCCTTATCAAAGTTTTAGCGAGGCAATTGATTTTGGCACAAGTCATCAAGGAGACCGACATTTGAAGAACTACATGTGAAGCACTATGTATAAAGCTTTGTTATTGAACCGCACAAGGGGGAGTGTTACAGGGCCTACGGCCCGTTGGATGTGCGGTCCAACTAGATTCCTAGGGTTATATATAAAGTAAACGATGTAATACTTGTACCCTATCATTCTAATAAGATATTCTTCTTCTTGCCTTTACATATTCTGCATCCACCTCTGATTCTCCTCAAACAGGTCGTTACTTATATGTATTTCCGTAATGTCATAGCATACTATAGGTAAAGAAATCGCGGTTATGGAGACTCATGGCGTGATCAGGCTCATGGAGCTGGTCCTTATATTGGCTAAGGCGCTGTCCCGTATGGGCCCACGTAGTTTGGTCGACCGCCTCTTGCTAGGGGTGCACATGGGACGGTACGGTCCAGGTTTCTTGTGAACCCGGTACCTGTACCTGGTGTTGACCGGTTCTCTACTTTGAGTACCTGTACCGGACCGGTAACACCGGTCCGGTTCCACACCGGGTCCGGGTTTTTACCTGAACTTTTAAACACACAGTAAACATAAGAACCTAAGGCTAAGAGTCTAACTGTCTAAGACTAAGTTCAATATTACAAAGTTCAAAATAACACAGTACCAGTGTATCACAATTCATAATTCACACACTTAATTTCAAAGTTCAACATCAAAATATAGTACTAAAAACAACAGTTCGTCGGTTCCATAAGTATGCGACAACTACAAGAATGGGGGACTTCTCGAACAATGGCACTGGCTGCACTGACAAGGGGTTTACATCAAGCTTCTTTTAGCATAGAATCCCATATGGCTGCAACAAAAAAGTAAAACAAGAAGTTAAGCAAGCAATACAAGAAAACTTGGAAAGTAAGTTCTATAAAATAGAAGAATACCTAATATATTACCTTCCTCATCTTCAACAACATCATCAGGTATATAGTCACATAGAAGATCAAGAGCAATGGGCTTTTGAAGAAATCTTTGTGTACAGAGCAATGCTTCAACTGTCCTTGTAGACATAGAATCTCTTCATTGAGTCAGCACGCGCTTTCCGGTGCTAAAAGCAGATTCAGAGGCCACTGAAGATACAGGCATGTCTAATATATCTCTTGCCATGTATGAAAGTATCTTATACCTGCTTGCATTTGCCTGCCACCAAGACAATATATCAAACTGGTCAGGTAGACCTATTTCACGCATTCCACCTTCAACCACATCCGTCAAATACCTGACGAGTAACAATTGCCATAAGAACATATGAGTAGTGACTTGTGTAGATGCAGAAAAGTTAACAGTAGCATCGAAGAATACCTTTAGACACTTCACAAGACCTCTAGCATATTTCCAATCTTCTTGATAAGGAGCATGTTGACGTGGAATCTTTTTCTTCTTAATCTTCATCTTTTCCTTGTTCTTGCTTGTTGGATCCAACTCCTCAACCTCTTCTTCCATATTATCTACCTCTTCCTCTTCTTTGATATCCTCAAACACGTCTTCTATGACAACATTACTAGCTATAGCTTCATCAATATCAGCATCAGTAGGTAAAAAAAATTCTTTTATTTGCTCAAAGATAAACCTCTCCTGAAAGTCCTTATCAATCTGTGCTAACAATTCAAAAACTTTCTCATATTTTTCAGAAGCATCTAACATCAAGTAAGTGCTATTCCACCTAGTTAACACATCTAAAATCAGAGATTTCTTACAGTCTACCTTTGCTAGGGAAGCACATTGTGTAAATTTTTCCTTCCTAGAAGGAGAACTAAGAACGTATTTTACAACTTCCCTTATTCTTCTAACTGATACATTAAAGAGCCTTACTGCATCCTTCATGACAAGAGCAACAACATGGGCTGCACACCTCACCTAGAGAAAGAACAAAACAAAAAGGATAAACTAAACATAAGAAGCAGGTTCATTACATGGAAAAAGCATTACTAGTTAATCATTATTATATCCTTATATTACTAGTTAGTCATGAAACTAAACCCAGACTGATAGCATTATATCCAGAGCAAGACATTACATGAATAACAAGTGCAGAACATGATAATTGATAAGAATGTAACATGGAATTACATGTAAATATTTGGCTCTAATCGGTGATCATGTCCATTTAATGACCCGATCCTTCAAATGCCCAATAGCTACTTTGTTTGCGCTGACATTGTCTAGAGTGACACCAAATACATATTGTAGACCCCAATCTTTCAAACAATCCACCAGCTTCTCACCAATTGCATTACCAGTATGACCTTCAACTTGGCAGAACATGAGTATTCTCTTTTGTAGATTCCAGTTCTGATCAACATAATGAACAGTTACACAAATATAGTTATAATTATTTGGGGATGTCCATGTGTCTGTTGTAAAAGATACCCGCTGCTTAGATGTCAAGAAATAAGTTTTTAGCTTATTTTTCTATGCTACATACATCTTCAGTACATACCTATAAATCGTCATACGCCCTGGAACCTTGAATCTAGGCTCTTCCACCTGCATCAATGCCATAAAACCTGACCCTTCTACTGCTCTAAAAGCTTGTTCATTTTAATAATCCACTCAACAAGATCCCTTCTTAACTTTTCATAGTTGTAGGAATAAGCGACAAGTTTACCATCTTCACCTGGTTTTGGGGGTGGCATCAACAGAGTTTGTTGTCCCTTGTATTTCTCTACATTCCTGTTTGGATTTTTGTGGCATCTATTCAAATGCTTACGTAATCCAGAAGTTCTATCTTTGTCATTATCAGCAGCATACAATCCCTTGCAATGCTGACATTCAGCTTGAGCATCACTTATCCTGATAAATTCCAACCAAACTTTGGATCTCACTCTACCGTGCTTCTTTTTGTTGCAATCAACTTCAGCTTCAGTTGTACTTGCTGGTGTAGGTTCACTTCCTTCTGTGTTAGATGTAGCTTGAGAGGATGATCCAACTTCAGTTGAATTTGGAGTTTGAGATGAACTTGGTGTAGGAACAATTTCTTTTCGTCTTACACTAGTAACATGAATGCTATTACTATTACTGGAATCATCTGGTGCTTTTCGCTTCCCCATTTAGCACCTCAAAGGCCTGCAATTCCAGTGACGGCAAATAAATCATCAATCTGTTCATCAAACAAACAACGACAGTGACGGCAAATAAATCATGCTATCCAGAATCCTTGGTTGATCATTTACCTTGTACGCACAGTAAAGATATGATCTTGGATTGTTTATCTCTTTCCCAAGACGAGCAATGAGCTTTGATGGCGTCCAAAGTATATTCTGTGGGTAAAACCAAAACCAGTATAAGAACAAGGGTTAATATTGAACGAATGTGCATTCACTTACAGTAAAGTGTAACAGTAGTGGCCATCTTTTTCATTTTAAGTAAAAGAGAGATATACCAAACAAATTAAGAAACAATATTCCTCCCTGATTTGAAGCTGCATAATTTGAATCACCTTTGTATAGCATGCATAAATTCACAGTACATCTTTTGTGATAGTAACATAACTTGGTTAATTAAAAAATTCAATGAACATATACATATTTCAGTCCTTTATCTTTCAATTAACAGAACTGTATTAGGCAAACCCACCCACTATGAAATAAAGGTTGTCTGAAAGAAAGAGAGAACAACTACCTACTGCTATGGAACTCATTGCAATTCCAAGGATCCATTTAACAAACAAATTCTAAAGACATAAAGTGATTCAGATTTCTTATTTGATAAAGACATAAAGTTATTTAATTTTAAGGCATGAATTCGTTGTTTCATAAAGTGATTTAATTGAAATCTGAATCAACCCCAAACAGAAAAATAAATAATCAAAATCAAACCCATTTCAATCGACATAGCAATCATTCATTCGCAATATCACACGATTCAAACCCAAAATTTCAAATCACAGTAATCAGTATCACACGATTCAAACCCTAGTTGCAACTTATAAATCTACAAGAAGAAGAAAAAGAATTACCTTACTCAATCAGAATCAGGTGAAGAATAAGAATTAAGAAGAAGAAGCAAATCCTTGATCCTTATGAGTCAGAGATGAGAGTGGTTGGGCTGCCGCTCTTGAACTCTTCCGTCTTCAGGGAGAAAAAAAGAAGAAGAAAGAAACTGAAGTAAAGTTCTCGATAGATAGATAAGATAGGAACCAGTAGGGACGGTTAGGATGTAAAGTTGACAAAGATATGAACGGTTATGATTAACCGGGACATACGGGACAGGACGGGACGTGACTCATCTCAGAACCAGTACCACTACCGGCCTACTCCGGTTCTCAGTTTTAGGAACCAGGACCTGTCCCGGCTACTCCGGTCCCGGTTCGGTACAAGTCCGGATCTTCCGGTTCTGGTGCGGTACAGGGAAAATGGTCCGGGTCTTGTGCAGCCCTACCTCTTGCCAAAACCGGCCTTTCCTAATCAGACTGGGAATGTTTCCTATGCGCGTGTATATATATATATATATAGGTCCGTGGATGCCTCCTTAATCCTTTCGGGAACTCCATACAGACAAGAGCTCTGTGATTCTTTATTAACTTTTCCTTAAGCTGCATCCTCCGTTCCACCATAAGCATAATATTGACGTAGATTAGGGCTTGTACCATAATAACGAATTCGTTAGATGTTTTGTTGTGAAACCTCCATGATGTGTGATGATCATGGGAACAACATCGTGATGATCCCTATTCAGAAAGATAATAACGCAGCTATCCGGAGATCATTCCCAACTATTGTGATAACTTTTTCGAAGGCATCATAGATAAGACCAGCCTTCCGGATAACACTAATTGTTGTATTCCGGACTCTGACAATGAGAATGGTTTCTAAAGTACTTACCCAAGAGACATTGCTAGGTTTTGTTTGCAAAGAGTAGAATATGAACCATCTCCCATTGATTTCAAATCTTCCCAATCTCTCCCACCTGATCAGACGAAGTGGTCGAGAGATATGTTAGGTCACCCTGGAGTAAGACAGCGCCTTGATAACGCCAAGATTCTTCATACTCTAAGAATAACGCCAAGATTCTTCATACTCTAAGAATATTTGAGTCACTGGAATTCACCAAGGATACACGAGGCTTGCTTTCCTTCATCCTTCGCTGGTGTGAACCAATTAACTCGTTAATGTGTGCATGGGGTGAATTAACAATTATGCTGGAAGACGTGAATGTTTTATTGCAATTACCTGTGATAGGAAATATCCCTGACGAATACATCAAGATTATTACTATCTTGAAAACAAGGATAGAAGAGTTGCGGCAGGCTCATGATCATTCTTCTGGAAATTATTAGGCGTGGATCAATTTTTTTACTGATCATCTTCTATATATGGATGTGTTTCTTACACTCTGGTTATCCAATGATATATTTGAAGATTTTTCTAGAGGTCAGTTAAAACCATCGATTGTTCCTATTGTTTTATCTCTAGCGCGGGGAAGAGTTCTTCCAATTGGTAAAATATTTCTGGGCTATTTGTATTCATATTTAGGCGCTCTTGCAAGAGATTTGAGAGATTCTAATGAACGCGCCGTGATAGAAACCTTCATTCCCATCATGTTTCTGCAAGCCTGGTTGTGGAAACATTTTCCTGAGTATGCACCTAAAGTCCATATTTCTTACCCAGATTCGCTGGTTAAATATGCCTGAGTGGTGGAACGCCTTCTCATGTGGATCTTATTAGCGTGATGGACGATGAAACAAAAGTGAACTTTAGGCCTTGAGCCTCCCGATTCCAAAACATAATAGCTCCATCAACTTTCGCGATGTCATGTGATACTACTCTTCATTCTGGATTAACGAAATGGGGCAACATTGTCATGACTGGTCAAGCTACTATTATGCACAATTGCATCCCGGGTTAACTCCTTGCTCAATTAGCGCGAATGAGTTTTCAATAAAAAGTTAAAATATTGACAGAGCCGCTCGACAGATGGGTTTTGATCAATCAGTCCCACATTATCGTTCTGGAATACCTTCGGTTGAAGATCTCAAGCGGTCCTTGGACATTCATGTCGTCATTGGTACGAGTGTCCCTTTTTATCATGTCGGCAGAAAGACACATATCCCAGCACCGTACAAGATATTTTGGGATTTGCAACTCTTTTTTCTTCATAGATTTTTGTTAAAGACTCCTGGTGCCATACATGGCATCCTTCGCAATGAACAACTACCATCCCGCCCAAATTTAAGAGTAATTTCTCCTGAGAAGAGAATGCTTTCACTCCCTTCATGAATGGATGTTAATTCCGGTGTTTCCACACCTCGACATAAATGCCTCGGACAGGAAAAGGACTCTACAGAAGAAGATACGTCTTCCCCGACCTTAAGCAATGGAAGCATTTTCTCTGACATAATTCTTATACGATACAATGACACTGAATATCTAAATGCTGAAGTTGTTTTTGATTTCAAGTTCGACCGAATTTGTCCTAATTTTGAATATATCGGCGGTTTCGCTATTCCTTCTCTCTATGCTGACTTGTATTCCAGAATATGGAAGAAATTCAGCCATTTTTCTTGGGTGATTACGGCAGGTATCGGTCTTTGGAAGAGAATGTATCCATGCTATTGCGGACGGTTCAAGAAATGATGCTCCTTCCTTGCCAAGATATTTTTGATGTAGTGCTCCAGGATTGGAATACAACCTTGGATGAGGCTGAGGCGGCTAGGCTGAATGTCGGATGGTTGCGTGACTTCTTTGTAGGCACGTAAAAGAAGTTGAGTCTGGCTGGTGCCATTTCTGGTCCGTAGGCGGTCGAGAAAGAAAAGGATGATGTGGAGAGGTTGACTTAAGAGTTAAAGCATGCTACTGAAAACCTCAAAAAGTTGGAGAGAGCACATACTGATGGTGCTGACCCAATCTTTAAAAAATTCTTCTTTAAATAGTTTTCTTTATTATAGGTCTTTCTGAGGCGCCATTTTTTTGGTTTTATTTGTCTAGGTTTCGAATAAAATATGGAAAGGATTTTATGAAAATAAAATAGATACTTTTGATTAAGTAAAGTTAAAATCCTAAGTATGAATGCAAGATATTACAAACATTTATGAGGAAATACAAATATTGCTGAAAACAGGGAAAGCGAAACGAAGTGGTGAAATCCATCAAGATGTGATAGCATTAATCCACCTCCCATGTATGACTACCCCTGCGGGTGTGCTGATATTGATAAGCCTATAATATCCTCCTAGTATGGCTTCAGTAACTAGGTAAGGTTTTTCTATCAACTGTGTTACCGACTTGAAAATGATTAGGTTTTGTATCTCAGATCGACGCGTCTTCAAGATGATTGGGTTTCCAATTCCTTTATTTGAAGCAGAAACGACTTCTAGACATCAAACAAACTTATGAAAAGGATCAGCCTTCCATTAGCATCTTCGAGTCAACATGGGATTGACAGCCGGGTCAAGTCCACAAGTCTTGACAAGTTGCGGGACAGCTGTTTCAGATGATATATGTGGAGTAGAACTTGTTTGTGATGGCTATCCAATGATGCACAGCTTCATCTTATCCTCAAGCGTTATTACCAAATCGAGTTCTGTTTATTTATTTTTTTTAAGTGAGTGATAGACATGGTCCTTTGACTCATCATCATCATTAGGCGGGTCTTTCAATGATGATTTTTGCAACAGGGGTACAACGTGAATCCATGGACATCCGAGAACCATATCGTAACCCATATCTTCTCTAATAATATGGAATATAACATTTGTCTCTAAATTCCCTATGTTCACCTTAAGGGTGACGTGACCATAAGCATTTCTGGATCTCCATTTTGGATCCTAATCATGACAGGTGCGCGCACAGATTCGTGTCTGGAAATTCCCACAACCCACAAATATTTACCAGTAATGATGTTAACATCAAATCCAACACCGATGAGCGTTTCTTTGAATTCGATCTGCCTGATATGAGCTCTCGTGAGAAGTCCCCAGTCTGGTTTTTTGTTACCCAGAATCTCAGTCTTGGGAACGGGTTTGTATGGAGACTTGGCTCTTTCAGCAAAAAGCAAGTGCTTACCTGAGACGAATCGATTGAGGGTAGCAAAGATATCTATATGTTGGTTCTTTGAAAGATAAAGAGCTCTGCACATACGTTCCATGAAATTCTGAACGATCTGGTTAATGGATTCCCCAGAAAGAGTAAAATTTCTGACAGGGAGTGGATCTCTGTGAATGCCTTCAGTCTCCAAGTGCAATTCTCCTGAGTCTATCTTTTCTTTAAAGACACACTTCAGTCCGTTACATTCGTGAGTAGAGTGATTGACGAACCTATAGAAGCAACATTAGTTCAAATCTTCCATATCTTCATCAGTAGGTAGGGGACGTACGAGAGATAATTTTAAGGCTCCATCTTGTATCCATACTTCTAGTAATTCGAGAACTTCTTCCATTGGGAAAGGGAAGCCTGGAAATGCTGAATCTGATTTCACTGGTGGTTATTGTCGTGCAGCTTTGGTCGGACCCTGCATAGGTGGTGCTTAATTTTGGGCAGGTGCTGGAGCAGACATAACACACTTTGCTCGAGGAGTTTGCTGAGGCACGACTTTTCTCTTGGGTTCCTCGTGGGTAACAACGTCGATAGAAGGCCGAACCTAGTATTGTTTGTTGATTAAATGTCTATTCCCACGAATGTCACGGCTTTCGTCCTTAACTAGCCTTGTCATTTCAAGCAATGCTGGGGCAGTGGTGGCTGATCGTTTGGCCGCTTCGTGTAATTCCGAGAAAGTTTGGAAGCATAAATTTTCGATTAAGGCGAGATACATAAGGATCATACCATTGATGCCCGAATCCACTAGCTGCTGCTCCATTATGTTTGGGTCGTGGAAATCGAGGGATTGGATCCTGTATCTCTTGACATAAGCCGTTTGGGATTGCTTTTTTTCTATCAAAAACACTTTGTTTGGTAAAAAAATATGCTTTTGGATAGAATCACTTCCATTTTAGGTCTACTTTTAAAAGCTAACCAGCACTAGCTTTTCAAAGATGAAAAAACAAAAGTTGTGGGCCCATATATTTTGATTTAATTGCTTAACTAAACCTTGTTATTTTATTATAAAGAAAAATTTTACCCTAGAATATTGCACCCTTATAAGTATTTTCTAACTTCTATTTTGTTTCTTTATTTTTCATTTTTTCGTTTAAAATAATAAGATAATAAATTACAATAATTTTTTTTAAGCAACCCATAATCATAAAATTATTTATTAAAAGATGTTTGTATGGATGTCACAGGTATCTCACCCTTCACTGGAGAAGGTGTTCGTGCTTTCGTCCCCGGCAAAGTCATGTACTAAATACTTGGACAAATATGTTTCACATGGCTATGGTTTAGGCATTCTAGCTTTCTCTACTTTGGGGGAGCTTGGTGAGGATACCTTATGTTTTTTTAAGCGTTTGAAAAAATGTTTAGCTTGTAATTATGCTAGTAGTGGAGTAGGTAGTTTTATTTTTCATAGATTAGGTGTTGTTATTCAAAAAGGTATTGGAGCTCAGCTTGTTGCTAGGCTACTAACAAAAGTTTTGTACGAGTCTTGAGCTTCATTTTTTTTTTAAGTAAATGCTACATATTTAAATAAAAAAATAAAATAAATATTTACTTGTATTTTATTAAATATATTAGAATTGAAATAAAAAAAGGCGCCACAAAGGCATTTTATTAAAAACCAACATCAAAATCAATATTACAGGGAATGGTGGGCAACCTAGCAACAAGCTGGGCGCCAACACCTTTCTGAATCTGGGCATTTGCTTAGTCCCAATTGGAACTAGGGTTTTAGAAAAACCCTAAGAAAGCAAAAACTATGAAGTGCATCAGAATGATGTAAACAATAAACGGAAAGGAGGGAGGTAGATACAGCGTTGAATCACAGACGAAGGAAGGAATTGCACCTGGTTTTAAATCACCAGGAGAACGCCATGCCGATCTCCGGAGCTTATCTCTCCCTTTCGGTTATTATTATTATTATTATTAAAAGGGGCCACGAAGGCTTTTATTATAACTCAATATCAAGATCAACATTACATGAGATGGTGGGCAACCTAGCAACAAGCTGGGCGCCAACACCTTTTTGAATAACAATCCCTAACCTATGAAAAAGAGAATTGCCCATATTAAAATTAGCATCATGTCTAGCCATGCAATTTCTTAGTCTTTTCAGAAAAATCAAAAAATTCGCACCAAGCTCACCAAAAGTGGAAAAGGCCAACACACCAAACCCATACCCAAGTGAAGTGCAAACATCCAAGTATTTATTGTTCTTGCATGTGATAGCTGCAGAAATGGCATGACCTGGTATGAAGTTGCGAGTTTTAGCACTAGTGAATGGGGAGACTCCTGTAACATCAAGACAAACATCCCTACCATTTTCCCAATTATAAACCATGATATCTGCTGGTCGAAATTCTTTGTTGTTGATGACGCCCAAAGAGACCTCCTTTCTAGCTTCAACTCCAGCTCTATAGAACATATCCGCCAAGATATCCTTCACCAAGTCATGTCTGAATTTAAGCCCAACCTCACTAGCGCAGTGAATGGCATGATCGCCAAAGCTATCCATAAGCTTGCCGCAACTGGAGCACTTGCTTCCCTCCTCAAAAAGGGGTATAGCCAATCGGTATTGCAGGACGGAGCTAAACTGCCTAGGCCCAATCGCTTGGTTAAGGCCGGGTATATGAATTTCCTTAAGAAAATCCAAAGCATGGTCTGATATGTTGCATTGCCAAACAGCGGCCTCACGTGGGGATAAAGAGAAGCTAGAGGGTACCTTTTCACGAACTGCACCAAAGTAGATAGCCGCCAAAGTCTTCATGAAGTGGGGGGCGGAATCGTTAATGTTGAAATCCGAAGAGGGAAACCCACAAGCTTGTGCAAACCCTTGTAGTGCGCTGTGGAAGCCGGGACATAGGTCAGCTGTCATAGGCAAATTTAGAATAGAATTTTGCAAATGTTGAGTCTGAGCTTGAGAAGTGAGGTAACTGTATGTCATAGTATCAGACATAGTAAGTATACCAAGGCCTCCATCCTTGATGGGGAGAGTGGCTAGTCGTTGTTGGACTAAGCCAAAACCAGCTCCATCTCCGACCACTAACCGACGAAGATACTGCATGATATACGCATCGAATATATCTGCAGCAGACTATAACGCCGAGGGGCAGGTTGTACGCAAGGCGAAGTATAGCCTCGATACTCCAGTACAGCTGCGTAAAAGCAAGAGTTCACATTGAGGATCATGAAGCTCTTGTATTTTGTCCATGAGCTGGATTGTTTTATCTACCTTGTGCGTCACTATGTTGCTGCAAAAGTTAGTATCTAAGCTGACCGTTCCTCCCAGAAGCTTCACACCATCCTTAGGCTTACCGATGTTGGCAGGGAAGGAATTATCACAGTCCCTTCTCGGATCATATGAAGGCCAAAATAACTCTGTTTTCGAAATGTTCAGATGCAGCCCGTAGCCTGGCCCATCTTCTTTAAGAATCTTTTAGAGGTTTTGACACCTCCATAATGTCACCTGCTATGGTACCATCATCCAAATACCAAGCATGAAAATCTAAGGTACAATTGGCTGCAATCTTCTCAACGAGGGGGTGTAGAGCCAAGGAAAATAATAGGGGACCAAGGGGGTCGCCCTGCTGCATACCTTGTGTCGAGGATAAGACATGATCTCGATAGTATAGCCTGGAAGGTTTCATATAGCAGAATTCTACACAGTAAGAAATGCTAGGATATCGCGCACGTACCTCTCGTATGATGGTGGACCGATCAACAAGATTAAAGGCATTTGAAAAATCTATCAGTAGCATAGATTTTGTGTTATCGGATCCATACATCTCTAGCAGTCTATTAGAAGAGTGTAGAATGCCCTCACCGCCACACGGGATGGCAACACCGTATTGATAATTGCCAAGGTATGAGTTCAGTTCTTGACAAACCGAACTAGCAGCCAACTTGGAACATAATCTCCTCCATATAGTACCCACATCAATGGGTCTCAAACCACCTCCAGGTTTGAGCAATGGTGTCAACGGTGCGCTAGATACATACTCACCTAGGATTGGAGGGCACTTACCTGCGAGCCAAAGGTTCACCACTCCGATAATCGAATGCAGCAAGTCATCGGCGATAAAAGCACTAGCACCACTCATAGCGTCAAGCAGGTGCTGAGCTCGGAGCCCATCCCTGCCGCAAGACGTCCCCTTTGGGAAGTTCTTAAGCGCTGTAAGAACGTCTTTAGCTTCCACGACCAAAGCAGGGGAGGAAATAGAATCCTCCGGAATGATGGGAGGCTGAGCCGCAGGATGCTTCTGCTGAAGCTCGAAAAGAGTATCCGGTGTTGGTGGGGCGACGCCACTAGACGAGAGGATACGAATTGCCGCTGTGTAATGGCCATAACTCAACTTCCTCCTGCAGGCCAATAGATGTTTGTTTGTCTTCTTTCTACTGGTGGCGTGCTGTTTAGGAGGTTGCTTAGTTAGACCCAGCAACTGATGAACTAAGTTGTTACAACCTGATGGATCCTTCCAAGTCAACAGAGCCTTGTTGATAGCTGCATTTTGCATCTTCTTCATGTTGCCTGAGCGCCTCTCATTAGAGCTATTAGGCTCATATAGGTTCAAAGTGCAAGTTGGAAAAATAAGCAGATGTATCCATGCCGTAAGGTTCATGGGATTCACAATAACGAAATCTAAAGCTAACTTCAGAGTGCGAGAGAAGTGGAGCCTGCAGTGCGGGGGTATACTTACTGTAGTGGAAATTTGCTTCTGCATCATTTGATTGAGCAGCTCAACCGTAAGCCCAACAGAATCCTCACTGGCTGGTTCACTAGGTGCAGCAATATCAACTGCGACAGGACTCTCAGCAGGAGGCTTCTCAACACCGTAAATCAGAAAGTCAGCACCAACGCCATTAAACGGACCTGGGACAATATCTGCTGAGTGAGACTTGGATTTGCAAGACATTTTACAGGTGTGGGTGGTCATACACCTAGTGCATAACCAACATTGCATGTCGTTCAGAATCCTTTCCCAGGCAGCATAACAACGATCAATGTTTTGGATTCTGTCTTTTCAAATCATCCTGGCGCTGTCAGTAGGGTAATGCTGATCCTTTAGATGTCACGTCAAGCCACTTTTGGAATACCCTAAACCACTAGTACCCCCTTGGCATCCATCGAAAGATACAAACGGGCAAGGAATCTTGTCAGTTTGCGTTGAAACCACGGAGGTTTGGGAATCAGAGTCTCCATGCGGAAGATCTGAAGAGGTTGAGGATCGTAGTTTAGGCATTGTGTTCTCCAAATGGGTTCTGAGTTCGTGAAAAACGCAGAGGAACAAAGGCCTTAGGGTGCATCTGTCTATGCAAGCAAACAATAACAGAGAGGATAAAGGATGATGAGAGTTGAATCACGGAGGATCAGAAGGAAAGAATCTGGTTTCCAATCGCCGAAAACTCACCTCCACAATCGCCGGAGCTTCTCTCTCCTCTAGGTTATTATTATTATTATTATTATTATTATTATTATTATTATTATTATTATTATTATTATAATAACTATAATGTATTTAAAACTATAATTATAATTTATTATAACTATAATGTATTTAAAACTAATTTCTAAATCATGTTTATTTTCATCATTAACTACATTAACAACACTTTAAAATACCAAATTACCAAACAGAATTTACAGTTTGTTAACTTCATAACGATTTTTAAATTATAGTTTACCAAACATTGTGCAGCTTTATTTTCACAGCACAACAACTCACAGCACAACAGAAAGGAACTTTTCTAAAACTCACAACAATACCAAACTAGCTTATAGTCGTTGGGATGCTCGTTGTTGTGCTGGAACATCCTTCCAAAATCCGATAATGTAATTTGTTCGGAAACAAAGAAATATTTTCGATAAAAGGCGCTCAGCATCTCGGACCAGCTGGATATGTTATTCGTGGAAATACTGTTTTACCAAGTATACGTTCTCCCAGTGAGCGATTTGAAAAATTCTTTAATTCGCAATACTTGGTGGTACTCATGCACTCCTAAGGCTTCTAGAAATCGAGATATGTGTTCACGAGCGTTACCTATTCCATCATAAAGAGATAAGGTAGGTGATACATATCCTCTTGGTATATGCGCCCTTTATACGTCTTCAGTATAAGGTGGTTGGTGGTGGTGAAATAATGAAGAGTCCTCTTTTCCATGGTTATGCAGGAGTTTCTCCAAATCCTATCGAGTGATGAAATTCGGCTGTTGGTTATTTTATGGTGCAACAGTATGAGGACCATCTCCTCAAGGTTTCTCCCTTAAGTTGTTGATCCCGATGGAAGATCCGGGTGCGTTTTGGGCTTGCTCTCACTAGTACAAAACAGCACCTAGGCCACACTTGAACACCGTGTCCATAGGCATATAGCCACAGATTTTTTTTACACTAAAACCGTTATGGTAGAAGGTGTTACAATTGGGTACCTTATGGATACATAAACTTTGAGTGACTATTTCACATGATTTTCCATAGCTATACCCTTGAACCGTGTCTATATGGTTCCCATTCTTTTTTGGTACTAAAGCTTTTTTCCAAATAACCATAGCCATAAGATCCTTTTAAACACATAATTTGATTTTAACATGGCTAGTGTTAAGAACAAAGCTACATGTATTTATTTTAACCATGGCCTTTACTGTCATCTAGACACACGGAATATAGTTTCGACGTGGCTATTGTGTACCCTGAAGCCACATGGAAATGTTTTACCATGTCCATCTCTATCAGCTATTGTGTACCCTAAAGCCACATTGGAATGTTTTACCATGACCATCTCTATTATTCAGACACACCAAAAATAATTTTAGCATGGCCAATTCACAAACTTATAGTTACATTATATATGGAGTACCATGGCCATCCCTGTTATAGGATATACACAAAAATATTTGAACGTGACCAATTCTCAAGTTATAGTCACATATAAATCCAATGCACCATGACTAATAACTTTCTAAAGACATGTCAAATATTTTCATAGTAGCTATTGTTTACCTTTCGGACACTGGTGACTGTTTTTAGCCACTCAAAATTTAAATTTTATTTCATATTCAACCACATGAAGCCAGTGCTGTCGAATCTTTACAGACCTATTGTGTGGCGAAATTTATAATAACATCCATTGGTAAAATGAATTAATTAAAATTGATCCAAATCCAAAATGATATTTATTAATCATATGATAAACGTCTCATATGTCGCTCAGGTTTTTCAAAAGCCTTGAGAAAAGAAAATTCAACCGGAGATTCAAAAAGTTTGAACATTCGAAATCTAAGGTACAATGACTAGACAGAAGTCTTAATTCTCTTGCTGGTTCTCTGAGGCTTTTCTTCCCCATCCTTCATACCAGAAGATCTCTTCTTCTTCTTCATCCTGTTAGCCTTGAGGTTAGCATCACGTTCATCAGGATCTAGAAGTGGCTTCATCTGAAGCAAAAGAAAAGTGATTACAAGGAAATGGACATATTATAAGTTCGGATATAGGGACATTGAGATATTATATGTATGCTTCAAAAATTTGTTAACATGTTTCATTGTCATATACTTGTTATAACAGACTAGATATCTATGGAATAAAGCAACTTACAGTAGTGCAAGAGATCACGAGTGTTTTTGGCCATGCAACAAAACTAGCAACATCATCACCTACTGTTTTCAGATGACGAGTACAAACTGGCAAACTGTGGTTTGGTTTAACTTCTTTTTCAATCGAAACTTTGATGCACTCATCATCAAGTGGAAGTCCATGCAATATTTGATTTGATGCTGATTGATAAAAAATACCAATTTCAACGATGTTCCTCAGTGTGGTATGGGCCAGTTTTCATTTACCAGTCTGCAAACATATATGATATATTAACATCAACAATTTTCAACTCTCAAAACATTATGGACATAATACCTACAAAAGAAACATACCAGTGGGAGTTCATTTTTGTCGGATGTTGTAGGTTGAGTGTTGACAATGGAGCTATGAGACTGATGCTTGGAAGCAAGAGACTTTGATTTAGTTGTCTGAGACTCATGCCTTTCAGTTGGAGATACTGGTCTAGATCCATTTGAATGCTGGCTACATGCAGGAGATCTTTGTGTAGCTGTTGGAGCTGAGTGATGAGTTTCCGGAGATCTCTGCGGAGTGCAGTTGACATGGTAAATAAGCATTAGTTACTTCAATTTAAAAGAATATAAGTTTAAGAGGAGGCCAATAACTAGCTACATAATACAAAACCAGCAGCCAATCAATGTGATTCATGCAATATTCTGGAACAATAATAAATCATGTTGTTCTTTTCAATCTACTAAAATGAAACAAGCACTAACATGGTCATATATGATACAATCTACTAAAATGAAACAAGCGCTAACATGGTCATATATGATATATTAACATCAACAATTTTCAACTCTCAAAACACTATGGACTTAATACCTCTACAAGGAACATACCAGTGGGGGTTAATTTTTGTCGGATGTTGTGGGTTGAGAGTTCACAAGAGAGCTATGAGACTGATGCTTGGAATCAAGAGATTTTTGTTTAGTTGTCTGAGATTCCTGCCTTTCAGTTGGAGATACTGGTCTAGATCCATTTGAATGCTGGCTAGATGCATGAGATCTTTGTGTAGTTGTGGGAGCTGAGTTATGAGTTTCCGAAGATCTCTGCGGAGTGCAGTTGACATGGTAAATAAGCATTAGTCACTTCAATTAAAAAGAATATATAGTCTAAGTTTAAGAGGATGCTAAACATGCTTAATCTAAAATAATGCCAATAACTAGCTACATAATAAACAACCATGCAACCAGTCAATGTGATTCAAGCAATATTTTTTCTGAAACAACAATAAATCCTATTGTTCTTTTTAATCTACTAAAATGAAACAAGCACTAACATGGTCATTAGCATGTTCTTTTTATCAAATTTTCATCCTCAAATCAGTTTATGTGACTAATAATCCTTACTCTTTCACAACATTTATTGAATAATACTTCACCAAATGGTATCAAAAACTAGTAACATAGAAATTCAACATAAACTAAAACAAAACAGATCTATAATACTAAGTAATGTTGAACATGCTGACATTTAATAACAAGTTATATTAATCATCAAGTTATTTCAACAAAACATTTATAATCGTATTGAAAGACACAATTAGTAATCAACAAGTTTTTAAATTGCTTACCTGTTTTATTTTTGTTGTGGACGTTTTCTTTTTCAATAATCTTTTAGATCTTTTAGAATCTAGCTGAGACAGTACTTCGTTCATCATCTTTGTTTGTTCCTCCATTTTCGCCATCACCTCCTTTATTTGTTCATCCTTCTTCTCATTCTCCATTTGGTTCTCGCGTCTTTCAGTATCCAACAGTTTCTTCAGTTCAGCAACACTCTCCTTAGATGCTCCTCTTCGTGGCAGGTGCCAGTAATTTGTTGGAGTCACTCCCTTGCCCGCACATCTTACACGTCCACCATGTTCTTCACCAAACACATGTGTAAGGGAATATTTTCCTAGTTCCTTTGGTACGGTTCCATCTTCCAACTGTTTATCAAACTCCTCCTGTACACAAAATTTAGGGGGTGTCAAAGTAATCTTTAAGTAGCATTCACTTAATTTCCGCATATACTCAATCAAAAAACATACAGCTAGGTAGTTGCAGTTGTCTTACGAGTTGTGCTGCCTTTTCCCTAACTTCATTATCATCGTATTCCCCATCTTTGTTTTGACGTGCCTTCCTCCACAAGAGAGACCTTGAAGGATTCTCATCTTCACGAATCTCTTTTTTTTCAATCTTGATTATCAAATACACACACATGCCAAATATTAGATACATACTCTTCATATCAACAGATTAAAATACCAAACTAAATTAATATCATAAAATGTACTCTCTAATTAAGCACAAGCTAACAGGTTACAGGACAGTGTGATAAGACAGTGGACTTACTAATTTTTCCAACAAACCAGAATATCCTGCTCTTCCCAACCTATGTTCATATTTTTGGTTAGCACGCGCCTCAGCTCCCGCATCAGACATTTTCTGGGCACATAAATTAAAACAATTTCATTCATCAAAATTTTAGACTAGATAATGAACTTGAAGTGGTTCTAAAGTTAAAATGTGTAAGATACAACCTTGCATTCAGGAGAGAGTCTATACATTATGAACTCGTCCCATTGGTCTTGGTCCAAATACATACGATATTGTCTGGGGATAGTCTTCAATTTATAAGGTCTGGCCAGATTCGGCAGTATAAATTTTGCTTACAATTTTCTTCTAAAGTTACGCAAATGTTCACCGAGATGAACAAGCATTCTTCGTTTCCTTGTCTCATCGATTTCATAGAAGCGCTACCAGAATATGAAATGGATGTTAGTGAGGGTAACACAATAGAATTGAATAACAAATTTTATATTAACCTTAATAGAGAAATCAGTAAATGCACATTACCACTATTTCCACCCATAGATTCTCCTTCAGTTCTGTAGGCACCTTCTTCCAACTCAAGTATCTAAGCCCAACGTATCGACGTACCAACACACCCATATAACTTGCGATTTGTGATTTGTATTTCCCCGTAAATCGACCAAGGCCATCAAAGTCTACCACACATTTCTTTCCTTTCCACTTTCTACGGAGTTCCTTTAATCTTGTCAAACCGCGAACCTTTTTCTCTTTGGACTCTGGAGCCGCTGTTTCTTGATGTGAAATTTCCATTGAGTTATCATTAGACTCGTTGACTTCTTGTTCATCATTCTCTGCAAGTTTAAATACCCCAAAAAAAGAAGTTATATAAGTTATTGAAAACACATAGTGTAGCGAACTCCTAGTATTCAAGTCCAAAACAAACTAAACAAGCTAGTAAAGTTAGACTAGCTTTACCAATATGTTCATCAACACTTCTAGTAGACACATCAGAACTGCTATAACATTCATCATTTTCATACCAGTCGGCACAAGCTCTATTTGAAAGAAAAATATCATGTTAAAAAACAAGCATGGCTGGAGAAAGAGCACGCTAATACGTTTGGCAAATGGTTACGAAAGGAGGTAAGAGTTTATAGAATAATACATTATCTTTTCTATGTTATACCCCTTTGTGTTCGACAAATGATTACGAAATTAGATTATTAACCTGAGTATTAGACTGCCGGAGACTGTTGATGTTAACATTAGTGTTTGGCTTGTCACGATGTAAGCAGAGTAATATCTCTGAGATCTTCATTTTTTTGCATTAATCAATTCAGTTTCTTGAGTATTCCACAAAATATTCCAGGCTTGGTTTGAAATGGCTTAATATTTTTTATGGGAGTCATCCCTGATCTCTTCTTTGGCTTGATATCATTGCCTAGCTTATTTGAGGATGTTCCAAAATGGATATTCCCTTGTGTTTGTGGTGTCCAGGTGAAGTTCACCTTTACCATGCTCAGATATGTTGAGGCAACATCATTTTTAAAATTCTGATGAATGAGACTTTCCCATTATCTTGTGTTGTGTATGTAGAAACAAAATACAAGCGAATCATATGGCTAAAATTAAGAATTAGGAGCGTCAGTTCTAAATTTATGCAACTGATATTTCTTTACTCAATATCACAGGTTGAGGAAGAGTTGGTAGTCTCCCGTGAAAGTATCTCAGAGAACTTAAGGTGGATATCACACGGCCCAGACACCGAGGTAAAGAAATACGACGTATACCGCATCAATGGATACCTGTTTCGTACAAAATCTCGTGAAGGTAGAATTCACTAGAACAGTGGGGTTAGCGTACAAGCCAATGACATGCACATCTCTAGAGATGATGGCGTAAGATACGGTCAAGCATCTTATTACGGTGTTTTACAAGAGATATGGGAGCTAGATTACGGTACAAGTAAAATTATTCTTTTCAAGTGTGTTTGGGTTGACAATAGACGTGGGGTCAAAAAAGATACTCTTGGCTACAAGATGGTTGATCTTAGTATGTTGGGACACAAGGATGATCCTTTCATTTTAGCGTCACAAGCTAGGCAGGTATTTTATGTCCAAGACCAGCTTAATAAGAAAAGGTCTATTGTTTTCATGACACCTCCCAAAAATTACAGAGATACTTATGATGATGGAAACGATGAGGAATTTAGCACAGTTATTCTTCCTCAGAATGATCATATCTTGCCGGGTGTAGATCCACAAGACTTGGGCAAAGAACCCCGAGATGATTACTCCCGAACTGACTGTCGTGTTTTACTTATACGCAAGCCAAAATGACACACTCTCGCTGGTACATCGCCTTATTTCCTTTAATATGTGGTTATTCAGTTAGTGACATGATATTGATAGAATAAAAACGATGGACCTTATGTTTATTCCTGTTCCTTAGCATGAAATTGTATGACTGGTTTGTAGTCAATGACTCATGTGTGAACACTACTTTCTAGGATTTGGTGCTAATATTCCTGAGTGCTGACTAGTATGTACTTGAGCAGCAGAAATCCTTTCATATTTTTTGTTCTTGCACCATAAAAGAACAGGTGTGTTTCTTTTGTTGAACTGAGAACCCTGTTTTCATGTTTCAGGTTTTTGGGATATTCACGCATCACACTGTGCTCACTAATTTGCCGTTGTCGCTCAAGTTGATACAGACGTGATATTTGTGCACTGGTTTCCGCAGTTGTGAAAGTATAATTCTAGGTTGTAACTCAAATGCAAAGATGGTAAAATTACCATGGCACTTGGTTGAAACTCAAATGTATCTGGCAGTTGTATAAAGTTATCTGATGAAATGCCATGTTATTAGATGCCAGACTACTCTTATGTAAGCATAATTTTTGAATAAATTAATCTTATGTGTTCTGAAGTTTGTGTTATATAAGAAACTATTTTCTCCTTCATTTTTTTGTGAAATTTAAGCTCGTCAATTACGTATTTCTTGAACGCACCAATATGCATCATGGTAACTGAGATTCTCCTCATTCAGGTGGTGCACTTTTTATTGTTGGTTTCAATTTGCCAAACATTATGTCGATGGTATCCACTCTGCCAGAATAAACTTATGTCCTCTTTTTTTCTTTCTTTTTTTCCCGAGGACAACTTAGAAAGAAGAGACCTACTTAGAATGCCTATTGTTTACTCCAACCTTGGTCATGATCCAACAAAAGCCATACACAACATTAGTCCGACATTTTTTAGATTGGTTGCAAGATGTGTTTGGTCGAAAACACTCCAGCCACATAAACAAAATCATCATGTGTCCATATAACAATTCTCACCCAATAAATAATATGGTATGGCCGTATGTCAATCTTTTATCATGTTTATAAAATGTGTCTATTTCTTGGTATATGCGTGTCTAATAAACCATATATTATGGACACATAAACAAACCAACGTGGCTAAATAAATTCTCATTTTGTCACAGGTTAATATGCGTGTCTATTACCGACCTACACATTCGACACATATATAATTGCTTAGTGTGACCATATACGCATCTATGGCTACATGTGATGGGATTATATTGAAAACCAGGACCAACAGATGCACTATGGCTATAGTTGGCGGGTTTAGGATAAAACCCATTACCAAATGGTGCACTATGGATACAGGGTAACACAAAACGTGGCTATAGTTATACATATGACCAGTAGCCACGTAAATAACCCGAAACGTGGCTAGGTTGTGAGCCAAAAAACGTGGCCTATGTGAAGGTTTGTACTAGTGTCTGTCTGAACTTGACGTTGCTCTGGAGCAGTGTAGTAAAAATCGCTCTCCAAGGCCGATTACTCGCCGAGTAATCGTTACATGCTATATGATCGAGGCGATTTCCGATTCCAAGGCCTTTCCGATTTTTAGCGATTAAGGCGGCCGATTTGGACCGATTTTTGAGCAAAACGAGTTAACGATTTTCCGAGTTGGCCTTGCATGCACTAAAATCATAAAAAAAAATTTTCATAACCCTTAGATGAGAGTTATAAAATAGAAAAACCTCTAAATACATGATAAATACGTTGAGTATAACAATATTGCGCACTTAATTACATGATAGTCTTAAAATTTTAAGTACAAATCATGACTTATGAGCAACAATATATAAATTACTAATAAATATATTCCGAGTATTAGACCGAGTTTTGGCGATTTCCAAGTCCGAACTTATTGCTCCTCGCTACAAGCTACCCAACCGAGTAGCGCCGAGGAACGATTTCGACTACTTTGCTCCGGAGTCAATTGTGCTGCTAAGGTTCTGAGGAAGGCAAGTATTTTTGTCTGAGTTTCCACCATCTGTTCTTCTGTCTTCGCCATATTTTCTTGTCTCTGCATCAAATTTGTTATGTTAGGAGGTGCTCTACCAATTCTCAATTTAGTGTTGGCAGCACCTTCCACGCAAATCGTAGGAGGGGTAGTGTTATTTTTCGGGATGATATTCCGAGAGATAATCTCAGGATATGGACCATTGAGATTGCTGGAACTGGGATTGACCCTTGCACCGGACCTAAGCTCTACTATGATTTCAAAATGTTGAAAAACTGACTTTCTATTGGATGAAGAACCTTATTTCGTGACTGAGAGGTTGATCTCCAATTGTTATTACCTAAAAATTACTTCCAGGTAAAACAAATGCATCGCTGTGGTACTTTCTTTTTAGGTTCGAAAATCTAAATCGAACAGGACAAGCCTAAACCACGATAGCAACCGCTCCATCCTGCTTCGGTCACGATGGAGAGGAAGATGGGTTGATCTTAGGGAGGGAATCATAAAAGTTTAAGAAATGGAAATCGTAGTGAATTGTGTGTGCGTGTGTGTGTGTTGGGTATTGTAAAAGTAAGAATAACATAACTTTTTTTGATATCAAAGTTTGTTATGTCCTCTGAATAGACTAAGTAGCCTATTTATAATAGTTTTAGAATACATAATGCCATTCTCATGAGTTGTGGGAGTCGTGAGTTATGGAGAGATGAAGATGGTGGGATAATGTGAGATAATTTAGGGAAGTTTCTGGAAATCCCTTTTACATTTCTCTCATTATCTCGCCTAATTTTCGTGACCTTGTCAACTATAATTTTTCACATGGGGTGTTCCCACGCCGCATGTTTCCATAGACTACCAGACCAATACCCTATGAAGAATCCCCTTATTGATGTATTTCGATATTTCTTAGGTGCTTTTGATGGATCATAGATCTCATCTTGCTTAGTCTAAATCATATCCATTGATATTCCATGGACGTGTTAAATTAAAGTTGTTGTCAAAGCCATCCGCGAGATTAGGGTGCAATCGTGCCTTGTTATGGCGTATTGGAATAACTTTGCATATTAGAGGCTAGATTATACGCTATATTTTAGCGTGGTATGCTAGTGGAATAAAGTGGCACAATGCCATAACTAAAATGGAAAGAATTGTTCTAGGCCATGATCTGCACGTGAGATACTGGAGTACTAAATAACCACATGGCCCTTGATTGGCTTATTTTATTGAGATAAAATAGTAAATGGCGTAGTAGCCAAAATTACGCGTGAGATCATGCATTTGTCTTAGCCAAAGCCTCCAAGGCCGAGAATAGCGTGTGGAGTCTTGCCATGGCACGGAGAACAGTGTCACGGCCTTGGACAAAGCTACCAAGGCCGTAAATGGCGCTCGACATGGTGTCATGGCCTTGGCCAAAGCTTCCAAGGCCGTAGATGGCGCGCGACATAGTTCCATGGTCTTTTCCAAAGCTGCCAAGGCTGTAGATGGCACGCGCGATGGTTCCATGGCCTTGGCCAAATCTTCCAGGGCCGAAGAAGGTGTGCACAATGGTGATATGGCCTTGAACAAATATGCCAAGGACGAAGATGGTGCGCGATGGTGCATAGCTTATGTTGTGGCGCAGTGGTTGACATGCCACAGGCCACATTTTGCCAAACTGTGTTATGAACTTTAGCCGATTGTTTTGGGATGATTTCTTCCGAGATATTAGCTGATTTTCCTAAGCCAAAGCGCTGTAAGCTTTAATGGCTATATCATGGCCTTAGAAATAGTATAAGAACACCGTTAGGGGGAGGAAAGCAGTCGTTATAAGAACGATGTGAATTGGTTTCATCATAATTCTTGCACCAATTCGGTATAAGTTGGAGAAATTATTCATGTCACTATGATATCCTTGAAGCATTTTATTCTTACAAGAAGAATAATCAAATCTCATATGTTGTTGCATATATTTTAGCATTAGTTAATGACCCTGCAGGGCATGCCATGACTTAGCAATAATTGAGTCATCTACAACTCATCTGAATTGTTAATGAAAAATATATATATTCCTTGATAGAGGAAGCCAATCATGCTAAGTCAAAAAAATGCCCTTGGGGAGGCTATTGATAATGTTCTCAATGAGACTATCTAACTACGATCTTTAATTCATGAGACATATATATCTCCGAAAGAGGAATTCTTCCCTAAGTGGACAAGTGGTTTCAGTATTGAAGAATAATTTTTATACACGTACATAATCGTAGTCATTGTCGAATATGTATTTAGAGTAGCTACTGAAAACATTAAAAATTATTATGGATGATATCATTTTTCACGCAGAACGCAGTGAAGTATCGACAGTGTTTATTATTGGCTAATACGGTCAAAACCATCCATATATAGTTGATATGTCACTAGTGTGCACTTTTTGACATTAAATACATATATATTATGAACTCAGAAGGTTATAATTTCGATGTTTAGTTTACATGGAAACTACTATTCTCCTGTTTAGTTTTACGTGATTGTTAGTTATCAAAGATAACATTCGTGTAGACTTCTAAAAGGTTATATCACAAGTGATATTTCCTTCTAATGGTCCACGATTGTGTCAACTTTGGAAAGTTTTCACATGTTTACATAGAAAGGTATGTAACCTCCTAATAAAACTTATGTAATAACAATCTACTTTCATCTCTGTAACGGGTATGTAGTACTTTTTTGTGCTTGATTTTATATATAACTTTATATGTTATACTTGAAATTGGTTGGTAGTGAATTTGTTTGCCAAACTTAATTAGCACTAATATATATGGAGGCATTATATACATTGGTTTTTGTAGTACATCTAACATTTGATCTTTGCTTTGACGATTTATCCAAAGTCTCGAAAGTAATGAACAACAGATATAATCAGTTTCCATTTTCCAACTTGTTAGATGATACAACATCCTTTTTATAGCAGCGGCAATGATTATCTATTATTGTTTAAAAGAAACTTACGAAGAATAAAAGATATACCATATCCTAGAAATAAACCATCGGAAATTGGACAAAGATAATTCAACTTGAGATTTGAAATTAAGTTATGGAAACATAAAGGTTTCCATTACCAACAAATTTTCTTGAGTTGAAGATGATTGTTGATTAGTTACTGGTGGTACCGTATCGTCAAACTAATCAACCGAGATAGCGTCTTTCTGTTGGAGGATATATATTAGATATCTTCGACGTTACGCGTTGTACTCTTTTTCCTTATTCAAGGTTTTTTTCCACTAGATTTTCCTTCTCAAGGTTTTAACGAGGCAACATATATATGTCTAACTCCTTTTCTTAATCTATCTAAAGTTATACTCTTTTTCTTTAATCTACGTTTTTTCCTTCTGGGTTTTCTCGGCAAGGTCTTGATGAGGCATCAAACTTGAACAAATTTGTTTGAAGAGATATTCGAAGACATTATTGAAGACGGACTTATATGTCGTATTTAACAAAGACGTCCAATAATTCTATTTGAATAACAACATCATGTAACTAGTTTTTCTACACATTTATGGGTGCACATCATCAAGGGGAGAACATCATTATTGTGTGATGGACATTTATTTGTGTTATACTTTTTTTTCTTCGCTTGATTTTGTCCCAATGGGTTTTCCTAGCAGGTTTTCCTAGCAGGATTTTATTGGCTAATACGGTCAAAACCATCCATATATAGTTGTTATGTCACTAGTGTGCACTTTTTGACATTAAATACATATATATTATGAACTCAGAAGGTTATAATTTCGATGTTTAGTTTACATGGAAACTACTATTCTCCTGTTTAGTTTTACGTGATTGTTAGTTATCAAAGATAACATTCGTGTAGACTTCTAAAAGGTTATCACAAGTGATATTTCCTTCTAATGGTCCACGATTGTGTCAACTTTGGAAAGTTTTCACATGTTTACATAGAAAGGTATGTAACCTCCTAATAAAACTTATGTAATAACAATCTACTTTCATCTCTGTAACGGGTATGTAGTACTTTTTTTGTGCTTGATTTTATATATAACTTTATATGTTATACTTGAAATTGGTTGGTAGTGAATTTGTTTGCCAAACTTAATTAGCACTAATATATATGGAGGCATTATATACATTGGTTTTTGTAGTACCTCTAACATTTGATCTTTGCTTTGACGATTTATCCAAAGTCTCGAAAGTAATGAACAAAAGATAATCAGTTTCCATTTTCCAACTTGTTAGATGATACAACATCCTTTTTATAGCAGCTGCAATGATTATCTATTATTGTTTAAAAGAAACTTACGAAGAATAAAAGATATACCATATCCTAGAAATCAACCATCGGAAATTGGACAAAGATAATTCAACTTGAGATTTGAAATTAAGTTATGGAAACATAAAGGTTTCCATTACCAACAAATTTTCTTGAGTTGAAGATGATTGTTGATTAGTTACTGGTGGTACCGTATCGTCAAACCAATCAACCGAGATAGCGTCTTTCTTTTGGAGGATATATATTGGATATCTTCGACGTTACGCGTTGTACTCTTTTTCCTTATTCAAGGTTTTTGTCCACTAGATTTTCCTTCTCAAGGTTTTAACGAGGCAACATATATATGTCTAACTCCTTTTCTTAATCTATCTAAAGTTATACTCTTTTTCTTTAGTCTACGTTTTTTCCTTCTGGGTTTTCTCGACAAGGTCTTGATGAGGCATCAAACTTGAAGAAATTTGTTTGAAGAGATATTCGAAGACATTATTGAAGACGGACTTATATGTCGAATTTAACAAAGACGTCCAATAATTCTATTTGAATAACAACATCATGTAACTAGTTTTTCTACACATTTATGGGTGCACATCATCAAGGGGAGAACATCAGTATTGTGTGATGGACATTTATTTGTGTTATACTCTTTTTTCTTTGCTTGGTTTTGTCCCAATGGGTTTTCCTAGCAGAATTTTAGTGAGGAAATATTTAAAGCGTCCAACACCATGATATGATTTGTACTCTTTTTCCTTCGTCTAGGTTTTCTCCCTTTTGGGTTTCCCAGGAAAGGTTTTAACGAGGCAATATCACAGTAGTGTGGTGTAATCCAAGGAGGGGTGTTGTAAATAAATATTATGTGGATTTACACCACACTTACAGTACCACCTTTTCATCTCCCCTTTCGCCTCTTCACATCTCCCACTATCTTTACACATTCTTGTAACTTCTATACTAATATAGGTGCATGTACTTAATTCTATCTTAAATGCTACATTTAATGCCCATTCTTGTAATCCTATAAATAGGTGTTCTTCTCCTTGTAATAGATACAACTCGTGCATGTGAATAGAAATGGTCTTTTATCTTTTTTATCTAATTGTTTAAGTTTATCATCTTCTATTTATTTATTTTATAAAAATTTAATCATCAAGACCAAATTTTCCTATGGCGATTTTTCATGGATGATTTTTCTGGTGACTGAAAGCCAGGATTATTCATCTGTGATTCTCGATCATTTTCCCTTTTCTTTTTTTCCTCTGAGTAATCCTAGTTTATTTTCTTTTTCCTTTTCTTTTCTAGGTTTTTTTTTCGCTGTGTTTTTTTTTCCTGGGGTTTTCTGTTGAGGATCATGTTAACCAGGTCTTCAACCTCTCGGAGACTGCTGCCACCATCTCCTCCCTCTCAGTCCTAAGTTACTCCGTGCTGCTTGACTGGTTCTTCTTCTCATGCTTCATCTCATTGCTAGTCGACTGGTTCTTCTTCTCAGGATTCATCCCATTGCATCTCGACTGTTTCATTCTCTGCTGCAGACACATTTAATGATGGCTATGTCCATTTCCCTCTTAAGGTTTTTAATTGTTGTTATGATGGGATTCATATAAGAGGTTACGCTAGGAACTCCCTCTTACTCCACTTACACGACAAACACTTTTTCTATGAGGTAAACAAGACATTTTGCAGAGACTTAATTTCCAAGGATTTGTGTGTTTACCAGGCATGGGAGAGTGCTCTGCTACAGATCCGTATGTGGCTTTGCAGTCGTTGTATGCATCTTCATGCTTGGAAGATGCCCTGCAAAGGTAAGAATGGTATGCTTCATGGTGATATTATAGCAGGACCTTTGAATGGAGATGACATTGGTTTCCTTATTCATAGTTTACCAAAACCAGTGGAGTCTGTTCTTATTTCAGATATTATTGATGAACTCAATACACTTTCTCCTGAATTTCCTAATCTGGCTTATCAGAGGCAGTTCAACCCCATCTCGTGCATTCCATATCAATTCAGATTAAGCTTTTCAATGGCTCTAAAAGGTAGTCTCGATAAAGTGCTTCACAACCCAGCTGATATTTCAGCCTGGATAAAGCTCTTTCTCATCCCTATTTTCACGCTACAATCGTATCAACCTAAGAATACAACTGAGGAGAAATCCAATACCAGTAAGAGGCTTCAAATCATCGTTATCAACCAAGCATTACCAGACTGGACGGATCCTAATGATTGTTGCCTTATGATCAACAGACTACTTCAACAACCATCCCCAAAACAGATCACACAAAACATCTAACCTGACAGACATCCGAAAGAAGTTAAACTGTGGTCATTTTACAGTTGCAATACGTGTGTTGTCCTCTAGTAGCGTTACACCTCGTAATGAATCCACTTTTGTTGAATTGCAAATGAAGCACCCAACAGCTTTCCCACCTTCTATCCCGTCCGAATCGATAGGCGCCAACCCCATTATAGTTGAATCCAAAAAAAATCGCCATTAAGAGCTTCCCTAAAGGAACTTCTTGTGGCCGATACGGTTTGCGCGCATAACATTTAATGGATACAATAAACGGTGTTGCTGCAGCTACATCTGTCGCGAACGAAGTACTGTCTTCAGTTATTGGGATCATCAACCTTTGGCTGGCAGTAAAGTATCCCATTGGGTTAGGTGAGTTCATTTCCAGTGCTCTCCTAACTCCCTTATTGAATCCAGGTGGTGGGATCCGGCCCATTGCGGTTGGAACTATTTGGCATCGGTTGGTATCTAAAGTAGATTTTTCTCTGTTGGAAAGGGAATGACTTTTTATCTGGGAGATCACCAATTTGGTGTTGGTGTCCTAGTTGGGGGGTGAGAGTATTTTACACACTGTAAATAGCTTGCTAGAGATGAAATACCATTCAGACAAGATGTCAATGCTTCTTATTGACTTATCTAGCGCTTTCAATATGGTAATCCAGTCACATATCATTAAGGAAGTTCGTTTTCATTGTCCAGGTATTTCACCTTGGGTTGAGTATTGCTATAGTACGCCTGCCAGATTGTATTATGATCATTGTATTTTGCCGTCGGCCCTTGGTGTTCAACAAGGGGACCTACTCAGTCCTTTGTTGTTTTCCTTGACTCTTCATCCCCTTGTCAAAACCATTGGTGCTCGCTGAAAAATTGATTTACATGCATGGTACCTTGATGATGGAACAATTATCAGTAACACACTTAAGGAGTCCAAATCTTTGAGCATCATAGAATCCGAAGGCCCATGTAGGGGTTTGCAACTTAATATTAAGAAAACGGAGGTCTTTTTAGCCTCCATTGATCCTAGAAGTTTTGTTGAAGATGTTTTCCCTCGGGATATTGGTAGACCTATCAATGGTGTTAAAATTTTGGGAGGCCCAATGAGTCTGAACATGAATTTTATTAGTGATATGGTGCTGAGAAGGGTTCACAAGACCATCCAACCAATGTCCGAAGATCCCCAAAGTGAGATTCTATTTTGCAATTGTGCCGGTGTGTCCAGATTATATTTTTCCATGCGTACTACCAATCCTGCAGCTCTTCAACCAGCCACTGAACTTTTTATGATCATTTATTTCAGTATTTTAGACTTTTGATCACAAGGGATGGTGCTGGTTTTGGGAATTTTCAATAGCGACTAGCTACGCTACCTCTCAAGGAGCGCGGTCTCGGCATTTATACTATGGAAGACACTCGTTCGTATTGTTATCTTCCCTCATAGAGTAGGGTCGTCTTTGTTCAAAAGGTAATCCTTGGTAGCTTATTCTCATCAGACAAAGGTTCTGCTTATCAGTTGTCTATTCATAATTTCATCCAGGTATGTGGACTACCTTCTATCTATTGCATTGATGATACTGCCCCCCATTCTATGCGTTCATTAGAAGTTACCTATTTTGATGCAGTCAAGAAGCAAATCCCCGTCCAATTTTCTATGTATGCAAGAGAATCCATTCCGTGGAAATGTAATCGATTTAAGCATGCACAAGATTATCTTTTGGCTATACCCATCAGTGGGCTGAATCAATGCCTTGGGCCGAGACAATTTAGAGCCGTACTGTGTTACCGTCTTGGTATTCCCATGTTTGTCGAAGGTGGATTATATTCATGTTACAATAGACCTATGGATATTTTTGGTGATCACTCCCTCCATTGTGCCAAAGATGTCGGGATCAAGTTTCGACATGATCTCGTACGTGATGTAATTGCTGACATCTATTAAAAAGCTGGTGCCTGCTCGTAAAGAGGTGGACCTTGGGGTTTTTTTAGATGATAATATAGATTTACGCCCCGTAGATATTCTTGTTCATAGTTGGAAAAGTGTCCAAGATGTTTGTATGGATGTCACATGAGTCTCACCCTTCATAGGGGTAGGCATCCGTGCTTTTATTCCATGCCAAGCTATTTCGAATGCTGTGAGGCGTAAATGCACTAAATATATGGACAAATGTATCTCCCAAGGTTTTGGTTTGGGTGTTCTAGCTTTCTCTACTTTGGGAGAACTTGGCGAGGGCACCATATGTTTTTTTTAAGAGAGGTTGAAGAATTATTTAGTTAGCAATGATGCTAGTAGTGGTGTAGGTAGGTTTGTTTTTTTACAAATTAGGACTTGCTATTCAAAAGGGTGTTGGTGCTTAGCTTGTTGCTAGGCTACCAACCAAAGTTTTGTATGAATCTCTAATGGATTAAGTCCTAGAGTGGTGGATTTTTTTTTTATTAGTAATATTTAATCATTTTTTAATTAATTTATATTTTTTAGGAAAAAAAATCTTTTAATTTTTACATAGATTTGCATGAAAAATCTAACAGTATTGAATTACATCCATGATGACTTTTCATCAAGTCAACAAATTATTATGCAAAATCGTCAAGGTTCAAATTCGTACAATGACGAGTTCAAAGAGTCGTTAGGCCACAACGACTTTTCATTGTCAATTTTATTTTAAAATTAAATAGTCATCATAGTCAAAATTTAGTATGATACCAACTATAATGGAATATTGTGCAAGTTCTTTTTTATTTCAAAATTGGTAAGAATCGTCATGGTTGAAATTTAAGACGATGATCACACAAGTAGATTCGTCATGGATAATAAATTTGTACCATGACGACTTATCATAATCGTTAGTCTATAAATAAGAATCAATTTATATTTTGAAATTTAAGAGTCGTTTATATAGAACTATGACAACTTTTCAAAATTGACAAGAATTGTTATGGTTGAAATTTAAGATCATGGCGACTCTATCTTTTTTGTGTAGAGTCCTTATGGTAGACAAATTTATACAATGAAGATTTGGTAGAGTCATTATCGTCTATAAATTTGAACTCTAACAATTTTCATTGTCATATCAGTTTTAAAATTTAAAATCTAACATTAAGAATAATGACGACGACATCAAAAAAAATTACTTAAAAAATTCTAATAAATATTAAAAACTAAAAACATGTATCTTTTTTTTTAATAATTAAATAATTATATAAATAGTATGACACGTATCATAATCACAGTGGTTAGGGTAATTCTTGACTAATCACCCCTTAGGAAGGAATTAGTATACTTCGTTTAATCCCAACATACCCCAATTAAACGAGCTTTTATTTAAAGATCCGGAAACAATCCGCGAACTAATGTAGCCTTATCTTTTTTTTTTTGAAGGAAAGAAGAGGATATACCTCTTTAGATTATATTAATTAGAAGCCATGAACAAGCTAATTCAAGCATCGGATTGATACAACATATAAGTACAAAAGCAAAATATTACAACAACATAATAATTGTAATATATCAAAAGTATATAAATGTTGATCATGGAAATAATCGATGTAATTGGAGGGATGGTGTTTTGATTCTGCATCCACCATTTGGAAACTTCTTCTTCTTCTTCATTAAGATAAAATCCTTCATAAGAAAGATAATTTGCACTAAACATCATTATTATAACCAATTCCAGTAGCCATTGATCTTGCTTGATTGAATCTTGATCATCGTCACACCGAAATTTGTAACGACCCTCAAGTTCATCAACTCGATTAGACCAGTCAAGAGATAACTAAGCCGGTAATGACTCGATTAATTATAGATGAACGTTAATTAATAGAAATTAATCTAACAACGATGTAGATACGAAACTAGTAGCATTGAATAGGTCTCGAAAAGTTAGGCAAAATGGACTACTCAAACGTGTCATTCGGATGTAGGGAGAATCATTGATAAGTATGAAGGGGAAAATTATTTGCCTTAGACCGACTCGGGCTTCCCTTATCCGTTCTCAGGTTCCTTTAGCATTTTTTGTCGGCCTTATATTCATGGCGTGTTAAAGAGAAATCATTTCTCATTTCTTTTTATCTTTCTTCCTTTTTCTTTCTTCTTCTATGTTCTTTCTCTTCTCCTCTCTATCGATCTCAGTTCAGATGAATTGAGTTTGTTTTCGTGTGAGATATTCATAAGAACTTGATTAGTATGATGAATAGAAGAAGATGAATTTAGAACTGAATTTATTTGAACTCGAGAGAAGAAAGGAGCAGATGTTGTAGTAGTTGAAATTAGAGTTTTGGGTTTGATTTCGAGTTCTAAGGTGAATCGATGGGGTTAATTGGACTGTTGTCAAATGAAGATTATGAGGGTTGGTGTTTAATTGAAGTTGTGAAGCTGATCTGGTGATTAATAATACACCAGGTAATTTAGGGTTTCTTTAATTTGAAGATTTAATTTGGGGTTTCTGTTTTGATTGATTTCTTTGTGAAATTGAATTTGGTTTAGTAGTCAATTTCTTGGGTTTGTAGTTTATTAGGGTAGAAAGTATTGTATCTGGTTCAATTTTGGGTTCTTTAAAAATTTGAGTTATGGGATAGGGTTTCATTGAATTGAAGATGAATATTAGGGTTCCTGAGTTGGGAGGTGCTGATAAAGAAGATGAATTGAATGGTGATGATTGATTCAGGTTATAGAATTAGAGTTTGAAGAATTTTCTGAAGCTGGGGTAAGAACAAAGTGTTACCATAGGACTGTTATTGATGAGATTCAATTCAGGATAAATGGGTTTGTTTCAAATCAAGAAGAATGAAGTGCGGTGTTGATGCAGTTGAGTATGAGGAGATAGTGGTGGTCTTAGCTGAAGGTAGTGATACTGGTTGTGTTATTTTTGATGATGTTATTAATGGATCATTATGCATAATGGTTGGTGATTCATGGATCAATTACTGGTGGTTAGGTCAAAAACTGAAAGATGATGATGTTAAACTGATATGAAGCTATAATTACAATGAAGATTGTGGCATGGGTAGCTGTGGAGTTAACTGGTGATGTTTTACAAATAATGATGAACTACAGGTGGAATGAGAAATTGAAGTAGTGGTAGTGAATAAGAGTCTCAAGTAATATCTGGTGATGATTGACTGTTGAGTTAAGTGTCAGTGGCAATAATGGGGTAAGTTGAGTCTTATTGATCAGTGTTGCAGGGAAGCGACAACAAGGGGTGAATGTATTTGACATTGAGTGGTGGTGATAGTTGAGATTGGTGCTGGGTGTGTGTTTCTGGTTGTTGGTTATAGATTTAATTTGTAGGAACTCAAGTTGAGTTGTATGGATGGAGACTGAAGTTTAAATGGAATTGAAGTTGTAGATGATTTATGTGTTGTAATGGGAGTTGTTTTGTGTTTGGCTTGTTATGTATTGCATCATTTTAGTTTTGGCAGGTTAGGTGTTGCATCTTGTTTATGCATTAGTATTCTTTGGCCTGAGCAATGGCTCTGGCCTGTTCTAAGGCTTTGGCCTTGAACTTTTCAGCTCAGTCAGAACCTGACTATCCTAGATTACCCTGACTCAGATATCTGAATGGGTTGAATCGTTTTGACTCACCGAGTTCCCTATCTTAACCCGATTTGACTTGTTGACCGAATTTACCCATTGACTTTGACTGGACCTGACCTTTGACCTTGGACGTTGACTTTCAGTTGACTCATGACTGTCAGTTTGACCGTTAATGACTGCTACTTGACTCTTATGGACTGGACCTTAGATTAATGGGCATGTTTAGTGGACTTGGGCTTAGTGTCATGTTTTCTAAGTTTGATACTTTGGACCCTTATGGTCTGAATTAGCCTTTAATTCCTTCTACAAAGTTGTAGATATTTATAAGACTTTTCTAATGGATTATTGAATCAATCTAATCGGATTAGTAAACCTTAACTATGTTAAAGATAGATAACGAAAAGGTGTAGAACCATAAATGAACTTAGAATCATTAGATAGTTCACTTCATCTATAACTAGAGAATTGTATGAAATTGTGTTACGAGCCTTGTATGAGCCTTTTGGCTAATCTCTTAGAGTGCTTATGTGATTAACAGTTAGTCGTTATTAACAACGATCGATTCAAAGGATGAACCAGTGGATCGTGGATCTCGAGGTAGGCATGGCTTGTCATCAAAAGAGGTGAGAATTTACTTTTAACTCTTTTGTGACCATTGATGTTTTGTTTTACAAAGATTTATGTTTAAAAAACTCATGCACTGTCTGGTTGTGCTTTTCGTGCATTGTTTACTTTAAATTCCGAAAGTTCTTTTGATTTCTTTTAATATTTCCATTGCTTGGAAAGGATCTTTAATGCTTTGTTCGTATTTATGAATTGTTATGGGAAATAAGAATTTCCTTATGTAGTATATAGGATACGCTCCTTCATTTATACGTTCATGCACATTTGGGTGTGTAATTGTCACCCAGAATATCTAGGTGTGTAATTGTCACCAATATTACGGGTGTGTATATTCACCCACAGACTATCTAGGTGTGTAATTTTCACCAGTATTACGGGTGTGTATATTCACCCACAGACTATCTAGGTGTGTAATTGTCACCAGTATTACGGTGTGTAAATGTCACCACAGAAATAATGGTTGGTTTGTATTTGTCACCAATCCGGTGTTTAAATCTCACCACAGAAATAAAGAAAAGAAGGAGTTGGTTCCATATACATGTTGTTTAGTTCAGTGAGTTGGTTTTCTTTTAGCATTTGGGAAAACAAGGATTGTTTTCCAAATCATGCCGATGTTTACTTAAAGGTTATATGTTCATTTCCAGTGGGAACCCCATTTAGGGATGATGTGCTCACCCATTCCCACTTTCAGTTTCAGAGACAGATCAGATGCGCACGTGGCGATGAAAGCTTCGAGGATTTTAATTACATAGCATCCGTTATTTTTGATTTGTGTTTATATTATATTTGCAAACAAAAACTCTATTGTATATGTATCATTGAGAGGAGTTTTTGTATTTATATATTTCAGAGTGGGGTTAGTTTTCGGGTTAAGTTTCGTAGCTGATTTCTTAATTGAATGTTTAAGTAAATGATTTAGATTCTTAGTGCCTCTTTATTTAGTTAATCTCTTGGTTTAGTCAGATGCTAGCTTTGGGGGCACTACAAGTTGGTATCAGAGCTCACTATTAGATCTTACATGGGAAGTAATAGATAATAGCCAGTGCCAGATAGATTGCTAGATTAGATTTGAGTTGGGTTTGAGTTGTGAGATAAATCTTAATTACTAAAAACAATCAAGAACTAAAATATTTTTAAATTGATTGATTAATTTGTTCAATATGTTGATTGTTTGCTTCTTGTTTAGCGTGTGTATATATATGAAGTAAAAATTATAAGTTGAAACCAATTATAGTATTAGTTTGCAATTTTATTAGAGAAATAGAGTTTAGTTAATCTCATTTATCTAATACTTAAATAATCTAGCACTGGAGAGAATAGTGAGGTGGTAATTCTGGAATGTTTGTGTTATCTTGGCAGTAGGAAAGCATTGTCAGGCGTCATGAACCTAGACAGTTGCAATTATTCCCAAAAACAATAGTTAGGCATTACATTTTAAATATTACTAGGGCTTAACCCATTCCGTTACGGCACGGGCATAATTTTATACAGTTCTGCATTTTTCGGCATATGAATATTAAATATAATATGTATGCATATCATATTTATCTTTTTTTTTTTCATTTCAAAAGTAAAGGAAAACTCTATAGATATTTTTATTCATCACTTCACAAATCCTTTCTAACATTTTCCACCTTGACATTCTCCTATACTATGCCTCTCCTTTATCGAGTTGTATCCTCAAGCCAGCAATGAAATTATATCAAAATTAGTTTTTACATATTTTGGCCCCCAAAAAAACGTTATTTGATATATTTTTTTAGTTTATAAAGATATCTTAGCGATCCTTTGAATGGTATTACTTTTCTGCACCTTCCTTATTTTAGTGAACGATGTAGGATTTTCATGGACAAAAGGAACCTATTATAGGCCCGACCACATATCACCGATGATGTCCCTACTTGACCACCTTGGGATAAGAGGTGTTCGGTTTTAATCTAAAAGGCCTCATTGCTACGTAAGGATCCCAAGCTTATTAAGCTCTGCATGTTCTCTTCTTTCTTCCATGTTGGACTATCCCTATCTATACATTTGTGGTTTATCGCGCCACATACTCCAAAAATCTCCACCATGGCGAGATCAAACCACTTGACCATTCCAATCAGAATCCACCATATGATTACCATATATATATGCTACCCGATCATGATTATTGTCATTATGCACCCTAGAATCCTACTCCACCTTGAGTTAATGAGAACGCAAGCACTAACTCTACCTTGAGAATTTCCTTGCCTACCTGGAACCTTGCTTCACAGTTAATATGTGAGACACTAAATCCACCTTGAGCGCCAGTTCAACCTTGATCATTGCCTTGCTGATCTAGAACCCTGCTCCACCTGAGTTAATGGGTGAGATACTAAATCCACCTTGAACCCCAGTTTAACATTAGGCCTTGCATGCTCCACCTTGAGTCTAATTCCACTTGCACCCTAAATCGGGTGACATCCAAAACCACTTTAACGTTCATATAGTATCCCCAACCATGGGCTATGATACCAATTTTTAGGATCTTAACGGACCATCATACACTACTCAAGGCCCAACCACATAACCCTGAACCCCACTTGACCACCTTGGTAAAAGAGGTGTGGGGTTTTTAACTAAAAGACCTCGGTGTTGTGTATGGAGATGCCCAAGATTATTAATCTCCACATGTATTCCTCTTTATTCTATTTGGGACTATCCCTAGATATACATATGTGGTTTATCGCGCCACATACTCCAACAACCGAGCAGAACCAAAACATTAAACTATGGAAGTTGTAACAAATTACAACACCTAAACTCATTTGTCTCAAGAATAATTGTGTAGATATTAACAGTGTTCGGATCCTTGTTGCCTTTTCCCCCTTTAAGAATAGTCTGAAAAGAGTAAAACTTAGAATTGACTCTATAGTACATATCGGATTGTATGTTCTTACCATTTCAATGACATAATGAAAAGCCAATTCATTCACTTAAGGTATTATACTTTAAAATGTTAAGTCATTTATGATGGCAACCATTTTACTGACACACGATGTAGTTCTAGTTTTTCGAAATTCCCATATATATTATTTATGTAATTCAATTCGACAGAAATAGTTCACCGAATGGAATACATGTAATGCCTTGTCCTTTCGTAACATTGTGGCCTTTTCAACTTAGTTGGATCCCGAGTTGGTAAAAATTACTAAATTTATGTTTTTTTGGGCAGAGTAATCTAGGGATGGGATACCACCCAGAAAAATGTTGATGGATGACCGCATCAGTGTCAGTTGAAAATCCCACATTGTCGGATAACCACATTGACTAAGTGGGGACAGTATTGGCAGAGGATCGGGTCCTTACAAATGGTATTAGAGTCGACTACGGGTTACCTGTCGAGAGTGAAAGAGTATTCTTGACGGATTGTGTCGGGAAAGGGTCTCATGAGTGAGAAAAATGCCAAAATCTAGGATTGAACATATTTCGGAACCAAGGACGGATCCAAATTAAGTTGGTGGTATTATACTACTCCGACTCGGCAGGTAGGATTCTTCAATTGGAATATAGGTAATGGTTTGTGCATTCCTAACACCGAGACCTTTTCAAAATAATAGGATTCATAGTTGGTGAAAATATCTATAGTTTAACATGCTAGGTATTGAGTAATCCTAGGATGGGTGACCTCCCGATAAGCTGCTACTGATGACAACAACGGTCTGAAAACCCATACTATCAGATGACCGCAGTGACTAAGTGGGGACATTATCGGTAGAAGATCAGACCATTACATTCTTCGACATTACGCTTCCAAATGTGAGGTTATTTTGTGCATAAAAATAATAAAACCATGATTAGTTAGTAAGTCAAATCGTTAAGTACCTAACCTAATAACAATAAGCTCTACTAACAATAAACTCTGTTATCCATCATCTCTAAATAAAAATAATTTTAAATCGTTTATAAAGAAATACGTGAGATGATGCGAAATTATTCACTGGGCACCAATACTTGCCACCGTCACTATGGTCCTCTTATATAATTGTTAGCCAATCTAACTAAGTTTGGTACTGATTTTTTTCTTTCAAAAAAAAAGTACTTTGGAAACATATTTGTAGCAATATTTTTTCATCATAGTGTTTGGTAATTAAATATTTCTAAATTGTTTTTTCATGCAAAACACTTCCAAAATCTATCAATTTTAAAAGTGAGGGAGAATGAGCTTTTAAAAACTTCAAAAGAAAATACTACAATTCACCCTAATTTCATTTTATTTTCCAATTCTATCTCATCTTTTTTTTATAACTGATAATAAAATTATCCTTGAATCTATATATGATCACAACAATTTTTATTCGTTATATTTTATTCTTTAAAGATAATTATTTTTTATTTTCAAACTACATTTTATGTTATACTGCATCACTGAAATATACTTTTATTCATCAACAATAAAAGGTGTTGGTGCCCAGCTTGTTGCTCAATGGATCACTCTCCTAAATATTTTTTAAAATTGGTTAAGAAAAATAATACTTTTCAGTAATAATACTAATTAGTAAATTTAATATTACATATATGTAGTCTAACAGTAGAAAAATTACTTATTTTATGCACAATAAAATAAAATAAACAATTTTCAGATATATGTTTGTTTTTGTCATTTTCTCATAATAATTATAGCTGAACCTAATATTTTCTCAGACACAATTTGATTATTTTTTAAAATAGTTTTAGCTTTAGTTTATAATTTCCAACCATACAATAGTTTTTTTTTTTACATAGATCAGCACAATAACATACATCGACAAATATTCAATTGTTTTTTTTACATAACTCGGCACAGTAACGTACATCGGAAAAGCACTTTTGTAAAGCTTGCAGCAATACCAAACTAATCCAAAGTTTTAGCTAATACAAATATATTTATTATCATCATTAGTAAAATAATTAATATATTATCATTTTTAGTTTCACATTTAATAAAATATTATCATGGAAAACTAATATAGTATTTATTATGAAGTAGAATAATTTATATATTATCATTTTTAATTTGACATTTAATAAAATATTATCATGACAAATTAATAGAGTATCTATATCAATTATGAAGAATTATGGAACCATAACGACATGATAAATTTTTCCCATTAGATGCATTTTTAATGTCAATCACAACCATTACTTATGACAAACAATTACATCCCTAGATTTATTTTTTGAGAGGACAAATCTGGACCACCACTTACACAGGCAAACTTAGCCAAACTGTGCTTTATACTCTTGATTTAACAGTTCACTTTAAACATGCTTTGTGAGATATGGTCAAATACATTAGTAGTATTTTATACAGTGGGAGATATAATATATTGGTGACATTTTAGTTCGTAATCTATCTGAATTATTTTTATTGATTAGATTATAACTTGCTATGATTATTACGTACGTATTATGATAAATCTCGTCATAGAAGTAGAGACTTATAAATCTAGCAGGTTGATGTAATTGGATTATGTCGAACCGGTCGGTTAGTTCTATTTATTTTATTATTAGAAAATTGAATGGATCTAAGTTACTACTGTACATAAGTTCTTAATCCTGAGAATGTGTATATACCTTGTATTTCCGGCTATCTTGTTTTACCAAGCAGTTAGGTTATTAACGGAGGGACTTATTGTATGCAAGAAGAGGAAGGGTTTTACTTTTATTAAAACATGTAATTTTAGAGTGTTTTTCAATTACATGTATTTGGTGGAATGACTTGTAATTTCTTAATCGTACTTGAAATTGTGTGAGACACAAGGAATTCTATACGGTTAAGGAAAGCTAAAATTGTTTGTGGCCCAAGAGACCTAATTGTATTTGGAGAAGGTTTTTTAGAACAAGAAGGATAGCTCCTAATATGAAAACTATTTAAGGGGAGCAAGCTATCAAAGCTAGACACACCGAAAAGCTAAGAATAGCCAAGCCTTCTTATTTTCCCGTCCTTATACAATTAAGAATTTTGCGTGAAAGCCCGAAACTAAAAACGTGTCTCTTCCTCACAAGTTTTTCTTTACAGCACGATATTCTTTTTGTTTTCGTTATTAACAAAGTCAAAAGAAGTTTTGGTTCAGAGAAAGAGAAAGAAAAGCTACAATAGATGTTTCGTTTTTATTCATAAACAAAAGAACATTGTTTGGTGTTTATCAAACTTGGTTCAAGTTCAGAAACAAAGGTACAAGATCTGATCATCTTCCTTCCGTTTGGCAGAGATCGTCGGTGGTTAAAGACTAAAGCTACATCAAGTTTTTCTTCTTCCTCCCATGACGGTACAAAATGGTGGTGATTGAAGATAAAGCTTCAAGGGAGAAAGTGGTTTATGTTGTTTGTTGTTCTTGGAGATTTGGATTAGCGAGCTAAGATACACGAATCCCTGTTTGCTATTATTAACATCTATGAAACAATGGGTTTTGGTAGAATTTTTTTAAAAACTCAATTTCCGCTGCGTTTTTGATCGATTCCTAACAATGGCATCAATAGCTAGGTTTAGATGTTAATAATTGCAATTTTATTGATCATGATGGAGATTATGATGTGTTTAAAAATTAGGGCTTTTTCAATTTGTGAATTTGTATGAATTGATGGAACCCTAGATTTATCAATTGGTGGATGTTGTTGATTTTTGATGATTTATTTGATTATTTTGAGATGGGTATTTTCTGAATTTTGTATGGGATGCAAATTTATGTATGTGTATGGTTTTCCAATTTGTTTGTGCTAGGATTAAGAAATTACCATGGTGGATATATGGGGTCTTGTTTAATTATACATGAGATGTATGAATATGGAATTTTGATTTGCGAAAAGAGTTTTCAAAATCATTGTCCTGTGAATCAACGGACCTGCCTCATTGATTTGTTTAAGTGGGAATTATATGGTTTGTTAATGTACGACCAAAATTTGTTTTAGTAATGTCCAAAACAGTTTTGGTACTGCTTATTAAAACAAGTTTTTGGAAGGTCTTGGCACATTACATACAGGAACATATGGTTACCTCCTTAGATAGCCTACATAACCATATGTCAGTAACATGACTTGGTGATTTTGATGATTTTAGCAAACATGTAAACTATGGAGCATATTTGATTTATGCAAGTTCAGTTTACATAATAATTATTTGATTCCTAGACATATATGAAAGCTGTAGTACCATCTTAGATTAATTAAATTGGTAGTCATAGAATCGCAATATTGTTTTGTTTTGTATATGAGATATGTGAACATAAACTTCCCTTGTCTAAGTACCATCTTAGATTAATTAAATTGGGTCATAGAATCGCAATTTGTTTTGTTTTGTATATCATAAACTTCCCTTGTCTAAGAAATTAAGTGCCTTTTCGAATCCATAGGAAAATTAGATTATATGAACGGTTTTGTTCTCCCTAAGGAGACAATTCAGTTTATGTAGTAACTAAAAATTATCTATGGGTTGCACTTAACTAAAATTAAGTAATTTGCTTTCCCTAAGGAAACAAATATTTATTTTAGAGGCCAAATTTATCGGATTGTTGATTTAATATGACATGAGATGTCTAGGATTGTTAAATCATTGGAAAGTTCTTTCACCTGAAAAACTATGTGTGCAACTAATTCCCCAATGAATGTTACGTATGTAAAGTTTTGGGAATCCGATGTTTATCGTAATACTAGGGAGTTGCGATAAATAAATTTTTTATTTTGTTTTTCAATTTGTTAAGAACTATTTTATCTCACTACAATTTATTTGTTATGCATGTTTAGATGTCGATGTCGAACCTCAGTCCCTTACAGATTATCTTGAAAGAAAACCAGTTAACCGGTCCCAACTATGTTGATTGGAAAAGAAACTTGGATATTGTACTCAATGTACAAGATTACAAGTTTATTCTTAGTGAACCAGAACCTGTACTTCCTGAACCCCAAGAAACAGTTGGTGCTCATGCTAGGTGGAATAAAGCCAATGATATGGCCAAGTGCTATATCATGGCTTCTATTTCCAATGTATTAAAGCATCAATACGAGGGATTTGAGAAAGCTGCTGAGATCATTAATGGTCTTAAGGAGATTTTTTCTGAACATAGTCGTCCCGCCAAAGCAGAGGCGACAAGAAAGCTAATGAACACTAAGATGTAAGAAGGAACTCCAGTTCGTGATCACGTCATTCTCATGATGTCTATGTTTAACGGTTAACTTTAAACATGCTTTGTGAGATATGGTCAAATATATTAGTTGTATTTTATACAGTGGGAGATATAATATATTGGTGACATTTTAGTTCATAATCTATGTGAATTATTTTTATTGATTAGATTATAACTTGATATGATTATTACGTACGTATTATGATAAATCTCGTCATAGAAGTAGAGACTTCTAAATCTAGCAGGTTGATGTAATTGGATTATGTCGAACCGGTCGGTTAGTTTTATTCATTTTATTATCAACTAATTGAATGGATCTAAGTTACTACTGTACATAAGTTCTTAATCCTGAGAATGTGTATATACCTTACGTGTATTTCCGGTTATCTTGTTTTACCAAGCAATGAGGTCATTTGTATCCAAAACCTGGGTAAGATGGATAGTTGTGAGTGCGCAGTAAGAATATATATATTCAATACGGTATCCGAACGGATATGTATTCCCTTGGAATATTGTGCAAGAATTATTATTCTAGACTGGCTAGTGGTCACTTAAATTGTTTAAGTGATTATTAGAATAATAATGTGAAAAGCGCATCAAGGATCAAAATATAAATTCTGTATAGGAGCTGATGTGTAATTGTTACACACCTATGATAATTTATGAATACCAGTATTAACGGAGGGACTTATTGTATGCAAGAAGAGGAAGGGTTTTACTTTTATTAAAACATGTAATTTTAGAGTGTTTGTCAATTACATGTCTTTGGTGGAATGACTTGTAATTTCTTAATCGTACTTGAAATTGTGTGAGACACAAGGAATTCTATACAGTTAATGAAAGCTAAAATTGTTTGTGGCCCAAGAGACCTAATTGTATTTGGAGAAGGTTTTTGAGAACAAGAAGGATAGCTCCTAATATGAAAACTATATAAGGGGAGTAAGCTATCAAATCTATACACACCGAAAAGCTAAGAATAGCCAAGCCTTCTTGTTTTCCCGTCTTTATACAATTAAGAATTTTGAGTGAAAGCCCGAAACTAAAAACGTGTCTCTTCCACACAAGTTTTTCTTTACAACACGATATTCTTTTTGTTTTCGTTATTAACAAAGTCAAAAGAAGTTTTGGTTCAGAGAAAGAAAAAGAAAATCTACAGTAGCTGTTTCGTTTTTATTCATAAACAAAAGAACATTGTTTGGTGTTTATCAAACTTGGTTCAAGTTCAGAAACAAAGGTACAAGAGCTGCTCATCTTCCTTCCGTTTGGCAGAGATCGTCGGTGGTTAAAGACTAAAGCTACAGCAAGTTTTTCTTCTTCCTCCCGTGACGGTACAAAACGGTGGTAATTGAAGATAAAGCTTCAATGGAGAAAGTGGTTTGTGATGTTTTCTATTCTTGAAGATTTGGATTAGCGAGCTAAGGTACACGAATTCCTGTTTGCTATTATTAACATCTATGAAACAATGGGTTTTGGTAGAAATTTTTTAAAAACTCAATTTCCGTTGCGTTTTTGATCGATTCCTAACAGACATGGAAACTGCATGCATGGATTACCATTCGTAAAGGGATAACTTACTTCTTTTAGTGAACTGTTATATCCCAAATTTGACTTAGGAACTAATAGAAGACCTTTTCTCATGATTAGAACCTTTAATCTACTCAAGTAGATATGAAATTAAGTTGTAAGATAATACCTCAACTTAGTGTTAATAATAATAAATGATAATAAGCTCACTAATAACCATAACAAAAGTGATATAATAACACTCATCAAATAGTATTGTATTGGACCTTATTTAATTAAAATTTTATTAATAAATATATTACAATAAAAGTAATAATTAGGAAGTAGCTACGCAACATTATTAGTAATTATCTACAATCAGTTTTTGTAAATAAAATAAAATAAAATTTGAAATACATTCTTTTGCATATAAATCAAATAGATAAGATAAGAATTTATATATTAGACCTTTGAATGTGTGGACACATTGCATATAATAAAAAGGGTGCATTATTTATATGTCCCTACTTTTGACACCCAATAAATATGTCCTTATACAACAATAAATATGTCCCTACTTTTTGATAACCTTATCCATTTAATATTAGATTACCTTAATACCCTCACCCATATAATATTTTTCTTTATTTCAAAATACAACAAATTTCTTCCTCTACCACTTCACCGCCACCAACAACATTCAACTACCATTCTACCACCACCACCGTTCAACAACCACCGCCTACCAACCGCCACCACCACCATTACACCACCAACAGTCCTCCACCATCACTAGTCCATCGTCGTCACCACCACTAGTTCGACGCCGCCGCCGCCACCACTGGTTCAGATATTTTTGTATCAACAAAAGTAGTTGATCCATTTCAGTTGGATCAACAGTGGATGTTTACCCATTACAGTTGGATCAACAGTATAAGTTTATCCATTGCAGTTGGATCAACAATGGATGTTTATCCATGTTGATGGCAAAATGTTACCATTTCATCAGCTGTTGTTTCAGATCCACCAACAAAACCATCAACCAACATTAATAATCCATAGCAGAAACCACCGCCACTGTCTTCGCCGCCACCATCGATTCAGATAAATTTGTATCAACAACAGTAGTTTATCCATTTCAGTTGGATCAACAGTGGATGTTTATCCATTTAAGTTGGATCAACAATGGATGTTTATCCATGCTGATGGAAAAATGCTACTTAATCATATGGTCATGCATGTTATTTGTATAAAAAAATAGTGATATGGTGCTACTTTAGCAAAAAAAGTACAGAAACCTCAGTCCTATAATTGAGTATGTTACCTGTATTGCAAAATCAGTGGTACAGTGGTACCCAATTACTTCATTTATCAACTAAGGTATGAAACAAAGTTTTTCAAGTTTATAATACTTACATCTAACACTTGTTATACCGTCAATTTCATCATTACAACTTCACCACCACCAAAATTCATGTCAATACACCACCAGCACCAGACACTTAAATAAAGAGAACACCGAAAATCACTGCAATCCCCTTTTATATCCATCAAAAATCAATTTAGAAATTGATAGAACTTAAATTCCGAAGAAACAAATCATACCTCCTCCACCACCGCCGCCACCACCGCCATCATCATCTTGAGCTTCAGTAATTCGAGCAAATCAACTGTAAAATTACGAAAAAAAAACCTAAAATCAAATCTCGATATATTTGAATCTGTATCTAAAAATTAATCTTAATTATAAAAAGAAGACTCTCTGACATGAACGATCTGTCGATGCTAGTATTTTTCGATTGAATCTTGAATTTGTTGATGGCGACGAAAGTGGCGGTAGTAGCAGAGGTGGTGGTGAAGGCTGGAGAGAGAGAGAGAGAATGAAAAAAAATTTAGACGTGAAACAAATAAAATCAAAGAGGAATAAGTGATGCAGGGTATTTGTGGGATTATGATTAAAATCATTTTATTCTTGAAAAGAAGAGGGATATAAATATATTTGGTAAGGGTATTTATGAAGATCCATAAAAGTAGGGATAAATATTCAATTACCACTAATAAAAAGACAAAATTTCTTAGTAGATATCCCAAATTACTTTTAGTTCAATAACTGATTTAGTAAATAGTTATAAATTAAACAAATATAAGTGAAGAAACAATAATAGTATTTGAATGCTTAGTGCACAAATAGACTTAGAAGGAAATAAATAAAAATTCATATATTAATAAGATACTTTACACTAAAAATTATTAGAATATATTATAATTTTATGCAGACTCAAATCGAAATTATAGTAAGTTACCAACGCTAATATTTAATAAGATATATATAGTATACAGAATCGATATGATTAAGTAAAATCAATTATAGTCATACTTAGAAAATTAAGACTTAGTGTACCAACAGGACTATGAATAAATGTTTAACAAATATAGAACTACATCAAATTAGTAAATTACTGAATATTAAATTATAAATTTTAGCGCGAAGATCTTAGACATACCTATTTGTTAGAGACTAATTTAACATAGTGAGCTTAGAGACAATCATACTATGAAATAGAAATTATTCTAGTTGAACCTAGAGCTACAAATTATAGATCTTAATTATAGAAAACCATATAGGTTTGTGTTTTATTTCTTGTTATTGTGAACTTATTCAAAATGAGTTGAGTTTTCGCGCGTTTGTAAGTATGAGCAGTACTTGCATTTTATCGAGAGATAGTATTTCTCTATAAGGTGGGGAGTTTTGAAGATCAGAAGGGAGGTTCGATTTTCGAGGACGAAAATGATATAAGGTGGGGAGAATGTAACGACCCTCAAGTCCGTCAACTCGATTAGACTAGTCAAGAGATGACTAAGCCGGTAATGACTCGATTAATTATAAATGAACCTTAATTAATAGAAATTAATCTAACAACGATGTAGATACGAAACTAGTAGCATTGAATAGGTCTCGAAAAGTTAGGCAAAATGGACTACTCGAACGTGTCATTTGGATGTAGGGCGAAATCATTGGATAAGAATGAAGGGGAAAATTACTATTTTGCCTTAAACCGACTCGGGCTGCCCTTATCCATTCTCAGGTGCCTTTAGTGTTTTTGGTCGGCCTTATCTTCATGACGTGTTGAAGAGAAATCATTTCTCATTTCTTTTCTCTTTATTCCTTCTTCTTTCTTCTTCTATGTTCTTTCTCTTCTCCTCTCTGTCGATCTCAGTTCAGATGAATTGAGTTTGTTTTCGTATGAGATATTCATAAGAACTTGATTAGTATGATGAATATAAGAAGATGAATTTAGAATTGAAGTTATTTGAACTCGAGAGAAGAAAGGAGTTAATGCTGTTGTAGTTGAAATTAGAGTTTTGGGTTTGATTTCGAGTTCTAAGGTGAATCTATAGGTTAATTGGACTGTTAAAAAATGAAGATTATGAGGGTTGGTGTTTAATTGAAGTTGTGAAGCTGTTCTGGTGATTAATCATAAACCAGGTAATTTAGGGTTTCTTTACTTTGAAGATTTAATTTGGGGTTTATGTTTTGATTGATTTCTTTGAGAAATTGAATTTGGTTTGGTAGTTTATTTCTTGGGTTTTTTGTTTATTAGGGTAGAAAGTATTGTATCTGGTTCAATTTTGGGTTCTTTAGGAATTTGAGTTATGGGTTAGGGTTTCATTGAATTGAATATGAAGATTGGGGTTCTTGAGTTGGGAGTTGCTGATAAAGAAGATGATTGAATGGTGATGATTGATTCAGGTTATAGAATTATAGTTTGAAGAATTTTCTGAAGCTGGGGTAAGAACAAAGTGTTACCATATGACTGTTATTGATAAGATTCGATTAAGTATAAATGGGTTTGTTTCAAATCAAGAAGAATGAAGTGCGGTGTTGATGCAGTTGAGTATGAGGAGATGGTGGTGGTCTTAGCTGAAGGTAATAGATACTGGTTGTGTTATTTTTTATGAAGTTGTTAATGGATCATTATGCAGAATGGTTGGTGATTCATGGATCAATTACTGGTGGTTAGCTCAAAGACTGAAAGATGATGATGTTAAACTGATATGAAGCTATAATTACAATGAAGATTGTGGCCTGGGTAGATGAGGAGTGAACTGGTGATGTTTTACAGATGATGATGAACTGCAGGTGATATGTGTCAAAAATACCTTGATATTTATCTATAGTTTATACTTTCTTTGCAAGTTTTCTTATAAATTATGTATCTTATGTTTTGTTTTTGAGTATTTAGGTACTTTGGAGTCATTTGGAACAAAAGAAGGAGAAACAAGGCAAAAGTTCATTCCAAGTGCAACTGCTGTTGGAGACAAACTATTTCTCATTATTTGCTTTAATTTTTTCATCTCTATCTAAAAAGTATGTCGGCTTTAGTGATGCAAATTCTGTCTGAAAAGCATGACAACTTTAGTGATGAAAAGATATTGAAGGGAATAAGGGAATCTGAGAAGTAAGAGACGAATATTGTTGGTGAAAGAATTCAAAGAAGGAGAGAGTGTTCATTTGGAGAAAAAAGGAGCACAAAGGTCAATTCATATGCGAGCTATACTTGGAGCAGGCTAATATTGCGTGAGAAGGAGTGAAGAATGAACTGTTAGTTTTCTGAGACTAACAGGCCGAAAAGTACATGGATAGCCCTTATCTGAGTCTGGGTGCTTATGGTACTTTCTGTCATTACCACATCCTAAAATTCAGAAGAGAATCATTTCTCAATCATTTGGTTTCTAACTCAGAGGATGTGCGGTTGAGTTCAGGGTTTCTGTGTGTTTGAAATTGAGAGAAGAAATAACTGACTTGATAAAGAAAATTACAGGGGTTTTGATAGTTTTTAAAATTGAGAAGGATTGGGGCCGTGATTAGGTGCTGAAGTTGTAGAGAAATTGAATCTAAGATGGGTGATTTGAGATTTGATTTCAAGGTAGAAGATGGGTGTGTTTCTGAGATAAGTTGGGTCTGCTGTGGTGTAGGTAAAGGAAGTCAGTGATGATTCTGGTAGATTTCAGAGATGGGGTTGAAGAAATTGTTAATGTGATGGTTAAATGATGATTGATTGAGAAGTTAATGAATGTTTGAATGATACCTGTGAGATGGGTTTGAGTTCATTCGCATTATGCAGTGATTTGGAGAGTGTAGAAGATGATTCATGGATGAGAATAACATAACCAGGCTGTGTACTTCAGATGTTTGGTGAATTGCCTGAATGAACAGTTTCTTCTTGTTCACTGTCAAGAGTTCAAGACAGCAAAAGCTCGAGTCTGTTATGGTGACTGATAGGATGGCAAGAGGACAGGGTCATGGTTATAGTTTGATGGAGCTGGTGATCTGTGGTGGTTTTAGCTTCTGTTGAAGCACAGTAATGGGACAAGGTGGAGTTGTTGATGTTGTTCTTGTTAAATCAGTTGAGATAGAAACCGCAGAATGGGTTTGTTGAAGCTATGGAGGAGATACAGTTGGGTCTGAAGTTGCAGGACCTGTTATTTTACTGCTACGGTGAAGATGGTTTGCTGATTCAAGATGGATTTGTATGTGGAACTGGTGGAAGGAAAAGTGTATTGAGTTGATCTACAAGCTGTGGTTAAGAGGTGGAGTGGTTGCTTCTGTGATGATTAAAGGTTGAATTCGACAAGGGTTGTGACGATACAGCTGAAACAATATGTAGAGTTAGGTTAGACGTATGTTAGGACCACCGATGGGGAATTGCAGGTGGCCTGGAATGGATGGATGGATTGGTATAGCTGGTGATGTTGCAATGGAAGTTATGGAAATGAGTAGCTACTGCAGATGGTTGAGTTTGAGATGGAGTGATGGTGGTATTTGAGCAATAACAGGGGATAAAGCTACATGATGAAAGTAATGAGTGGGGGAATGTTTGCAAAGAGATGAGAATCTGGTAGAGTTGCATATGGAGTATCAACTGGTGCTAGTGGAATATAGAGATGGGTGATTGAAGTTGTAGTCGATGGATAACATCTAGGAATGGACCTGGGGACTTGAACTGAGGGTTGTAGTTGTTGCTTCCATGGACTGTGACTGTGCAGTCATGATGAAGCTGACTTGGAATTGCAGGTGGAAGATGGATGGGATGGCAGTTGTGGCTGATGTTAAACTGAAGCGCAGGTGGGATATCACTGAATGGCCTTTGGGAGATGCAGTGGTGCTGTTGAATTTGGAGTAGTATGCAACTGGTCAATGAAGTTGAAATTGAAGTAATGAATGAAGCTGCAGTTTTAGTTGATGTTGGAGGAGTATGGGTAATTGCAGGTTCAAGAGAATGTGGTGTTGTGTGTGGTATTGGAACTGCAATTGAGATGAAGGTTACAGGGCAAGATATTACAAGTAGATGGTGCAACACAGGGCCATCATGGATGAACTTGATTATGCAACATATTTTAAGAAAAACCCTGACTCGGCCCTGACTCACTCTACCCAGCTGAACCATTGACCGTGCTGACTAGTTTGACCGGTGACCTGGCGGACTTTGTCGGTCACTTGAGATACTCACCGGTGCCGGATTACGGTAACTTCCGGTGAAAAACCCAGTTTCCCAGTGCGAGCACTTTTAGGGTAGATTTTCTACACGGGTTTTCTCACACATGGGATTGAGGACTTCTATCTATTGGACCTTTGAAGACTATACCTAATTTTGGAACAAGAAGAGCTATAAAAAGGAAGTTTTCTACAACTAAACGGGGGAGGTATTACTCTTGGAACTTTGGAGGAGAGCGGCTATTCGACTAGGGTTTGCTTTCGTATTTATTTTTCATCTTCTTTAATTGATTATTGATTATGTTGATGAACTCCATAGATATGAGTAGCTAAATATTATATTATTGGTTAAGGATGTAGTCCTATTTCTAAAACTTGCGCTTGAGTTATGTATTAGTTTTCTCTCTTTGTTTTCGTTCAAATCTCTACTGCTTTTAATAATCACATGATTGATGTATTGTGATAGGATTTAGATGTTTGGTTAGTTGAGTGGCCAATTAATTGAACTTGCATCTTGTCCATAGATATTTTAGGGTTTTTTATCAAGCGATAACCCAAATACAAGTAGTATGATATGATTATAGTTTGTAGTGATACACTCTTGTAATCATATGTAGAATTTGACCATTATCCGAATTATCATGCACAATATATGACAATTGCATTGATTAGCCTATTTCCCAAACTTAATGCTCCTAGGAATTGAACTTAATTAGCACAAGGCGTTAGGTTATTCTTTAGGTAGAATTCACACACGCAGCTCTAATGTGTGTGTTGGTGAACTTAGGAAATTTTCAGATTATCTTGCTCTCTTGATATTCTAGGCTTTTGATAATAAAAGAGCTTGAATTGTAATTCTAATCATATATGCAAGCACATGTTTAAGATTGAAGATGAATTCCTTGACCAATATTTTTCTCTCATTGATTACTTCCAATTATTTACTTTGCTTTTATTTTACTTTTACTTTAAAAAAATCAGAAATCCCCCCTTTTGGTTACTAAGAAACTAGAATTTGATAACAACAATCGCCTCTCTGTGGATACGAACTCTTCCTTACTCTATACTTCATTTGTATTTTGTTGAGTAAGAAAGTGAAATTATTTTTGACGCTTACGACATCGATCAAATTTTGGCGCCGTTGTCGGGGAGGCATTCGGCTAGTTATTAAGTTTTTAGTTTCTTTTTATTATTTCTGCTTGCATATTTTCTTTTCGTTTCTTGTCTTGTTTCTCACTTGTTTACGAGAATTTTTTTCAGGTACCTAATCCCTGGATTCTAAAGATTGGAATTATCCAAGGTGCGGGATAGCAACTCGAAAAGGTACAATACTCTAACCAAGGCAAGGCACAACGGAAGAAGAAAACTTGGAAGTAGAACACGATACTTTCTAGCAAGTATAAGAACAAGTTGTAGAACAAGAGGTTCCGGTTGAACAAAAACCACCTTTTGAAGAAGAATAAGAACTAATGGGTGATGAAAATCGTACACTCAAGGACTTGGATTCTCACAAGCTGGATACACAACAAGGTTGTATTCAAACAAACTCTACTTTTGAGATCAAGCCGGGGTTGCTTAGGAATTTACAAAGTTCCATGGCATGGTGAATGAAGACCCAAACAAGCATCTTATGGACTTCCACACCATTGTAACGTCCATGCTTCCAGCTGATATAGAAGCGGATGGTGCAATGTTAAAAGTTTTTCGATTCTCATTGGCGGATAGTGCTAAGGATTGGTTATACTATTTGCATCCCGGAAGTGTCACAACTTGGAATGGGCTGAAGAAACTCTTTCTAGAGAGATATTTTCCTACATCAAAGGCTACTCAAACTCGCAAGGAGATTTGCGGTATGAAGCAAAATGTGGTAGAATCCTTATATGATTGTTGGGAACGATATAAGAGATTGGTGGAAAGATGCCCTCACCACCAATTCAGTGACGCGATGATTATCCAATACTTCTATGAAGGACTCCAATCAAGTGATAGGAATCTTATTGATGCTGCAGGTGGTGGTGCACTAGTGAGCAAGACGGTGGCACAAGCTAGAGAGTTGATTAAGAACATGGAAGCAAACTCCCAACAATTTTTGAGTCGTGGTTCGGATGTGCTTCTTAGGAGAGTTAATGAAGTGAGCGAGGTCGAGGAACTTCATCAACAAATGGGTAACATGACATACATGATGCAACAAGTTGCAACCGCGGTGATACCAAATTCTCATCAAGTATATGAAGAAGCCAATAAACAAGATAATGTGATCTTTCCAAATCAGCAAAGACGGTATGACCCTTATTCCAACACTTACAATCCGGGATGGAGAGATCACCCCAATTTTAGCTATGCAAACAAGAAAGGAGTGGTTCAACAATCTAATTTCAACAATTCGAGTGGATTTTAACCTCAACAACAACAATTCCAGCCACGACAACAATTTCAACAACAACAACAACAACCTCAAAATCAGGGGTCAAGTATGGAAGAGTTGATGAAATCTTTTATGCAAAGAACGGAGAGCATGGTTAAGGAGTTTCAAACCCAAGTGGGTTCCATGGCTACTGAGTTGAGCCAAGTGAAGGCACAAATTGGTGGTAAACTCCCTTCTCAACCTATCAACCCAAAGGAGGGTGTCAATGTTATTATATTGAGAAGTGGTACATAACTTGTGAAACCTGAAGTTACTGATTCGGGCAAGGTGGAAACACCAAAGGATCTTGTTTTAGAGGAGAAGAATGAGGATTCTCCCAAAACTTCTGAGGTACCTATTCCTAACTCTAAAACTCCGGTTTCTACTTATTTTCCTCCTTTACCTTTCCATCGCAGATTTGAAAATTCCAAGAAGGAGGCACTAGAAAAAGAAATTTTAGACGTTCTCAAGAAGATCCATGTGAACATACCACTCATAGATGCTATAAAGCAAGTTCCAAAGTATGCAAAGGTGTTGAAGGATTTGTGTACCAATAAGAAAAGGCTCAAAGGTAATGAAGTTCTAAGTGTGGGGGAGAATGCTTCGGCAATCTTACAACACAAACTCCCATTGAAATGCAAGGACCCGGGTAGCTTTGACATTCCCGTCACAATTGGTAATACTACATTTAATAAATCTATGTTGGATTTAGGTGTATCCGTAAATGTTATGCCTGCATCTATGTATAACTCATTTGATCTTGGTCCTCTTAAAAAGGCTGGAATTGTGTTGCAATTAGCCGATCGCTCTAATGTCTACCCAATGGGTATTATTGAGTATGTTCTTGTGTAGGTTAATCAACTAGTATTTCCATCTGACTTTTGTGTCTTAGATATGGATGAAGGTTCACCGGACTCGTCTCTTCCATTGCTACTTGGGCATTCCTTCATGAAAACGGAGAAAACCATTATTGATGTTGACAAGGGAACGCTGACTATGGAATTTGATGGAGAAATAATATGTTTCAACATTTTCGAGACGATGAGATATCCTAGTGATGTCCACTCTTGTTTCTCCATTGATGTGATGGGCACATTGGCGTAACAAATGTTTGAGTTGAATGGCGTTGATACTTTTGAAACCGTGCTCACTACACATATTGATGATGGTTTGGAGTACGGTGATGAGATTAAGGAAACCATTGGTTCTCTTAACTCATTACCGGAAAAATCTGCACTTAAGAATATTTCATATGTTTCTTTACCCTACAATGATGAAAATCTTGTACCTTCAATTGTTAAATCTCCAAAGCTAGAATTGAAACCTCTTCCAAGTCACTTAAAGTACTTGTACTTGGGTGACAATGAAGAGTTTCTTGTGATTGTTTCTAACAAGCTTAGTGAATTACAGGATAAAAAACTTCTAAGGGTGCTAAGGAAGAACAAGACGGCCATAGGATGGACAATTGCCGATATCAAGGGTATAATCCCTGCCGTTTGTATGCACAAGATCCGTTTGGAGGACGATGCAAAGCCTACAAGGGAAGCGCAACGTCGTTTCAACCCCCAAATGATGGAAGTTGTGAAAAAGGAGATACTCAAGCTTTTGGAAGTGGGTATTATCTACCCCATATCCGATAGTAAGTGGGTAATCCCGGTATAATTTGTACCAAATAAATCAGGTGTGACCGTGGTGGAGAATGATAAGAATGAACTTGTCCCAACTCGTGTGCAAACCGGTTGGAGGGTTTGTATAGATTATAGAAAATTAAATGCCACCACTAGGAAAGATCACTTTCCATTACCTTTTATTGATCAAATGCTTGAAAGTTTAGCTGGACACTCTCATTATTGCTTTCTTGATGGCTATTCAGGTTATAATCATATTGTGATAGCACCGTAGGATCAAGAGAAAACCACTTTCACTTGTCCTTTCGGTACTTTTGCTTATATAAGGATGCCTTTTGGCTTATGAAATGCTCCAGATACCTTTCAAAGGTGTATGGTAAGTATCTTTTCAGAATATGTTGAAAACATAATCGAAGTGTTCATGGACGACTTTAGTGTCTTTGGTGATTCATTTGACCTTTGCTTGAATAATTTGTCATTAATCCTTGAACGATGTGTTGAAACAAACCTTGTGCTGAATTGGGATAAGTGCCATTTCATGGTAACTCATGGCATAGTTTTAGGCCATATAATATCTTCTAAAGGCTTGGAAGTTGATAAATCTAAGTTAGACCTTATTTGTGCTCTAACCCCTCCCACTACGGTGAGGGAGATACGTTATTTCCTTGGTCATCCAGGTTTTTATCGTAGATTCATCAAGGATTTTTCCAAGATAGCATCACCACTTTGCAACTTATTGAAAAAAGATGTGGTTTTTAACTTTGATGAAAAATGCATGGCGGCATACAATCGTTTGAAAGAACTTTTGATTTCAGCCCCTATCATTAAACCACCGGATTGGAGCAAGCCTTTTGAGATCATGTGTGATGCAAGTGATTATGTGTTTGGTGCGGTGCTTGGGAAACATGTGGGGAAGATACCTCATGCTATTTATTATGCTTCTAGAACATTAAATGAGGCCCAACAAAACTACACAACCACTGAGAAAGAGTTATTAGCTATTGTTTTTGCTTTGGAAAAGTTTCTCTCTTATCTAATTGGTACAAAAGTTTTTTTTTTTCCTGATCATGCAGCACTTAGGTACTTGCTTACAAAGAAAGAGGCGAAACTGAGGCTCATACGATGGATTTTACTCTTGCAAGAGCTTGATATTGAGATCAAAGACAAGAAAGGAATTGAGAACACCGTTGCGGATTATTTGAGCCATCTTTCTATGGACAAGGAAACTATCCCGTTGCGTGAAAGTTTCCCGGATGAGCAACTATTCTCAATTGCTTTTGGAGAACCATGGTACGCTGATATTGTTAATTACTTAGTTTCTAAACAAATCCCAAAGAACGTGTCTCGTGCTGAGAGGGAAAAACTTAAGAAATTAGGAAACCAATACATATGGGATGATCCATACTTATGGAAACATTGTAGTGACCAAGTAATACGAAGGTGTGTTCCCGAATCTGAATTTAACTCCATCTTGTATTTTTGCCACTCATATACTTGTGGAGGACACTTTGGAATCAAGAGAACCGCTCTCAAGGTACTAGAATGTGGTTTATATTGGCCAACTTTGTTTAAGGATGCACATGCATTTTGTACCACATGTGCAATAGGTGCCAAAGAACAGGCAATCTAGGTGCCCTAAATCAAATGCCACAAACTATTATTCAATTTGTTGAGGTTTTTGATGTATGGGGAATTGATTTTATGGGACCTTTTGTCAATTCTAGTGGAAAATATTATATCTTGCTTGCTGTTGATTATGTCTCGAAATGGGTGGAAGCTAAGGCCACCCAAACTAATGATTCTAAAGTTGTTTTAGATTTTGTGCAAGCAAATATATTTGCAAGGTTTGGAATTCCAAAGGCTATAATTAGAGATAGAGGTTCACACTTCAAAAACAGGTTCTTGCAAACTTTGTTAAAGAAGTACAATGTGTCGCATAGGATTGCAACACCTTACCATCTACAAACAAATGGACAAGCCGAGGTTTCCAACCGAGAGGTGAAATCCATTCTAGAAAAGACGGTGAATCCAACAAGGAGAGATTGGAGTTTGAGACTCAATGATGCTTTGTGGGCGTATAGAACCGCATACAAGACACCTATTGGGATGTCTCCATTTAGGCTTGTTTACGGTAAACCTTGTCACTTACCCGTTGAAATTGAGCATAAAGTGTTTTTGGCTATTAAGCAATGCAATATGGAGTTGGATGGTGCTGGAAATCAAAGGAAGTTGCAACTCCAAGAGTTAGAAGAGATTCGCAATGATGCATTTGAAAGCTCACGAATTTACAAGGAAAATACGAAGGCATTTCATGATAGTATGATTACAAATAAATAATTTTGCATTGGACAGAAAGTGCTTTTGTTTAATTCTCGCTTGCAATTATTTTCGGGTAAATTAAGGTCACGTTGGATTGGACCTTTTATTGTGACTAATGTGTTTTCTCATGGTGCAGTGGAAATTCGTAGTTTAGCTACAGGAAATGAACTTAAAGTGAATGGGCACCGGTTGAAACCATATTATGAGAACTTCTCTTCGGATGTTGTGGAAGGAGTTAACCTTGTGGAAGTGCTCCCTCTGGAGGAGTCTTGGCAAACAAGGAGCAAGTCGGGTTGATGACTTTAAACCAATCGCTAAGTGGGAGGCAACCCACCGGTTTTGTATCTTTATCTTTATATTTTTATTTTTAAGCATTTGCTTTTATCTTTATTTTCTTTGTTTTTGCATATCATTTGCGGAATTTCCCACCTTCAACTTTCTTTGGACGATTCAATTTTATATTGAGGACAATGTAAAGTTTATGTATGGGGGAGCATTTATATGTTTGTATAGTTTGTTTTATGCCTTTAGTTAAAAAAAAAATCAGAAAAATCAGAAAAATAGAAAAACAAGAAAAAAAAATGCTTTATGAACTCCGAAATCTAGAAACTTATGCCTTTAGGATGACACTACCAATATAAGTGGATGGAACCATTTTGATTGCAGGAGTTGAGGAACCAATTAACTAAAAAAGATGGACATAGCTCAGAAATTATAAATACCATGAGAGTTGTTACCATATCTCGGAATATCACCATATCACATTCTATTTTTATTTTTCCATATTTATCTATTATTCTCTAAGTGTTTTGGTGGGTCACTAAAAATCGACTTGTTATTACTGCTAGGATGAAATATAGTGATTGAGTTGCTAAAAAAAAAAAGAGACCGACCAATTAGACCAAACGGAATAAAAATGACACTTGGATAGCAATATGTATGTGTTCTCCCTGTCTCCGTCGCCTAAACAAGCGTGGAATGCAGGATCCAAGGGAACTATCATGTAATCTGCTGACAAGAAGCTGCGCTTGGATCCAAAAGATCTAATCATGCTGTCACACCAAAAAAAAAAAAGTGAAAAAGAAAAGAAAAGAAAAGAAAAGAAAAATATTATTATCATTGAATAAAGTCGACTCCTGGTTCCCTTGTATATGTCGGTTGAGTTGATATAAAATTAAGATTGTTGACCGCTGGTTCCCTTGTATATGCCAGTGTGTTGACACTAGAATTCAGACCAGTAGCTCAATCCAATAGGATGCATAGGTTCATCTTGGCGGTGACCTTCGGACAGATATGGGAAACACCGATCACTTGAAAACATTCGCAACATCTACCTCTATATCCATCTTCTTAATATTTTCATTGTGAATGTGGTTAGTTAGATTCCGAGTATTGTGGTTTGTTCGACTATCTAATTAGATTTTTATTTATTTCTATATGAATTGAATTTGAATCAAGGTACCTACTCCTGTAGTCATTTTGGATTCGTTCATTGATTTGTCACAAATATACGGAGTTGGAAATATAGGTTTTGTAGGCAGACCTCTTTTAAACCTTCACGAGACTAAAACTCGTCCACTAGGGACACCTAGGGGTTGAAAGTCTTGTTATTTATGCTAAAAGTGACCGTAGCCTCGACGAGACGGAGTTGTATGTATGCTTTATAATTATTTTGTTTGATTTGCTCGATGACTAGCAAAGTCTAAGTGTGGTGGAATTTTATAGGTGTCTAAAACACCTTGATATTTATCTATAGTTTATGCTTTCTTTGCGAGTTTTCTTGTAAATTATGTATCTTATATTTTGTTTTTTTTGAGTATTTAGGTACTTTGGAGTCATTTGGAACAAAAGAAGAAGAAACAAGTCAAAAGTTCATTCCAAGTGCAACTGATGTTGGAGACAAACTATTTCTTATTATTTGCTTTTATTTCTTCATCTCTGTCTGAAAATTATGTCGGCTTTAGTGATGCAAATTCTGTCTGAAAAGCATGACAACTTTAGTGATGAAAAGACATTGAAGGGAAGAAGTGAATCTGAGAAGTAAGAGACGGATATTGTTTGTGAAAGAATTCAAAGAAGGAGATATCGTTCATTTGGAGCAAAAAGGAGCACAAAGGTCAATTCATATGCGAGCTATACTTGGAGCAAGCTAATGTTGCCCGAGAAGGAGTGAAGAATGAACTGTTAGTTTTCTGAGACTGACATGCCAAAAAGTACATGAATAGCCCTTATCTGAGTCTGGGTGCTTATGGTACTTTCTGTCATTACCACACCCTAGAATTCAGAAGAGAATCATTTCTCAATCATTTGGTTTCTAACTCAGAGGATGTGCGGCTGAGTTCAGGGTTTCTGTGTGTTTGAAATTGAGAGAAGAAATAACTGACTTGATAAAGAAAATTACAAGGGTTTTGATAGTTTTTAAAATTGAGAAGGATTGGGGCAGTGATTAGGTGCTGAAGTTGTAGAGAAATTGAATCTGAGATGGGTGATTTGAGATTTGATTTCAAGGTAGAAGATGGGTGTGTTTCTGAGAGAAGTTGGGTCTGTTGTGGTGTAGGTAAAGGAAGTCAGTGATGATTCTGGTAGATTTCAGAGATGGGGTTGAAGAAATTGTTAATGTGATGGTTAAATGAGGATTGATTGAGAAGTAAATGAATGTTTGAATGATACCTGAGAGATGGGTTTGAGTTAATTCACATTATGCAATGATTTGGAGAGTGTAGAAGATGCTACATGGATGAGAATAACATAACCAGGATGTGTACTTCAGATGCTTGGTAAATTGCCTGAATGAAAATTTTCTTCTTATTCACTGTCAAAAGTTCAAGACAACAAAGCTCGAGTCTGTTATGGTGACTGATAGGATGGCAAGAGGATATGGTCAGGGTTGCAGTTTGATGGAGCTGGTGATCTTTGGTGGTTGTATCTTCTGTTGAAGCACAGTAATGGGACAAGATGGAGTTGTTGATGTTGTTCTTGTTAAATTAGTTGAGATGGAAACTGCAGAATGGGTTTGTTGAAGCTATGGAGGAGATACAGTTGGGTCTGAAGTTGTAGGACCTGTAAATTTGCTGCTACGGTGAAGCTGGTTTGCTGATTCAAGATGGATTTGTGTGTGGAACTGGTGGCAGGAAAAGTGTGTTGAGTTGATCTACAGGATGTGGTTCAGAGGTGGAGTTGTTGCTTCTGTGATGATTAAAGGTTGAATTCGACAAGGGTTGTGACGATACAACTGAAACAATATGTAGAGTTAGGTTAGATGTATGTTAGGACCACCGATGTGGAATTGCGGGTGGCCTGGAATGGATGGAGGGATTGGTATAGCTGGTGATATTTCAATGGAAGTTATGAAAAGGAGTAGCTACTGCATATGGTTGAGTTTGGGATGGAGTGATTGTGGTATTTGAGCAATAATAGGGGATAAAGCTACAGGATGGCGGAAATGAGTGGGAGAATGTTTGCAAAGAGCTGAGTAGCTAGTAGAGTTGCAGCTAGAGTATATATTGGTGCTAGTGGAATATAGAGATGGGTGATTGCAGCTGTAGTCGATGGATTGCATCCAGGAATAGACCTGGGGACTTGAACTGAGGGTTGTAGTTGTTGCTGCCATGGACTGTGACTGTGTTGTCATGATGAAGCTGACTTGGAATTGTAGTTGCAACCTGGATGGGATGGCAGTTATGGCTGATCTTAAACTGAAGCGCAGGTGGGATATCATTGAATGGCCGTTGGGAGATGCAGTGGTGCTGTTGAATTTGGAGTAGTATGCAACTGGTCAATGAAGTTGAAATTGAAGTAATGAATGAAGCTGCAGTTTCTGTTGATGTTGAAGGAGTATGGGAAATTGCAGGTTCAAGAGAATATGGTGTTGTGTGTGGTATTGGAACTGCAATTGAGCTGAATGTTACAGGGCAAGATATTACAAATAGATGGTGCAACACAGGGCCATCATGGATGAACTTGATTATGCAACAAATTTTAAGAAAAACCCTGACTCGGCCCTGACTCACTCCACCCAGCTGAACCATTGACCGTGTTGACTAGTTTGACCGATGACCGGGCAGACTTTGCCGGTCACCTGAGATACTCACCGGTGCCGGATTCCGGCAACTTCAGGCGAAAAACCCAGTTTCCCTGCGAGCACTTTTGGGGCAGATTTTCTACACGGTTTTTCTCACACATGGGTTTGAGGACTTCTATCTATTGGACCTTTGAAAACTAGACCTAATTTTGGAACAAGAAGAGCTATAAAAAGGAAGTTTTCTACAACTTAACGGGGGAGGTATTATTCTTGGAGCTTTGGAGGAGAGTGTCTATTCGACTAGGGTTTCCTTTCGTAATTATTTTTCATCTTCTTTAATTGATTATTGATTATGTTGATGAACTCCATAGCTATGAGTAGCTAAATCTTATATTATTGGTTAAGGATGTAGTCCTAATTCTAAAACTTGTGCTTGAGTTATGTATTAGTTTTCTCTCTTTGTTTTCGTTCAAATATCTACTGCTTTTAATAATCACATGATTGATGTATTGTGACAGGATTTAGATGTTTGGTTAGTTAAGTGGACAATTAATTGAATTTGCATCTTGTCCATAGCTATTTTAGGGTTTTTCATCAAGCGATAACCCAAATACAAGTAGCATGATATGATTATAGTTTGTAGTGATACACTCTTATAATCATATGTAAAGTTTGACCATTGTCCGAATTGTCATGCGCAATGTATGACAATTGCATTGATTAGCCTATTTTCCAAACTTAATGCTCCTAGGAATTGAACTTAATTAGCGCAAGGCGTTAGGTTATTCTTTAGGTAGAATTCGCACACGCAGCTTTAATGTGTGTGTTGGTGAACTTAGGAAATTTTCAGATTATCTTGCTCTCTTGATATTCTAGGCTTTTGATAATAAAAGGAGATTAAATTATAATTCTAATCATATATGCAAGCACATGTTTAAGATTGAAGATGAATTCCTTGACCAATATCTTTCTCTCATTGATTACTTCCAATTATTTACTTTGCTTTTATTTTACTTTTACTTTACAAAAATCAGAAATCTCCCCTTTTGGTTACTAAGAAACTAGAATTTGATAACAACAATCGCCTCTCTGTGGAATACGAACTCTTCCTTACTCTATACTTCATTTATATTTTGTTGAGTAAGAAAGTGAAATTGTTTTTGACGCTTACTACAGCGATTAGCAGGTGGAATGATAAAGTGAACTAGTGGTAGTGAATAAGAGTCTCAAGTAATATCCGGTGATGATTGACTGTTGAGTTAAGTGTCAGTGGCAATAGTGGGGGAAGTTGACTTTTGATGATCAGTGTTGGAGGGAAGCTACAACAAGGGGTGAATGGATTTGACAATGAGTGGTGGTGCTAGTTGAGATTGGTGCTGGGTGTGTGTTTACGGTTGATGGTTATAGATTGAATTTGTAGGTACTCAAGTTGAGTTGTATGGCTGGAGACTGAAGTTTAAATGGAATTCAAGTTGTAGATGATTTATGTGTTGTAATGGGAGTTATTTTGTGTTTGGCTTGTTGTGTATTGCATCATTTTAGTTTTGGCAGGTTAGGTGTTGCATCTTGTTTGTCCATTAGTGTTCTTTGGCCTGAGCAATGGCTCTGGCCTGTTCTAAGGCTTTGGCCTTAAGCTTTACAGCTCAGTCAGAACCTGACTGGCCTAGATTACCCTGACTCAGATATCTGAATGAGTTGAATCGTTTTGACTCACCGAGTTCCCTATCTTAACCCGATTTGACTCGTTGACCGAGTTTGCCCATTGACTTTGACTGGACCTGACCTTTCACCTTGGAAATTGACTGACAGTTGACCCGTGACTGTTAGTTTGACCGTTAATGACTGTTACTTGACTCTTATGGACTGGACCTTAGATTAATGGGCATGTTTAGTGGACTTGGGCTTAGTGTCATGTTTTCTTAGTTTGATACTTTGGACCCTTATGGTCTGAATTAGCCTTTAATTCCTTTTACAAATTTGTAGATATTTATAAGACTTGTATAATGGATTATAGAATCAATCTAATCGGATTAGTAAACCTTAACTATGTTAAATATAGATAATGAAAAGGTGTAGAACCATATATGAACTTAGAATCATTAGATGGTTCACTTCATCTATAACTAGAGAATTGTATAAAATTGTGTTACGAGCCTTGTATGAGCCTTTTGGCTAATCTCTTAGAGTGCTTGTGTGATTAACAGTTAGTCGTTATTAACAACGATCGATTCAAAGGATGAACCAGTGGATCTCGAGGTAGGCGTGACTTGTCATCAAAAGAGGTGCGAATTTACTTTTAACTCTTTTGTGACCATTGATGTTTTCCTTTACAAAGATTTATGTTTAACAAACTCATGCACTGTCTGGTTGTGCTTTTCGTGCATTGTTTACTTTAAATTCCGAAAGTTCTGTTGATTTCTTTTAATCTTTCCATTGCTTGGAAAGGATCTTTAATGCTTTGTTCGTATTTATGAATTGTTATGGGAAATAAGAATTTTCTTATGTAGTATATAGGATACGCTCCTTTATTTATACGTTCATGCACATTTGGGTGTGTAATTGTCACCCAGAATATCTAGGTGTGTAATTGTCACCAATATTACGGGTGTGTATATTCACCCACAGACTATCTAGGTGTGTAAGTGTCACCAGTATTACAGTGTGTAAATGTCACCACAGAAATAATGGTTGGTGTGTAATTGTCACCAATACGGTGTGTAAATGTCACCATAGAAATAAAGAAAAGAAGTAGTTGGTTCCATATACATGTTGTTTAGTTCAATGAGTTGGTTTTCTTTTAGCATTTGGGAAAACATGGATTTTTTTTCCAAATCATGTCGATGTTTACTTAAAGATTATATGTTCATTTCCACTGGGCACCCCTTTTAGGGATGATGTGCTCACCCATTCCCACTTTCAGTTTCAGAGACAGATCAAGATGTGCACGTGGAGATGAAAGCTTCGAGGATTTTAATTACATAGCTTCCGCTATTTTTGATTTGTGTTTATATTCTATTTGCAAACAAAAACTCTATTCTATATGTATCATTTGAGAGGATTTTTTGTATTTATATATTTCAGAGTTGGGTTAGTTTTCGAGTTAAGTTTCGTAGCTGATTTCTTAATTGAATATTTAAGTAAATGATTTAGATTCTTAGTGCCTCTTTATTTAGTTAATCTCTTGGATTAGTCAGCTGCTAGCTTTGGGGGCGCTACAAAATTGATTGTTTTCGAATATATACTTGAATATATCATCAGATTCCAATTGAAGTGCCTGAAGGCTATAGGAAATCGCACTAATGGTGAATATATATACAATCACATGACATGAAATAGCCATGACATATCTACAGTAAAAAAAAAAAAAAAAACTAAAACCTCACAGATAATGTGATTTTTTTATTGAAAACATGAAACACTAATTACAAAAACCAAATCTACTCGGAAAATCTGATATATCAGATCCGAGTAGATATAGATTTGGAGATGAAGAATTGTAGAAGAAGAGAATTTTGGGAACTTTTTGGAAAGAAACGGTTATGTAGAGAGGGAGAAGGGGTTAACGTGTTCTAAACCTAATATGTAGCCTTATCAAAGTGTAATTGGGCAGGAGGATTTTAGTGAAAACTACAGTAACACCCATTTTTAAGAACTTTTCTACTGAGAAACCCACCGTCAATTTTTTTACGCTCGCACCCGTTTTTCAACAAAAAATTAGTCCCAAACCCATATTTTCTGAAACTATAAAAAAGACGAGATAAAAAGGAAATTTCCTTCAAAATCAAAAACCTATGTATTTCAGAGCCGATAGATTTCGCCTTCGCCTTTTCTTTTTGAGGTTTAGTTTCAATTTCTCATTTACACTTTTTAGGTTTTCGATCTGTGCTTTGAGCAGAGACATGAACAAGTTTGGATACAAACCTAAAAAAATTGAAAGGTTTCATTCTCCGAATTGGTAAATCGACGAACAATTGGCCGGAGGAGAATGGAGTGGAGAATACGGTGGTGAACCTAAGGTGTTATTGAAATCATTATGGAGAACAAGGATTGAACAATTGGGATTAATTGGATTGGATGGTGGCGGTGTTGTTACTTGAGTGAATTATGTCATGTTTAATGATTGAGAATTTGTTAATGGCTTGATGTAACAGTCAGGATAATTAACTGATGATGATGAGGTGTTGATGAAAAGAGAGAAGATGATGAGAAGCAGAAATATGGGAGTTGAAGAAGACATCTTAAATTGTGAGGGATTATTAATTATGAAGGTACAATGGGGGTCGGATCAATATCATAGGATATATAAATGGAAAGAAGGAATTCTCTAGTTAGCAGATCTCAATTCTCTTGTAGTCTAGGGTTAATCAATATCAATAGTTTATTTATGATACTTTGGAGATGTCATGTGGTGGGAGAAATTGTTTCACCAATAATATGTCTACACACTCGTCCTACGCAGCTAAGTTGAAAATGAAATCTACCAAGCAAGTGGGTAGGAACATTTCTTGATTTCATAAGAATAGAATATTTAACATTTATGTTAAGGTCATTAATATCAGACAGTTCATTTTTTAGAACGCGTAATTGGGGATATGGAAACTAATTGGGGGATATAGTTACAAGACAAAATAGGAGTCTCAGTAGCAATTCTGGGTAACCCCTTATGTAATTATTTTTTTAATTCCTAATCTACCCCTCACTAATTAGGTTTAGTGGTTAATAATAATTAGTAAAAATCTTAAGTATTTGGGGGATAGATTAGTGTGTATTTTTATTTGTGTTTGGGTGAGAGTAGAAGGAGGGAAAAAAATATTTGAGAGGAATTTTTTTTTTTTTTTTAAATGGAAGATGATTGTGATGAGAGAATTACTGCTAATAAGAGGTTGAAAATTTGATTTTTTTTCTTTGAATCCACCATTGTTGCAGCTAAAAAAGCTTGGTGTCGGCATGGTATTCAACCAAAACCTCATGCCGGAAATTGTTAGAAATGTTCATAAATTGTTTGCCACTACCGGGGGGGGAAGAATACCGGCATGGTCTTCATATCAACTGACTATGCCGGCATTGGACTGATTAAAACCAGAAAAATTCAAAATGGAAGTGATGAAGACCATGCCGGAATTGATGAAGACCATATGCCGGAACATGGTACCGGCATGGTCTTCATCAATTCCGGCATGGTCATCATCACTTTCAGCACGATCTTCATCACTTCCGAATAAAAAAAAATCGTTTCCAAAGTGAGGAGAATAGAATTTAATATAGAGTGGGGAGAGTTTAGAATTTGAAAGGGAATGGGGAATATTTGGGTTACAAAGCTCTACCCCTAAATAAGATTAATAAGAAGTAGAGATGGAAATGGGGATATGACTTTGTTTTTTGATTTTAAGTTTTTGATTTTTATTTTGTGGGAAGAGTATTTTAGTATTTTAATAACCAAAAATAACCCCTTAACACATACCATGGGTTGGGGGAAGTAATTCATATCCCCCAATTACGCGTTCAAATAAATTGTGGTTTGTACACTTGAAATGAAAGGGAGTTTGGATTAGTTTAATGAAGCATGTGTTTATTTTTATGTGGTTTGTGTAGAAGTTTTAATGAAAGGAGCATAGTAGATAATAATCTTTCTTTTTAGGCCAACCGAGGGAAGCGAGAGAGAACTCTATATATGGTGACTTTGTGTCAATGTGAAGCATGCCTTTTTTTCCAATTTGACACAAAAAGATTGGATTTGGTGTTGGTGATTGTTTTTCACTAGACAAAATTGTCCCTCCCTTTTTATCCAATTACTATAACTCATTGTATATCCTATTTTTTCAAGGGTATATTTGGTAACCAAACTTCAATATAACATATCTAAAAATCCGTGCCCTGGAATTTTACAAATTTTATATCGTTGGAAAGGCTTTAAGAAAATATACGCAACGAGTACAAACAACAATATAAAATTTAGAGTTTTTACGAAAAATTCGGAGGTATTTATCATTTTAGGCACAATTTTAGAAATTTAAATGTATATGTATTATGCAAACCACCACAAAAGATACATAATACTTCATGTAGCCAAATTTTGTTTTATGCATCAACTTATTTTCCGTTGCAACTAATAAAACGATGTACTCCCTCAGTTTCAAGAAAAGTGATATTTTCATTTTAGACACAATTTTCAAAAATTGACTGCATAGCCATTATGCAAACCGCCACAAATGATGCATAACAAACTATGCAGCAATGTTTTGGTTTATGCATCTGCTAATTTCCTGTTTCAGAAAAAGTGATATTTTCACACTGTGTCAGAAAAAATGATATTTTCACACTGTGTCAGAAAAAACGATACTTTCGCGCCGTGTCAGGAAAAATGATATTTTCGCACCGATTTCTTCGGGTAGCCGTCCCACCGTGGAGCGGTCATCTAGTTTATTATTGTTATTAAGATGTCATCATTTCTAATATTTGTCATGGTTGGATAATTTGAGTTTGAGGAATCGGTGTTGGTGTTGGTCATAATGGTTGAATAATTTGTCATACAGCTATGAAAATGGACGCATAACTTGTTGTGCATCTACAAAATTTGTTGCGTAACTTGTTATGCATTCTCGAAATTGGTTGCATAACATCTTCTACAGATTTTTTTTTTTTTTGCGTAACTTGTTATGTAGTCCAGAAAACGTTTGCATAGCACGTTATGCAGCTACTTTTTTCTTAGTATTGAAACCAACAAAAAATAAGATTGCATAACTTGTCATGCACCTACAATAATATCTACATAACATGTTATGCAGTCGTGAAGATGCATAACCTGTTATGCATCCAAAAATATGGCTGCATAATGCATTATGCATCGAGAAAATTGTTGCACAATCTTTTATGCATCGGGAAAATAGATGCATAACCTGGTATGCATCCGTAAATATGGATGCATACAACATTATGCATCAATTTTTTTATGTACGCACTAAAATCAACCAAAACAATGGTTACATAACTTGTTATAGATGCATAATTTGTTATGCAGTGGAGAAAATGGTTGCATAATTCGTTATGCGTTTGCAGAATGTGTTATGCATCTTTTTTGGTAGTTGCATAATGATTATGTATCAAGTTTTCGAAAATTTTGCCTAAAATGATGATCACCTCCGATTTTTTCGTGAAAAAAAATAATTTGATATTGTTGTTTGTACTCGTTGCGTAGCTCTCTTAAAAAGATTTCCAATGATATAAAATTTGTAAAATTCCAAGGCGCAAATTTTTAGATATGTTATATCCAAGTTGCGTTATCAATTATACCTCTGATGCATAACCCGTCATGCGGATGCATAATCCGTCATGCAAACATTTTTAATAATTTCATATAATTATGGGTGTCATGGAAATAATTATGGTTGTTACGATACCTAAAATTAATTATGGGCCTAACAATGAAAATATTATTTTTTTTAGGCCTGCGCCCAATTTTTCCTGGATTTTAACCGGAAAGGTCCTAACTTAAATATGCTCCGCCGGATGGATGACGCCGGTTCTGGGACTCTGCTGGCATGCAACATTGTTCCTTTGAAGTAAGGGTTTTCCCTTGCTTTTTTTTATTTTTAAAAAAATGGCACTGAACAGCAAACTAAATCAAAACCCTAGAATTGGTTTTGGAGAAGAATCTAAAATCTCGGGGGAATCATTTAACGAACCGAATGAATCCTTGGCTTTCAACTCCTCAAACCAGCCCAAAAAAATTAATCCTATGATTTCTTTTGGTTGGGAAGTTCGAATTAAAAATGGCTAGTTGAAAAAGTACATGGCCACTAATCTTATTCCTAAGAAAGTGCTTGCCAAACTATCAAGATTCAAGAATCATGAGGAATATTCGATGGGGCTTACACTAGAAAAGTGCACTTTATTAAGTAGGACTGTAGGAGGCCTTTTATCGAGAAAAAAAAGGGTATATTAATTATATGTCCCTACTTTTAACTCCCTAAAAATATATCCTTATGCAATAATAAATATGTCTCTCCTTTTTTATAATTTTATCCATTTAATATTAGATTACCTTAATACCCTCACTCATATAATATTTTTCTTTATTTCAAAATACAACAAATTTCTTCCTCTACCACTTCACCACCACCACTAGCACCACCACCACCAACATTCAACTACCATTCCACCACCACCGCCGTTCAACAACCACCACCTACCAACCGCCACCACCACCACCACCAATATTCCATCACCACTCTTTCACCGCCACCATTACACCACCACTAGTATGTTGCCTCCACCACCACAAGTTCGTTGCCGCCGCCGCCACCACCGCCGCCGCCACCACCATCACCGCCGCTGGTTCAAATATTTTTGTAGCAACAAAAAGTAGTTGATCCATTTCAGTTGAATCAAACAGTGGATGTTTATCCATTGCAGTTGGATCAACAGTAGAAGTTTATCCATTGCAGTTGGATCAACAGTTGAAGTTTATCCATGCTGATGGAAAAATGCTACCACTTCATCAGCTGTAGTTTCAGATCCACCAACAAAAAATCAACAGTAGAAGTTTATCTAGTTTATCCAAGAAAAAAAGATCAACAATAGAAGTTGATCCAATTTTAGTGGATCAACAATGGAAGTTGATCCATGTAAAATTGGATCAATAATGATAGTTTATCCATGTAAAATGGAGTGAACTTAGCGTGAGTCGAACACGCATCATCTGACATGGAAGTCAGTCATGCTACCATTGCACCACAAGTTCAACATTAGAACAAATTTACATGATTTAAACTACAAAACATGAGTTCAAAGGATCAACAACAGTAGTTGATCCCATATAGATGGATCAATAACCATAGTTGATCCAAAATATATGGATCAATAACCATAGTTGATCCAATATCACTGGCTGCTTCAACCAGATAACCACCATATTTCATTACATGTAGCTTCATAAACACCAACAGCTCCAAGACCAGCTTCAAAACCAATCTCAGTTGAATCAACAATGGATGTTTATCCATTTCAGTTGGATCAACAGTAGAAGTTTATCCATTGCAGTTGGATCAACAACCATAGTTGATCCAAAATATATGGATCAACAACCATGAATGCAACTGAGTTTCAGCTTGCTCCAACTCCACTGCTGCATATTGAAAAAATAGAGGTTAACAAAATATCAAAGTAGGGACTTAATTATATTTTACTGGATGCTTTCTTATAGCAAGTCATGAATGCTAGCTAACTGTTTCATTTGTAAGGTGCAAATGGCTCAATAAGTGATGTTTTTAACAGTATTCTTTCTACAAAGATTCTTACAATGGGGTCCTCTATAATACATCACCAAGCACCTTAGGAAGCACTCAAACAGAGCATTACATAGAAACATTCACACACATTTACATAAATTTCATATGTACTAGAATGTGCTAGAACATGCAATTTTTAATTGCCAACCCACATATTTCACTACCAAGATTCGAAGGTCCGTTTATTTTTCACAAACGAATCTCCATCATTCACATTTCCAACGGGCACACAACATTCCAACAAGACAATGCAACCTATTTTGCTTCCCAAACAAACTAATCAACCAAATCAATGAGCATCAAAAAATTCAAAGACACATGATCTCTACAATTTAATATCAACAAAAGCATAAAAATCTACACTTTGCACTTCCATATTTTCCCATACATCAATAAAGGCATGGTATCTGTATTGCACAATTAGTTGTATGCAATTACCAAATTTCTCAACCAAGGCTTGAAGTACAATCATGAAATTAATGAAGCTTTTTTCATAGACAAAACATTATCTCTTGACAAAACATAATCCTTAACCATTAACATAATGACAAAACATATTCTTTCACCATTTTCTTTTGTACGCTATAAAAGAATGCAGCCATATATCATCAACTAACCTCCGTACAGATCGTCGACAAGTCATTCGTTCCAAAGGCCACAGTCATATCTTTCGACTTAGCTAGTACTCCTTTTGAAATATTCGAGTACACAGTATGTGACTACATTACTCCATCTATGTCATTCCAAATTCTACATAAACACCAACACCATCTCAAATCCTACACATAATAAGAGAATCACACATAATAAACACCAACACCATCTCTATTCCACATTCTTTATAAACAGGCAGTACTATTACTCCAATAAAATCAAAGAAGAAAAAGAGAATCACATAGAACCATCCATGGGAAGACTACCAATGTATCAAAATACAGAAACTAAACGCAAGGCAATCAAAATTCAAACATATATGATAGTTAAACCAAATTTATGCATATAGAGATTATAATTAGTACCCATAACATATTCCAATTGGAATTGAACATAAATGGGAACAAAATCAAACAAACAAAATTTCACATTACCTATTAGGTTGAAGTCTCACCACCACCACCATCCCCTAACCACCAAAAATCACACCCAACCTCTACCACCACAATCACCACAGCAACAACCAGAGCCACCATTATTTCTACCGCCAATTTCATCGTTCCAACCTCACCATCGACAACAACAATCATGTTACAACACCCAGTCGATGCAGAAAATCTTTAAGAACCAACACTGATATTTATTTCTGCTAAATACAGTTGAAATCGAAATGAACCTAATTTTTTTGATGCACCAGATTAGGTTTTGGATATTAGTTTCTCAATGATTCATCACTACATTTAAATTTTGCAGTTGAATCAATTGAAAATCGATCTAAATCAAAATTGTTTATGAGGTGATGCTGGAATAGTGGTGGCGACGAAGAAGAAGGTGATGCAAAGAACTCTCTGAATCTTCAACTGGAAATTAAGAAATTGAAATTGAAAATTAAAAACAAAACTATCGATCTTTGAATCTGGAGAATCAATCTTTAACCTAAAAATATGAAGAACACAATCATAGTGATAGATCTGCTGCTAATAGTGGACGACGTGTTGGTGACGGCGACGGAGGTTGTGGGAGTTGCAGAGGTACTTGTGGTGGCTGAGAGAGAAAGAAGAACAAATGAAATTTCGATCGATCTAAATGAAAGTTAAAGGAAGAAGGGTAAATATGGAAATAAAAATGAATGTTAATGGATCCCTATGGGATTATAGATGGAGAGGGATATATTTATTGTGTGATAAGGATATTTGTGAAGTCCATTAAAAGTAAGGATTTTTATTGTGGGATAGAAATCCCTAATTTACCGTAAATAGGGTGATTTTCTTAGGTTTAAGCTTGAATGATACGAACTGCTTGCTAATCAGTTTCAACTACAACGATTCCGTTTCCAAGGAAGAAGAAACAAAAACAATCAGTAGTTTTCCTTGATCATAAATTCGGTAATACCCACTTATAATTATGTTGGCTTGGCAACACCAAGTCATTTTGGTTCCACTTGAATGTAGTCACCATTTTTTTTTATGGTTCTACCTATTTACCACCCACATTTTTCCTATATGCTACTTTCTTCAATTTTTTTGAAATAATTCTACTTTTCTGTCTATTTTTTCCTATTTACCACCTACAAAAGTCAAATTAAATTTGACTGTAACTATCAGCAATCTTATTGGTCTTCTTTTCCGTTAAACTCTGTGTTCATCTTAAAAAACCATTAAAAAGTTACTAACCCTAGGTTAAAATCCAAGTTAATTAGTATGTTTAAATTTGTTATAGAACGAAAGTGAATTAAGAGGAAGATAGATCGTCTTCTACATCCCAAGATTCGGCGGAGAAGGATTCGTTATTCCTATGATCGATAACACAACCCAAAATTTGCGATCCCAAAAGAGAAAAAAAAAATCTGAAAGTACCCAATCGTCCCACAACTAGCAGCGTCTGGGCGATTGGCATTATTTGTCAAAGCTTCAAAGGCTTCTTTTGGTGTTTCTTCACATAAGATACAAATGAAGACAAAAAGCAAAAAAAGTTAAGATTCAGAAATTATCAAACACCCACCCTTCTTTTCGGTTTTGATTTTGCTCGAGCATTCCCTATTTTCTTTGGAGGGATCTTCTTAATACAAAATCAAAAAATTGAATCAAAAGATTAGGTGATCTGTGGGAGGAGAAGAAGGAGGTGGCGGGTGGCAACTTAGGGCAGTTTTGGTTTAGTGTTGGGGTGGGTTTATTATTGGGTGTAGATAAAAAGTCAAGAGGTTGCATTTAGGATATATGAAAAATATAGGAGTGACAAATAGGATAAGTGGGGGTGGTAATTAATGAGAGTGGCTAATAGGAAAAACATGGGTGGCAAATAGATGAAACCTTTTCTATTTTTACCAAATACCAAAGCTTAAAAGTAAAAAACTTTTCTTTCTCCCGGTCGTTTACACTCTGATCTATTTTAATTAATTAGCATTTTCAATTTCCTCCCGGTTATCCAAGTCCAATGCACGAGCCCCTGCAAAAAAAATTTTTTACTGAAAAGAGCAAATTTGATTAAAAAGAGCTGAAGTCACTAAAACAGTGACAAAAAGCTAAGGAGGATCAGTGAATCACTGCATCCCAATTACAGATTAGAGTAGACAAAGAAAAATTATGAAAAATGTTTTTGTTCGTATCCCAACTGAATAACAAGCACTTAACTGCTGTTATCAGTTGTGAGTAAACTCTAGCATGATTATTAAACAGCCTGTTGTTGCGCTCCTTCCATAATGTCCACCAAATTGCGAAAGGCAATAAACTCCAGATTTTCCTTATCCTGTTAGAATTCTTCTTTTCTCCCCACTCCCATAAATTGGTCTTTACATTACCGGCTAGAACCCAGTTTACTCCAAAGCTTTTCAGGAAGTAAGACCAAATGTGAGAAGCAACTTTGCAATGAAGAAAAAGATGTTCATTTGTCTCTATACACTGATCACACAGAAGACAAGTTCGATTTTGCACCCTTCCAGCTATGAAGAGATAGTCTAAAGTTGGAGCCCTATTATAGCATAAAGTCCAAACAAAGAAAGACACCTTCAAAGGTACCTTAGAGTTCCACAGTTGCTTGTGAGGAAATCTCAGCAAACCCCTATCAACTAAAGCCGTATAAGCATTTTCCACAGCAAAATCATCTACATTTCCTCACATCTTCTTCAACAATCACAACAGGCTCACCAATTACCTGCAAAAGATTAGCAACATCCACAATCTCTTGATCATCAAGATATCTAGTGAAATTGAAATCCCAAGCACCATTAGCTGTAATCGTATCCTTCAGAAGTGACATCTTATTCCTAGAAATTTTAAACAAGTTAGGAAATAAGCCCCAAATGTGATTGATTTAGTCCTCTTGTGTGCACAACAATCCCTTGACGGAAAATGGGGAAAGGTGCATATAATTTCGTTCATAATCTTTTTGAAGATATGTGCATTTGGGTTTGCCAAAAGTGATTTTATGCCGAGGATCAAATTTGCCCGTTACTTATGCATTATTGGGATGTGAAGTCAATAGCCTAAAAGTTGTTCCTATACGAGAGCTATGTCAAACTGCAGAGGACACGTGGAAAAGAACTGGATTTGGGCCGTGGAAATGGTTAAAAAGTTCACATCCATAGCTGACTATTTGGGAGAAGGTGTAATTACAGAAAATTCATAATTATACCCACTTACTAATTTGAATGTTACACAGAGTAAATCACACAACCGGTTGACAATGAATTTTTTATTTTATTTATAAAATTACAATTATTATTTTAAAACTCGATTACATCCTTATCGGACAAGAAACTTGTCGGCAGCCGAGCAACAAGCTGGGCTCCAATCCCTTTTTGAACTACCACACTTAACCTATGAAATAAAAAATTACCAACTCGAACATTAGAATCATGGCTAGCCATGTAATTGCGTAGTCGTTTAATAAAGGTAGTAGTTCCGTCTCCAAGTTCGCCAAGAGTAGTAAAGGCCAAAGCACCAAATCCGTAACCTTAAGAAGTGCATTTATCCAAGTATTTGGAATTTTTACGAGCAACAGCATCCTTGATGACTTGTCCGGGCTCCAATGAGCGAACTCCACCTCCAGCAAAGGGCGAAACAATTGTCACATCCATGCAGACATCTCGACCATTATTTTAGTTAGAGAATGAGAAACTAAATGATAACAGTTTTTAGTTAGAGAATGAGAAACTAAATGTGATTTTTCTTTTGTGGATTTGAAAACGTTATGATTCATGCTGATCATGGAATCTTCGATCCATAAATATTTTTGCTCAAGTATTTACATCCAGAAATATATATTTTTATTGATCGCTGAGACCGGTTATCCAAAAATTGAAACGAAAGGCGGCATGTTTAATAGGTTATGTTGCAGCTCGGCTTTGAGATCTCTTTGCCTTTGGTATCTCATTGGTGTCTTTGCTATTTTCATCATGGTGCTCCATCTCTACTGATACTGTGGTTCGAAAACATGTTATTCGAAAACAAAAATGTAGTACTAATGGAAATCAACAATTTAAACTCATTGATTCAAAATCAAGTAACAAGAAAGAAAAGAGACTATAGGAAGAAATTGAAAAAATGTTTCCCTTAACCAATTATAAGCGACTCATGAAGGACATATGTTTCGTATCTACTATGAAAGAAACATGGTTTTTAATAGGTCTTATGCGTGCCACAGAATATTATTTTATTTTCAGAGAACGGTCACTAAGTATTGTGAGTGGTAAATGTTTGTTTTTTTTTCCTTAGTGATATTAGTTTTATCCTATACCTAATAGACAGAATTTAGTTCCCGTAATAATACCGCCGTCTATAAATAATACAGTTTTGTTTGTGTCAGTCGACTCAATTGATGCATTTCGATTTTTTTCTAATAGGATACAAGTAATGTAAGGCTCTGCAATATTAATAATAAGTAATAATGTGATCGCTTAATGTGGACCTAACCTTAACAATAAAGTGAAGCAATTGTTATTCGTTATTCAAATCAAAATCATTGTTGCTTTATATAAATTTGAAAAGTGAAGCAAGGGCTCAAGGGCATAGATAGCCTTATACTGTTGGATACCAGCAATACTTAAATCTGACCTAACAGAAACCACAATTTCTGGCATTAAAAAGTTCAGGCTTCCAAGATCCGCCGTTGTCGACAATTAAAAGTAGGCTTTGATCATTATAATTACGTCTATTGACGATGAATAAAACTGGGCCTTGATGCAATAAATGGAAAATCAATTTTAAGTTTGATATTTTTTGTGGCTAATAAGAACGTTATAGTGATGGTATGCATGAACCTGATCACGATCTAAAAATCTAATCTTCACTATTTTGGCTAAAGACTCTTGCTAATTGATGTACATACGGCATAAGATTAAAAATATCAAATAGAATTCACCATCCAAAACTACATCGTGGATATTGGTTTTACATTTTGACATCAATTCCTTTAGGACAATGATCCTCTATTGGAGCTTCTTTAGTCATTCCCTTCGTTGTTCCATATGAGAGTACCATATAATGACATTATCACTAACATGGGCAACTCCAGAAGTAAAATTATCAAGTGGGTATACGTACCACAGGTGTCTCCTAACTCCAGGGGAATTAATTGTACCATTAAAATGTTAAAGTTCTGCTTTCTATCAGAAGTTTTAATGAACAAGCAGTACATATTACGGAACCCATGGGAACCTAGCATCAAGTAACTGTACCACTAAAATGGTATGTATATATAAAAGACGTAAGTTAAAAATGCTAAAAATGGTCGGCAACGATTTCTTAGAATGAGATGGGAGGTTGAATTTTGTTTCTTGCACTGTTTTCCAGATGTATTTGAATTTCATTTCAGGTAATAAAGTGCATGTTTAAGTGGCAAGTTGCTATGACGGGAACTTATGGCCAGTTCGTAATCACGGGCTAAAAGAAGCACACATCATTTAGGCTAAGAAAGTTGTAATAATATGCCATTCGGTGTCCAAGGAGTTATGCGACCTTCTGATACCTATATATCTTACCAAACAAGGATGGCATGGATATTATTTAAACTGGGATCATTATCTTGGCTCAAATAGAAATAACTATTATAGTGTTAAGCTCGAAACAACAATAACTTAGCGATTTGGAGGGCGAATGCACTGATGGGTCCACGAGGAGCAACTCTTTTTGAAGAGCTTGGGTTGTATTACATTGGTCCAGTTGATGGTCACAACGTTGAAGATTTAACTTGTGTCCTCCAACAAGTAGCATCGTTGGGTTCAACAAGACCTGTATTGGTGCATGCGATAGCAGAGGAAATGCAGGGTTTAGAAGATGACCAGCAAAAGGAGGCTTCAATCAAACATCAAGGTTTTTCTTCTCTCCATTTGGTAGCTTAAGCTTTGAAAAAGTCAGTGGAACTACATGTTTTCGAGGTATAGACATGTTTAAACGCGCACTGATACCAGGTTTGTAATATGATAAACTAACACCATCAATAGGTGTTTGTGACCTTCTGTACACCAAGCTTGAGTTGGGCATTTGGCAAAAGTAGAATTGATACGCCTATAGGCTTCATATTCTAGTTTTTCTCCGTCAAGTAACACTTTTTGATAGATAATAAGAAGGCCATATGATTTTCGAGCTGACTTCTTTTTACGTTCTCTGATTTAATGCAGTTTCCAGTAGCTTGACTCATTAGCTTCTTACCCGAAACTAAATGGTAACAGTTTCTTGCGGACCTATAGTGATTATTTTGTGGAAGCATTGGTAATGGAGGCAGAGAGGGACAAAGATATTGTAGTTGTTCCAGCAGGCATGGGAATGGATCCATCATTGAAACTCTTTCAGGAACGATACCCCGGCATGTTTTTTGACGTGGGAATGGCCGAACAACATGCAGTGACTTTTGCAGATGGTTTGTCACGCGGAGGATTGAAGCCATTTTGTGTAATTCCATCCACCTTCTTACAGAGAGCCTATGATCAGGTTTTCCTTCTTCGCTTCACTTCTTCCTATCTTTCTACTCTCTTGATTTTTGAATTACGGCGAATGAACATTATTCTTAAGCTAATGAGTTTTTGTTCTTATTTCTGACCTTAGATCATCCATGATGTTGATCAGCAAAGAATACCTGTGCGATTTGCAATCTCGAGTGAAGGACTAGTAGGATCTGATGGCCCTACACAGTGTGGGGCATTTGACATAGCATTCATGTCATGTTTGCCAAACATGATTGTCATGGCACCTTCCGATGAGGATGAGCTTGTGAACATGGTGGCCACTGCAGTCCAAATTGATGACAGACCTGTTTGCTTCGGGTATCCGAGAGGCGCTATTGTTGGCAACAGCCTAATTTGCGATGGGATGCCTCTTGAGGTAATTTCCTAGTACTTTGTATATTTTTTGCTGGTATGAATCTAAATTTTACAGACATGTCTCTGAGATGAATCTAAATTACTTGTTGAAAGATTGGAATGTTGGATTGGCATAGAGATTAGAGTAGAGAGTGAAAACATGATCTAACACAGAGATTACATTGATGATAATCAAGATACATTACACTGATTTGTCAACATACATATATATACAATGAGAAATAACTGACAATAACTTCCTACATCCTAATCCTGACAAACCGTCTCCTAAGAGATTGGAGTTACAAGTTACAACCGACTCATATTTCAACATGGAAAAGGAAAGATTCTTGCAGAGGGTAAAGATATTGCTTTTCTGGGATACGGGGTGATGGTTCAGAACTGCTTGAAGGCTCGGTCTCTTCTCTCCAGCCTTGGTATTCAAGTAACCGTTGCTGATGCAAGGTTCTGCAAACCCCTTGACATCAAGCTTGTTAGGCAGCTTTGTGAAGAGCATGAGTTTTTGATAACTGTCGAGGAAGGCTCTGTGGGAGGGTTTGGGTCCCATGTTGCACAATTCATTTCTCTTGATGGGAAACTTAATAGAAGGGTGAAGGTAATATTCTCTCTCCTGAATCCTTGCATCTATCTAGTTTTGAGCTTGGTGCGCTCTTGTGAGCCGGATATTCATTTATTTGTCATAGCATATCGATAGCTGGTTGTGATCCCAATTCTAATCTGCATTATACCATGTTTCAGTGGCGGCCAATTGTTTTACCGGACAATTACATAGAACATGCATCTCCAAAAGAGCAACTTGTTCTTGCAGGCCTGACTGGACATGCTCAATTCCTAAATCTGCCACTCTTAGAAATAGGTTTCCAAAAGTGCCGCCCTAACCCCAAACCTACCAAAAATGTCATTATATGACATTTATGCCCCTAATAGTAGAGGACCCTTAATTGTTTAATATTATTTCAACTTTCAAAACTTAAAATAAGTATTTTTCTATGTGGTTTTCAGTGCAAGGGTCCTGATGTAAGGGTCAAGACTATAAACTAGACCCTATCATTATTTTAAAAAATCTTATTATATGAATTAAAAAATTTAGTAATCACCCTTTTTAATGGTATTTAAGTATTTAGGGTCCACCATTGTGGGTCTGGACCTTTAACAGGACATTTTTGGACCCCACTCTAGTCTTCTAATAGAAATAAAAATAATATAATTTTTTGGACCCCACTCTAAATAATTTAAATTAAGATAATTTTTGTTAATATTTTATTATCAAGGTGCAGAGGTGGGTCTGGACCATTTCCTAGTCCATTAGTGGACCCTCATATTTGTAATAAAATAATATTTATTTAAATGGAATTAAATAATATCTGAGGGTCTGGACCCTCGCCATTACTACCACCTATGCGCCATGTAGGTGACAAGTAAGATGAAGTAAGTAGGGACTTTATCTACAAAGGTCATGACCTTTTCTACAGGGTCATGACCTTTTTATCTACCAGGGTCAAGACATTTTTATCTACTAGGGTCAGGACCTACGATGTCAGGGCCCTAACGCTTCACCTTCACCTTCCTTACATCCAGTTAGACGGGGACAAAGGACATGTTACAAGTGTATCATGTTATACAAGTGGTCTGGTTAATTTGTTTGTCAGTTGCTCAAATGAAATTTTTGGAAATGCAATTGTCTTTTTCTTCATCTTGTACAGAGTTAGGTTTATTCAAGATTTGACTTGTCACAATCAAATTAAGTGGAACAAAAATGTTGCTTTAGAGATAAGCTTTAACTTTAATGTAATGGACAAAGGACAAATCACGGATGTACATATTGCAGGAAAAAAAATTGATATCCATAATATATTGTACAAAGAAATGTAAACAAAAGGATTATAATGAAGCAACTGCTTTTTTTACTGTATATTGAATGAATTAACAATGTGAAAGTGACGATAATATTTGATATTTACAGCAAACAAAACAATGTGCACTGCAGAGTAACATAATCTCAATTGCTCCCAATAAGAAGGATGGAACTACACTAGACTACTGCTCTGTTGAAGAAAATGTACCACTACCTCTCATCACTAGTCCTCTTCCGCCTTCTGGCAGTAATAAGTAACGCCTTCCAGCTATTGTCTCCCAATTTCTTCTATGCACAATCAAGGTTGCCCATTGCGTTAGTCCTCGATCCACGTCCTCTTAGTATTCCACCTCTTACAGTAGTGGTAGCAGCTACACTCGTCAAAATTTTATAGGTCAAACAAATTGCAAATTCAAGAGTAATCTAGAAATGTAAATAGAATTTGAGTACTGCATCCAGGCTCACTTGTCAAAACACACATTCAGTAATATCATCAACTTTAAGAAGAACTGGCCTACATAGACATTTAAGAACACATTAACATATTCAGCAAATCTCTGGAAATGAGTTCTTGTTCAGTACACACATTCAATATGATTACTGGCCTACATAGATATTTAAGAACTCATTAAGATATGACTTCGACTAATTTTTTTTCACCTGTTTTACAATACTAATTTAGAGAATGCAATTTGGAATATGCACAGTAGAAATTCATATTAGTTCATGCGCATGAATGAATAACTGACGATATACCTAGAAGTCAGTTCAATTGGTATCTGATAAGAATTTGGGGTTACTTAATGAGAATTCATCAAGTAGCCATTTGTTGTACTTCCTAAGTGTCAAACAAATGAAGAAAAGAAGTAAATTTAACACATTGATTGGTATTACATTTTCCATTCTGTACTAGAAAAAACATAAGAATGCCAGTTTCATCCATCTGAACACATCAGAGGTCCAACTGAAATTATTCAATAAACAGCCACAATCAGCACAAATCCAAGATCACCAAGACATTACCTTCAATTAAAAAGGACAAGAAAACCATTAAAAATCATAATATTGAATCAGTAAGCTTTATGCAGTGCGCATCAAAGTAACTTCACCAACACTCTCAAAGCTTAAGATGTCTGCTTGAGTTATAGAGAGATTAAGGCTAAATCAACCAATCAGCCAGTTAAGAAAATATGAAAAAATGTAAATGGAAAATAGGACTTCAGAAATGATTTCAAATCAAGCATAACTATCACAGTTGAAATCTTAATAGACTACCAATTTTCCGTGTTATTCTCTTCTATTAGTAGAGTTATAGGGAGATTCAAAGGAATAAATCCAAACAAAAGGTTTTTCAGCAAACTCAAATTAAAATACCACAAGAAAATTAGAGGGAGGAAAAGATGGTTAAACTATTAGGTTGTGAAAATTGAACAGATGCATTGAAAAGAATCCATCAATCAACCACACCAAAATTAATAAAATTAGAGGATTTAAAGCAATCTAAGCCATAATAAAATCTGAAACCCTATATATCTACAAAATCAGCAACAACTTTGAGATTAAAAAATTTGCTATTCAATGAACAAATTATAAACTCTCAAAACACATCATGAAAACAGAGACAATAAACCCTAGATTTTAATCATCAAACGAGAAGAAGAAAATACACCCTAATCTTTTAAAAACAACAAAAATTGAAATCCTTATATAAAGATCTGAAAATTACTTTGTCAAGAGTAAAAGAAAACACATAGTTGAGATGATTGTAAGAAGTGGGACAACACGCAAGAGCTTCGATCTGAGGTGATTGTGAGAGAATTAACAAGAAAGGGCTTCGATGCTTTCAAGGTTAGGGAACTTCGATGTTTTCAAGGTAAGAGAGATTTGGTGTGTTTCAAGTGAATCTGTGTTCTTTATATTACAGATTTAGGTGAAAGTTTTGGGCTTCTCGTGTGAATGTGGAGGATCCTGTCCCTTGACTCTTTGACTACTTGCTTCATGCGGATAGCAATCGGATGGATGAAATGTATTTTCGTTTGTTTCATACGGATCGCAATCGAATGGCTGAAACTTGTTTTATTTTATTGCATGTGGATCGCAATCAAAGGTTGAAAATTTACTATTCTTATTTCATACGGATCACCCATCTTCTAGGCGTTTTATCAAGGTAAATCAAGCTTGATTTGACTTAAGCCAATGACATACCCTTCTCAAATTCACTGGATATTCAAATTTATTTCCATATACTATATATAATGTTGATGAATCCAAACATAATTCGAGGAAGGCGTAACACTCTTCAAAAACTCTTCCATTCTGCTCATTCCGCTTATTCCATAAAACTCTTCCATTCTGCTCATTCCATAAAACTCAACAAATAGCATAGTGAATAATCTTCCTTGTTTGGAGAAACATATGATCAGAAGTTTTTTTTTCTTCATTGTAGAGAACACATAAATCACTTTGAATGGTCATGCCACAATGAACTAACATGTCTCTGAAGCTTACCTTGTTTGGAATATTACTCTTCAAAAGATGAGAATCGAAGTTGCAAGGAGGATAACTACCCATCAAAACCACGTAGAACTTCTTAGCACTAAAATTCTTCATAATATCGACTTCATCCTCTACTTCAACCAACTTCGGTACGGGGAAGACACAACCTTCGCCTTCGATGCTTTGAATATATCTTGAAGTCTTCCTCTGTCTAGCCATTTTTCCTTCCAAAACCTTATCCCTTCACCGTTTCTCACCGTGAACTGAGCCATTTCTTGAACAATAGGAACCATATTCACTACATTCTTCCACAGACTCTTACACCGAGGCTTACTATCAACATCTGGCATTACCAAATTAGGGTTTCTCTTGAACTTCTGATTTACTATTTTCCTCAAAGGTTGTTTTTGTTCTTTGAGAATCTCCAAATCCATATAATTAACAAAGATTGATTAGTATTTCTTAGAATCTTCACTCCCAAACCGCCATTTTCTATAGGCATGCAAAACTTTGGCCAAGCTACCACAATATAAGACATGTATCTGAAGATATCAATCAAATAATTCAAGAAATACAAGCTTAGGTCGATTTCAAATGATATCGAAAGAACTCGAGGTTGTTAGGGAGAATATAATTGACATAAGTATGTTTAGGGTTCCATTGGAGATATCTACTAAATCTACCAGGTCGCTAAGCATGATATCACCAATACTTAGGGTCGCTAAGTATGTTTAGGGTTTTGTTTGAGTTTCCTACTCAATCGACTAGGTTTCTAAGAAGGATGTAACCAACATAGATACATTTAAGGTTTCATTGAAGATTCATTCTCAATTGATTATGTCACCAAGTATGTTGAACGGACTCAATGTATTAATTATTATTTCATGTAATCGATATATATAAATATAAAAACATATTAAATTATAAGATCAAACGAGTTCCACATTTGACTAATTGTTTATTGAAATCATTTTATGTGAATCTTTAAGCATATCAAATTACAAGATTGAATGAACTCAATAGTAAGATTATTCTTTCATAAAAGAAAAAACAGTTATGTAAATCTCACATTCAATTAACCACTAGCCTAAATAAGAATAAATATTTTATTTGGAATGGACCTAGGGGAATCTCTCATGGATATTAAACGAGATAGAACAAATCTTAAATTCGAAGGAATCTCTTTCCTAGAATAAAGTTAGGTGAATCTCTTATGAAATATATGTTTGATGATCAGATCATATGAAACCTAGATTTGGATAAATTTCTTTAGATTTAACTTATAGGTGAATCTCTCGTGGAATATCCAATAATCTCATGTATTAGAGCATTGACCGGTTGAATACACCAAGAATTGGTATTTCAAGTTTGGTTGTCATATTTTAATTCCAAAACTTGAAGCTGCTTGATTTGGTTACTAGAGTCAACTTCGTTGGGTTAAAATAGGAACATATAAATGTTGAGACTCACACTTGTTACTCTGAAGAACCTGAAGAAGTGTCGACATCAACAAAACCTTATCCTTTAGTTCTAGGTAGTAACCCATACTTGACTTGTTCTATTCTTATAGCTACTTGTATTTCAAGTCAGTTCATAATGAAAACGTAACATACAAAGTTTATTTACTTGTCTCTAATATTGGTGACTAGATCATTTTACCGTTGTCAGAGTGTCAAGGAAAGATATTCTAGTTGTTTCATACAATTTTGGTATATGGAGTTCCGAAGTATAATTTATCTTTGGTGTTTGTAGAATCGACATAACACTAATTGGTATTTCGTTATTATTTGGTATGTTGGATTTCTCAACTTATCTTGCATCAGACAACATACAATTAAAAAAAAGAACAAACTATAAAGTTGGATTATTATTTCATGGAATCGAGTTATGTAAATCTTAAAACATGACTAATTACAAGATCGAACAAATTCTTGATCCGGATATTTGTTTTCTGGATCATCTTATGTGAGACTATAAGGAAATCTATTTATAAAATTGAAAGAACTCGATAGTTGGTTATTCTTTCATGCAATCGAGTTATATAAATATCAAAACACATTCAATTATAGGACTAGATTAGATAATTGTTTTTTGGGATCATCTTATATAATTGTCTAAGCACATCCATTTATAAGATCGAACGAACTCAATTGTTGGATAATTCTTTCATGGAATCGAGTTATATAAATATCAAAACATATTCAATTATAAGATCAAACAAGTTATAGATTATGATAATTATTTTTTGGAATCATCTTACCTAAATCTTCAACCATATCCGATTATAAGATCGAATGAATTCAAGAGTTGGATTATTCGTTCATGAAATCAAGCAACATTGACTTAGGGCAATCTTAGAGAATATCTGAGGATAACGAATGATTTTTTCTTCTATATATCTATCTATATCGTAGAAAAGTTGAGGCTCCAGGCTCTTGATTTTCGAAAGTCAAAACCAAGATCAAATAATATATTTTAAACTAGATGAGATCCGAGATATTCCTGCCTTACAATTTTGCTCGTCAACAAAAATTTGGTGTCTTGTTTTCAAAATTACATTTTTGTTAATTATATAATGTTTTTCTTTTTTATTTTTATGTACTCATTATCCTTGTTTTTCTTTGTTATTTCTTCGCTTCCATATTTTTATTTTTATTTTATAGATAAGAATAGGTAAGATTATAGAGTCAGCTAGTTTTTTTTCCAGTCTACTATATATATATATATTTTTTAAAATTAAAAGAGTGTGCTCTACTTTTGTTTAGACAAAATAACTGTAATTTTGTTGTATTTTTACATGTGAAGAAAACCACACATAAATAACCATATGGTTAATGCGCTATGTTTTTGTTTCATCACACTGAAAGAAAGAATGTCCTTAAATCTACTACAATGAAAATAATAATAGACTGATGGAAATCAAAATCTCTAATGCCATTTTCTCATTAAATTACATATAAATATAGTCTGCTGGATTAAACTAGTAAACTGGACAAAGGAAATAATATAATACAAAAAAGCATGGACTAGTCAGACTTGAAACCATGAGCAAACCAGTGAACCAACCCCTGGACCGTCCATCTTCAATGTGTTAAATTTTATGTTTACCATATTTATTCACAAATTATTCTAGCCACGCAAAATCTTGGTCTTCTACACAAGCCAAACAAAGAAAAATAACATAAATTCACATATTCTTTAAGGATTTTAGAGAGGATCAACATTTTCATAGATAGCATTTTATGTAGATCCTTCAAAAAAAAAAAAAAAAAAACTAATCATATTTTGTTAGGGCTTTTTGTTCTTTGGGAAAAAATGCAACTTCTTCAACGAACATGCCGACCCTGAAATCCTATTACAATATCTGAAGTCAAAGAATAATGCAGGTTTCACCAAATGCACTTCAAGTAAACAAGAATAGTACAAAACTATACATTAGATGTATATCAATCAGTCATGTTTAAAGAAAACAAGCAATGAATCAAGTACTTTAGATGTTTAGATCTTTGAGAAGAAGCAGGATACTATTTTGTGACTGAAAATCTAAGTTTGTGATGCATTATGCATACAGAGTATAAAAGTAAGCTCAAGTAGACATCAAATCAATAAGTAGATCAATGTTATGCTTAATGTAACATGACAATGCATACAATAGTTGGTCAAGGACAAAGAAGCAACACATACCTAGCTTTAGTTTCATTATATGTGGGCTGTCAGACATCTCTCTACATGACTAGGCTAACAAGGAGATGCATATATGTGATCAGTCAAAATAGCAAAAAGTAGTAATTAAGATAGATCAAAGGAGAAGCACACTATATGTCAAAATGTAAGTGATGATGCATTAAAGTGCAGTAAACTTGCTAGGTAACATATGACTTCAATTGATTCATTTTCACTTGTTTTACAGTAATAATTGAGATAATGCAATTTGGAATATGCATAGTAGAAATTCATATTAGTTCGTGCACAAAATGAATAACTGAAGATATACCTAGACGCAAATTCAATTGGTATCTGAATGAAGCTTTCAACCTGTATATAATCATTTGAGTTTACTTAATGAGATTTCATCAAGCAGCCATTGAATGTAAAAAATAAAACCAAACACGGAGCCCAAAAAAAAACAAACTAACTAACTACAATAATGGGATTTGTGGATGCATGGAACTCTGCATACATTTTACTCCTGTAGCAATTTCGTTAGCGTACTCAAACTTTAAAAAAAGAAGAGGAACTGTAAAAAATAGTAAACAAATTCCACTGGCGCACATTCCAGAGAGATGTGGATATTATAAAGTGTCGGTTCATGAAAGCCTATAAGTGTCCGTTCATAAATAGGCGAGTCCAGTTCATTTGAATGTAAGCAAGCAAGCAAGAAATCAATAAGATTACAATTTAAATTTAAGATTAAGAATAGAGAAGTCTTGATTCAGAACCTTCAATACTACAGTTGTAGGAGCTCTATAAGGGAAACACCACTATGCTCGTATATATCATCAACATATTTTTCCGGGTGTTTCAAGTGTATGTATATAAAATATTTCAACAAAGGAAAACATGCTAAAGGTAGAAAAATAGGTATCTAAAGGACTTACATCAAGAAGCTTCTCAGGTCATCCATTTAGACTTCTAGCTTTGACTTGCCTTTCACAAAGCTTCTCCAGAATGTCGGACCTTAGAATCAAGGGAATCAAAAAAATTAAGGATCTGAAACATCTTTAATAAAACATTGAAAGCAGTTAATACACAATAAAATAAAATGGACTGATAGCTTATCAATGTAGGGAAAATCTAGCTTGTCAAGGAGATTCCTGCCTTGGAATTTGACAATAACCAACAATAGAGATTGTTTACCGGTTCCTACAACCAAAACAATTACAGTTCAGCTTAAAAAACTTTATTTTTTTTACTTAAAAAGGTTAAAATCTTATTGAAAAAGGAAACAGGATATACAAGAGAGAAAGGCGCCTAGGCGCATACAAATGAGGAAACAAAGCTACAAACACTCTATTTAGGATAACAAAGCTTAAAACAAAAATTAGGATAACAATAACGTCAACATCCAAAATACACATGATTTCAATACTTACGCAAATCCTTTGAGATTGAACAACATTTCTCCTTGTTGAATTGAATCACCATTTATACCATTTGCGAAATGTAATGGCCTGTGACATACACTCCCAGTGCTGCAAAAACACAATATCGTCTCTAACTTCTTACACCCCAAAAACATAAAACAAAGTCAATTTCAAAATTTTGCAAATAAACCATTTTCAAATACATGAAGTAGACTGCATATTACCTATATCTTTATCATCCTCACCTGAAGTAGTCTCAATTTTATAAGAAATACAACTTCAACCGGTGTTACCGCTTCCAAGTATATTTGCATATGAAATTTGAAAACAAAGAAAGACATAGCAACATCGGTGCAAAACAGAAAAAAAAACGAAGTAAAATAGAGCCAAAATATGTTTGACTTTGCAGGCCAAAAAGATTCAGTATTTATGCAATCAAGGCATCAAAAGGTTCCATTTTAAACATAAAATGAAAAACGATTCAATATGTATATATAAAAAGAATAAAAAGATGTTAAGTTCCATCGATACTCATTTCTCATTTTCATTAGAACATTTCATTTTGATCTAAAAGGTCCATTCTCAGAGAATGCTCCAAACAAAAGGATTTTTAGCAAACTCGAATTAAAATACCACAATGAAATGAAATTAGAGGGAGGGAAAGATTGTTAAACCATAAGGTTTTGAATATTGAACTGAATTCATTGAAAGGAATCAATCAATCAACCACAGATTTAAAGCAATCTAAACCACAACTATGAAACCATGCCAACCGAAAAAATGAATAAAATCTGAAACCTTATATATACAAATCAGCAACAACTTTGAGATTAAAATTTTTGCTATTCAGTGAACAAATTATAGACTCTGAAAACACATCATGAAAACACATACAGTAAACCCTAAATTTTAATCATCAAAGGAGAAGAAGAAAATAAACGTTATTCTTTAAAAATTAAAATTAGAAAATAAACATAACAAAAACGATGAATCAAATTAAAATTAGAAAATTCCATAATCACAAGAAGCTAAAGTGATGAATCTATGAAACCCCTAATTTAAAAAACAAACAAAATCTATTCTCAAAAGAAGAATACCTTCGTCCTTAAATTCTGACTGAAACCCTAAACCCCAATTAGATGAAATCAAAATCTCTGAAGAATGAAAGGGAAGGAAGGAAGATGGAGAAACTGTAAATTTGAGAATGAAAATAAGACTGAAGGAAATAAGATGGGGCGGAGATCACGAACTGGAAAAAAAAATTGACGTAAAAAACAAGAAACATGATAAAAAAAAATTTAGGTGGTAGCTGATTGTGCAAGATTTAATTGCTGAGGTGGTAGCTGACTCAATCAATATGGTCCGGACCTTTTCTAAATAAGGGTATAAATGTCTATAAAACCCCAAAAGGGTGTTATTTGTATATTTCACTTAAGGGTGGCAGTTCTGGAATCTTGTTTCTAGAGGGGGTCATTTTTACACATTAAAGTGACTGGACATCATATCGCGGCTACAGCTTTGAGTCTGCTTGGACGAATCCGTGATGCACTGTTGTTGATGCGATAGAGAGTTTATATATCCAATTATTACCTGGATAAGAAACGGGTACAATTCCAAACAAAAAAAATTCATGACCATTATTCCTTCAAGTCTGGTTCGTAAAACTGAACCGTTTGTAATCAATTTCTTTGATTCGTTTATCATGAGTATATATTTATAGAGGTAAGCTTGTTAAGTGCTTACAGACTGAAATTGTGCATAGTTCGAATGTAGCCTTTGTATCAGAGTATGCCCATTATTGGCGAGGGGTGTGTACAAACCAATGCAAATTTATGTATTCATCTCTAAAATGGAATTTTTGAGTTCGCGCGTGGTGTTACTTCAGCTGCAAATGGAAATTGTAAGTAATAAAATGAACAATTAGGAAAATTGTAGTTTCCTATGAGGCTATGATTGTTTTAGGTTGAGAAGTTCGAAATAAGAATGGCTAGTTGAAAAAGAACGCTCTGAACTCCAGCAGGTAGGACAGTCCTTGGATACCACCTTAGTACTGTTGGGGGAGGCTTACGAAATCCGAGCCGCTATGCGCAATACGAAACCTACACAAGCAATGACACACAATGCGGAAATACACAAACTATGACGATATAGAAGCAATCACACAACACCGGCAATTACGTGGAAAAACCCCTCCAAGGTGAAGGGTAAAAAACCACGGGCAAATCTTCCACTATAACAATAATGGGTTACACACAATTCTCCCAAATTTGGGGATAACAACAACCTCAAGGTGCCTATAGCACTTGGATATCAATTTGCCTAATTACACTCACCCCTAAGGATGGATCAACAATTCATTCATATATAATATGAGATTCACTATCAATTTAAGAATTAGAAGTGATTTGAGATACTTACTACTAGGATTTGACAAACCCTAGAATTTTCCTCCTTTGAAGAGATGTGGAAATTGATCAATCAATTCTCCACCATAACAACCAAAAGATCCTTCAACAAGAACCCTTTCTTCTCCTCTTCAAGATGCCTCTAATCACACCAAAAATGGTGGCTTAATTCTCTCTATCTCTCTTTCTCTTCTTCCTCTCTTTCTCTTTCTTCTTCTCTTACGGGTTTGAAGAAAATGAGAATTCTTGTTCTCCTGATGCCTTTCTTCCTTTGTTATAACATAACAAAGCATCTCCTATGTAGCTCCCCCAATATGCTAAGGGGCATCCAGTGACTGTTTGGGATACATAAGGAGTGAAATCCCAACAATCTCCCCCTCACGACTTATGGCAAGGTACCCGTCACCACCAAACCTGACGACCCCGCTGCAGTAAATACACATGCTTGTATTTTGGTAGCGACTTTGTCATCATATCGAACCGTTGTCATCTCGTATGGATCTTCTCAATATACAAGACCTTCTCCTCGAGAACTTCTTGTATCCACCGATACCTAATATTGATGTGCTTGGACCTCGAGTGAAAACTCGAATTCTTGCCGAGATGGATGGCACTCTGGCTGTCACAAAGAAACGATGAACCTCTGTTGCTTCACACCGAGTTCTCTAACAAACCTCTTCATCCATATCATCTCCTTGCAACTCTCTCGTAGCTGCAATGTACTCTGTCTCTCGTAGTAGACAATGCCACACATTTTTGTAACTTGGATTGCCAAGACACGGCTCCCCCGCATAGGTAAATAAGTAACCCGATGTAGACTTGAGACTGTCTTGAGCACCCGCCAAATCAATCTGTGTAACCAACTAACTCTGGCTTGTCACCTCCATAGCACAAACACATATTAGAAGTACCCCTCAAATACCGTAGTATCCATTTCACTGCTTCCCAATGCTCCATAGCAGATTTGATAGAAATCGCTTACCACTCCAACCGCATGAGCTATATCCGGCCTTGTACACACCATTGCATACATCAAACTACCAACTGCGGACGCATAAGGAATTTTCTCCATCTTCCGTTTCTCAACATCATTCACATGACATTGATCACGAGTTAACTTAAAATGGTTTGCAAGTGGACAACTTACCGGCTCAGCCTTGTCCATGTTGAATCTTTGCAACACCTTCTCAATGTAGCTTTCTTGTGATAGCCACAACTTCCTCGCTTTCCTATCACGAGTGATCTCCATGCCAAGAATACGCTTTGTTGCACCCAAGTCTTTCATAGCAAAAGACTTGCTCGATCTCGACTTCAACTCAATATTTTTCTTATCTTTGCCAACAATAAGCATGTCATCAACATATAGCAAAAGAGTAAGAAAATCACCATCAAGCAAATTTTTGAATGAATACACAATGATCTCGTAGCCGTCCTCTTGTACCCATGTTCCTTCATGAACGATTCAAACTTCTTGTACCATCTTCTTGGAGCTTGCTTCAAACCATATAGACTCTTCTTCAGCTTGCACACCATGTGCTCTTTGCCTTTGACTTCAAAACCCTCGGGTTGTGCCATATACACATCTTCCTCCAACTCACCGTGAAGAAATGTCTGTTTGACATCTAGTTGTTCTATCTCAAGATCCAAACTAGCTGCTATTGCCAAGACAACCCGAATAGAAGAAAATCTCACCATCGGTGAGAAAATCTCGTCAAAGTCAACACCCTTTCTCTGCTCATAACCCTTCACAACTAAGCGTGCTTTGTACCTTGGTTGTGAGTTACCATCTTCATCTTGATTCTATACACCCACTTGTTCTTCGAATTTTCTCGGTTCTCAGTGCTTGTCAACCAAATCAAAAGTGTCATTCTCATTTAAAGAGCCAACCTCTTCTTTCATGGATTTCAACCACTTCGACTTTCAGAACACTAAGAGCTTCTTCATAGGACTCGGTTCACCTGCATCTGTGAGCATCACATACTCATGTGGTGGATACTTTGTTGAGGGTAATCTGGTCCCGCTGGATCTTCTCAACTCAAATTTCTGTTGTTGTTGTTGCTGCACTTCTTGCTCAACATCACCCACTGGAACATCTTCATGAGCTTCATCTTCATTGCCATTACCATCAACATCATCATCATGTTGTTCAAGAGTAGGAACAACTGGATTTGGATCCAAGGTCATATCATCTTGAAGCTTTGGCATCTCAATCTTCTCAAAGTCTTAAATTGTCCTGGTCTTCAAGGAATACCGCATCCCTACTTCGATAACCTTCTTCTCAACTGATCCCAAAATCAGAACCAAACTTCTCTGTTCCATAGCCTAGGAACACACACTGCTTTGCTTTGTCGTCAAGCTTTGATCTCTGATCTTTTGGGATATGAACAAATGACCGCAACCAAACACTTTCAAGTGATCATAAGTAGGCTCTTTGTCTCTCCATACCTTTTCTGCTACTTCTCCATCTAGCGGTCTTGAAGGAGATCGATTGATCAAATACACAAAAGTATTCATTGCTTCACCCCAGAAATGCTTATGCAACTTGGAATGAGATAACATGCACCTTATTCTCTCAAGAATAGTGCGGTTCATCCTCTCTCGCAACACTATTATGTTGTGGAGTCTTCGGATCGATTGTTCATGACGTATACCCATGCTCTTGCAATACACTTCAAGTGGCCCAATGTACTCTCCCCCGTTGTCAAAACGAAGGCACTTCAAGGTTCTACCTGTTTCTCTTTCCACCATGCTTTGAAACATCTTGAACACAGGAACAACATCATCTTTGGTCTTGATTGCATATGACCAAACCTTCCTTGAAGCATCATCTATGAAAGTAACAAAATAAACAGCACCACCAAGTGTTTTGACCCTTAAAGGTCCACATACATCAGAATGAACAAGATCAATAATACCAGAATTGCGCTTGGGTAAAGCTTTATGAAAAGAGACTCTAGTTTGTTTACCAACTAAACAATGAGTACACTTACCCAATTGCATACCATTGGCATTTGGCAAAACTTGTCTTTTGGTGAGGATTTGAATTCCCTTCTCACTAAGATGACCAAGTCTTCTATGCCACAGCTCGGAGATTGAATCTTTGTCAACAACATTCAACTCACCTTTCAACACCTTCACTTGTGTCTTGTACAATGTGCCACACTTCTTGCCTCTTGCAATAACCATGGAGCCCTTGCTTAGCTTCCATTTTCCATCACCCAAGTGATTGTTGTACCCTTCATCATCTAACACTCCCGGTGACATTATATTCAAACGAAGATCTGGTACATGTCGCACATTTCTGAGAACCAACGTACAGCCAACACCGGTCTCAACCTTCACATCACCCATTCCTACAATTTTCGAAACACCACTCAAGTCCCATTCTGATCGACCCAAAGTCACCAGCCTTGTAGGAGGTAAATACATCTTCATGAGGAGTAGCATGATAAGATGCACCTGAATCAACTATCCATTCTGAATCGAACCCGCAAAACTAACACAAACATCATTACAATCTGAGAATACAATGATATCATCATTTGTCACAAGAGATGCAACACCATTGTCTTGGTTATCATTTCCTTTCCCCTTCTTGTGTTCTTGCTTCGGCTTCCTGCATTCATTTGAATAATGACCTCTCGTATGACAGTCCAACATTCAACTTCCTTTCTGGACTTTGATTTACCCCTTGACTTGCTACGGCCAACTTGTCTTCTGTCTTTTCTTCTACCCCGATTTTCTCATCACAAGAGCTTCGAATGAGATGAGTCTAGTGACCTTCTTCTAACTTCTTCACTCAAAGAAACCGCTAGTTGCAACAATCATGTTCAACTTCTTGTCCTGGAGCAGAATAACCGAGACAATTCCTCAATGGCTCCCAACCTGTCTGGTAAAGTATTTAGCAACAAATAAGCTTGAACCTCTTCAGAATTTTGAGGTCCATAGATGTAAGCCGATTCATGATACCCTTCATTTCATTTAAATGTTGCACCATTGAACTCCCTTCCTTGTAACACAAATTTTCCAAGCTTTTTGAATAGAAGAGCTTTTTCACAAGGAGACTCGTTGATCATATATCTCCTCTAACTTGGTCCACAAAGGATATGCTAGTGTCTCACTAGCCACATGATGAAAAATGCTATCATCAATCCACCGACGAATATAACCAACCGCTTTTCGATTAGTAACCTTCCAATCTTCTCGCACTTGTCGCCTCAAAGCCTTACTCCCTTGCTCTCTATTGGACCATAGAGATCTTTACAATATAACCAGCTTCCATCTTCGCCTTCCATATGACAAAGTTCTCACCGGTCAAATTGACCATTCTATTACTAGTGCTAGCTTCCGCCATTGCACAGATTAGCTCAACCCAAAAGCTCGGTACCACTTGTTGGGGGAGGCTTACGAAATCCGAGCCGCTATGCGCAATACGAAACCTACACAAGCAATGACACACAATGCGGAAATACACAAACTATGACGATATAGAAGCAATCACACAACACCGGCAATTACGTGGAAAAACCCCTCCAAGGTGAAGGGTAAAAAACCACGGGCAAATCTTCCACTATAACAATAATGGGTTACACACAATTCTCCCAAATTTGGGGATAACAACAACCTCAAGGTGCCTATAGCACTTGGATATCAATTTGCCTAATTACACTCACCCCTAAGGATGGATCAACAATTCATTCATATATAATATGAGATTCACTATCAATTTAAGAATTAGAAGTGATTTGAGATACTTACTACTAGGATTTGACAAACCCTAGAATTTTCCCCCTTTGAAGAGATGTGGAAATTGATCAATCAATTCTCCACCATAACAACCAAAAGATCCTTCAACAAGAACCCTTTCTTCTCCTCTTCAAGATGCCTCTAATCTCACCAAAAATGGTGGCTTAATTCTCTCTATCTCTCTTTCTCTTCTTCCTCTCTTTCTCTTTCTTCTTCTCTTACGGGTTTGAAGAAAATGAGAATTCTTGTTCTCCTGATGCCTTTCTTCCTTTGTTATAACATAACAAAGCAGCTCCTATGTAGCTCCCCCAATATGCTAAGGGGCATCCAGTGACTGTTTGGGATACATAAGGAGTGAAATCCCAACAAGTACATGGCCACTAATCTTATTCCTAAGGAAGTGTTTGCCAAACTATCAAGAATCACGAGGAATATTTGATTGGGGAATACTAAGACACCAGAAAAGTGCACTTTATTAAGTAGAAGACCTTCCTTCGAGAAAGAGAGAGTGGTGCAAAATCATGAGAGCGAAGTACTTGAGACGGACAATTTTTGGAATGTGAAGCCATAGCCTAAAAGCTCTTCCTACAAGAGAGCTAAGTCAAACTGCAGAAGACATGGAAAAGAACTGCAGTTGGGCCGTTGAAATGGTGAAAAAGTTCACATCGGCAACCGAGCCACTACTCGGACCATTAAGACAGCTCGAAAAAAAAAAAAGGGTTCTCAGCTTCACTGAATAAGAAAACAGTTTCCTAAGCAAAAATAAAAAGTAGCAAAAATGATCCAAAAGATTCCAAACATCGTCATAACATGTATACAGTAGAAGCTGGCAGATTCAGATTCATATTACCTCGTTACAGACAACTGCAAGTGCAAATACCTCGTCACAAAAGATAAAACAACAAGCATAACATAGTTTCATCAAGGAAATGACAGGTAATAATATGGGGTAAATGTTTGTACAAACCAAGTCACAGGTTAATAAATGGTTCTTATGCAGTTTGTTATCTCGTCCTAAGTAAAATTCTATATAACTAGGGAATGAGTTTGGGTTATGGTATGTCGAAAGTATACAAGAAATGATTAGGGTATGACAGATTGTATTGATCGGCAACACTAGCTCACTTCTTCATCCGCTATTGCTTTCCCCCACAACCTGTTTAATACGGAAGCAAATTACAAAACAGAATAGCTTAGTATTCACGGCCAACAGAAGCAAAGTAAACAAAACAATGAATCAATTAAACTTCAAAATTCTGTATTCGAAAATAAGACATGACAACTTATTTATATAGGCAGAGAACATCATGAATCCTAACCAAACTCCTATTTCTATTCCTACTTGTATTAGACCTTGAGGATTAAAAGCCTCTTTCGAGAGAAACAAAATACTAAAAGCAAATCCTATTCTACTGAACTTCGATTTCCTTGGGACCATATGTGCCTACTTTTATTATGAATGAATTTATGAAGCAGTGGCGCAGCCATCTGGTCCATTTTCTACCTTGTAGGATTGGATTCTATCATTAGTTCCAGCATAAACGATACAAAAAACACTGTAATATAGATTGTGCCGTGCAGATTATCACTTTCTTTAACCTACTTCTCGAAGCATGCTAATGTCGGAATCAATATTATGCTTAAAAAAAGATTGTGTCGTACAGATAATCACTTTCTTTTATCTACTTCTCAAAGCATGCTAATGTCGGAATCAATATTATGCTTACTACGTTGCATGTTTCAGAGGATTAATCTAATGTTACTACTAGTGGCACAGCAGTAGCTTTATAACCTAAAAAAGAAAATAGTTCATGCCTGATCACCAGATAACATAAAACGTGACAACTTATAAATTTGGTTTTGAACTGCATAAATGTTCAACATAGAGATCATGTTTCATTCAACAAACCATGTGAACTTGGATCACCTTCCTATTGGTACCAGAAGTAAGAATGGTTGAACATGAAAAAAGTTAAGAACAGGAGGTTGTTACTATATCCAAGTCATAAACTGGAAAAGGGATCAAATCAAAACATGGGGCCAAAAAAATGACACTTTCTGATACCAGCAATTGCAGAAACACAAACAAATATGTTCTGCTACATAAACAGCATGGAGTAGACCAAATAGACCTCACATACCATGGAAAGCATCAAGCAACTAGTGCGAAATACAGACAGATGAATACAAGGCTAGCACTACCTCCTGGACAACTATCTTACCGAAAGCTCAAAGATTATCATTTACCTTCGGGAGCTCAGCTGCCTTTGTTCCCTGGCACATCTCACATATAGGCCTTGGCTGGTTATCATCCACGATTTTACTTATTCCGGCAAGAATCAACGCTTTCATTTTTCTGTAGTTTTCATATTGAGGTCTACCAATGTTCTTACGGTTCAAACAGCCAACTACCTGAATCTGCAAATCAGGAAGTTCCAAATGGAGGTCTCGTCATATACCAGTTGGGTATTGAACATTCTCATTTGAAAGTACTAATGAACAATAGATTGCAGCAAGAAATGGATGAGTTACCTTTCGATTAGGGAGAGTGATAGCATAGTTGTGAAGCATTTGGCAATTCAAATTTTGATCAGACTCCATGTGCTTTACAATCAGGTCACAGATAACCTCATGTCTTTCTTTAACATCGAAAGTCATCTGAAAACTCACTAATTCCTCAATGCCTACCTCACGCAATGAATTTCTGATCATTAAGCGGTTTGCGCTAGTATTTTCAACACCAAAACAGCCATGACCACCTTCAAGTACAATAGTAGAGTATCCAATTTGCTTCACTAAGCAATCCTCATCCTTGTACTCAACCAAATCCCCCTTTTTGAAGTGTGGCCGATCTTGATGAATTCTGGAGAGAACCAGTGCTCCTAAGGCTAGTAAAACCTGTAATTAACATAAACAAATAATAAAAAAATGAAAAAGAACTGAAAAGGGAAAATTCAGGGATACAATTGAAAAGCAACAGTTAAGATTTATACCCAACCAATGGTGGAAACAGAAGTATTATAGACAGCAACTCTCATTCCTGAATCTGGAATGAGAACTCCAATCTGCTTAAACACCTCCTGGGCTGGTTTAACAATAACCTGCAAAATAAAATTATCAATCTCACAAAAACTTCATGACACCAAAATAACCATAATGAACAACACAAGCTTTCTGACAAAGCACAATTGACAAATTTCCCATTAGTTAAAAATGTTATGGACATGACAAATGTTAGAAAGAAACCAAGCCTTTCAAAGCACTTTCTTATCAGATGTCCTACTATGTTATTGCTTAAGTACTCCAGATGTCATATTAAGATCATCAAATGTGACCATAAAACATGTTTGCATACACCCAGCCCCAGTTATCAACATTTCAGAAACAACTGCAAGTTTGCAATCTATATGAACACAAACCTAAAAACAAATTTCAACAAAAAATTGCACAATAAAATGTTATACAGTTAGTATCACATCACATTATCATTATGCTACCATTGAATCCTGACCTGGTAACTTGACATGCTCACTGTGAGCTTTATGGAACTATTACAAACTTCCTAGGTGATGCTAAAGTTCAATCATCAGCTGACTAATGGGGACAGTCACATTACTCTATAAAATGCTTATAACAACAACAATTATAACATATGCACATCATCAAAGCAAGAAATGGGACAACCATATATAAATGGGTTAGAGGATACTGTTGTATGCAACCTAGGAGATTTACAGAGGGAAGATCATCTTATCCTAGTGTTTGAAAGCTCAGACCCAAAATTTGAGGGAAAACAGGAGTTATCTTATTATTCATCAATTAATAATCAAAAACACTAATGAATCATAATCATGAGAATAGTCAGAAACACATACTCTAATCGGTGAATATTAAATAAGTAAAACAACACAAGAAGAATAGAGTAGGAGGACGATTTATTTACACTAAAAGCTGTTGGTTCTGGAGGAGCTTTCTTGAAGAAAAGCGACTTCACCACCAAAGAATTTCGGTACTTCTTCATAATATGTTTTGCTGTTGTCGGTAGATACAAATTGCTCGGTGTTCTCAACAAATTAGGACCAGAAAAAGCACAGGATCTCATGATTTCCATCCAGAGAAAAGAAATTTCTAGAATCAGATAACGAATCAATTAAGACAAAATTCATAAACTCGTAAACCCTAAATTAAGACAACAATCAGTGTTAAATAATCTATCAATCTAATAGATGCTGAAGAAACAAAAATTGAAAACAAGGAAATCGATGAAAAAAGAATCGAAACAAAGAGAGTGGATGATGAAATTAGAATGACTTACTCTGTGATTGCGAGGGATACAGGTGATGAGTGGAGAAAGAGATGAAATGCGGGAAGAGAGAGAACCCTAGTAGTGTAGAGAATTGAGTTGTGGGTGGACAGTTGTTTCTCCCTTCTCTTTCGGTTCTTCCGGGGAGATGGAGCGAAATTGAAATTTAAAATATATAAAACAATAAGAAGAAATCGTAAAAATGCTGCGTGTTTCCAGGAGTATCAATGTCTCACAGAACCCATGATCTAGACGCTTCCTTGGCTTTCTCATCATAAACGACCCCAGATGAATAAAATGAATCCTATGGACACTAATCAGAGAACCAAATAACCCAAACATGATGAAACAAATCAAAAGTACCAGGAGGGTTTTAGTGAGTGATTGAATGGAATCGGGTTTTGAATGAATTGAATCTGAGTTGAAGGAGAGGAAAGAACATTTTGGGTCTTTTGCAAAAGGGGAGGAGGCTATGGAAGTGAATGAAAAGATGAGGGAGAGAGGTTGAACTTATAGGTACAGATCTAGACATATCAACGGTGAAGATTATATCTCAATCGAATCTCGAGGATAAGTTGAACGGCTGAAACTAATCGCGTACTTCATTCCATATTTATCCTCTCCTCGAATAGCGCTAATTTAATTTTTGTCTGAGCAAATTCAATGACCGGCAGAAGTCAGTATCCCGGGAGAAAATCCCAGGATTGCTATCGCAACTCACAAAGAAAGGACCCATTTTTGCCCGCTTATGATCCCGATGCTAGAGAACATTGCCCTCGGTTGTCCGATCCCTTCACGGGAATTGTCACGGTTGTTTTGGGAGTCAACCTAGCATCACTCCAAATATCATAGCATTTGATTAGCCATGTGAATACACAAACACAATAGTTTTAAATAGTGGAAGAAAATAATAATCTCGATCATGATCGAACTTTCAGATGATCCTTGGAACAAGTTGAGACGATTGTTTAAGACTTGAATGATCGGTTAAACTTTACGAAAAATGCTAATAAATTCTCATAGCCATCGGAGCAAATCCAATGGAGACATGCGAAAATTTCATATTTGATCAGCCACATGGACGGGACAAACACAATTTTGAATAGTGAAAAATAAAATCTTGGTAGTGATTAAACTTTCAGATGATCCTCGAAACAAGTTGGGACGATCGTTTAAGACCTGAACGATCGATTAAACTTTTGAACAACGCTAATTTAATTTAATTTTCAAAGCTATCAGAGCAAATTCAACGGAAACGGGAAAAAATCTCATATTCAATTAGCCATGTGGACAGAAAAACACAGTTGAGTGATGGAAAAAAAATCTCGGTAGTGATTGAACCTTGAAATGATCCTCGAAACAAGTTGAGACGATCGTTTAAGACCTGGACGATCGATTCAACTTTTCGAAGAATGCAAATTTAATTTTCAAAACTATCAGAGCAAATCCAATAAGAAAGATAAAAATCTCATATTTGATTAGCCGCTTGGACGGACAAACACAGTTTTGAATACTGGAAAAGAAAAAAAAACTCGGTAGTGATTGAACCGAACGGCCAACCCACTGTTGATTTTCCTAAGTTGAGATGATCCTCGAACAAGTTGAGACGATTGGTTAAGACCTGGATGATCGATTCAACTTTAAATTGCAACAACTATATTCCAACAATCATAAACCGGATATATTTTTACACACACACAAATTCATTTTTTTGTACTATTCTTCTCTAATAATTTTTTTTTTATTTCTATTTTAGTTCCTCTAAAATTTTCAACATAAATGTCTCAAATTTTTGATTTTTCTGAAGCCAGATTCGAAATTATTGCTTCAAAAAAAAAATTTGTTTAAGAAATAAAAAACATGGTACTAAAAACGAAACAAGGACACAAGTTTCAAAACTTAACGCGGGAAAAGCGTCAAAAAAGAAAGGAAAAAAAATAATCAAGTTTTGAAACTTAAATCAAAAAGTAAATTTTATTGCAGTGGATGGAAAAGATAAAGAGGCAAGCCGAGGAGGAGATTTCATCATTCATTAGAGAAAGTATATGTTACATGGATATACAGTAAAACTTCGATAAATTAATAGTCTCGGGACTGCCAAATTCTATCAATTTAGCGAAGTATTAATATATCGATAAATTAATAAATTATTATTATTATATCGAAAAATACCAAATTGAACTTTGAATTTCTAAAATAAATGTGTAGTATCAAATATCTAGAGATTTTATTTTCAATCCAAATTATATTCTAATTATTTTATGGCATATTATGTGTATCAATGTATATACTTTAATGTTAAAATTAAAATAAGAAAAACAAAACCACAATAAAATCATTTCGGAATTTCTCAAGGAAGTACAAAAAATTAAAGATAAAATATTATAAATGTGAACAAAAACTCAATGGGACAAAAACTAAACTAAAGAAAAAGAGTACAATATTAATGAAACTTAGAATACAATTATATGCATGTACATTGCCTCATTAAAAACCTTGACAAGGGAAAACCTAGTGGGATAAAAACCTCGACGAAGGGAAAAGAGTACAACATGACATATGCAAGTAAAGGTGATCTGTTGCAGATGATCACTTTGCTCTGTTGAAGTTGACTAGTTGCTTCACAACTCCTAAGGAAGAAAAACCTCGTGGGAAAGACAATAGTTTTAGCTGGGAAATTACATTCCAGGTGTTTGTTGTTGTCTTATTAAAAACCTTGCCGAGTAACAAAACCCTGTGGGAAAAAGCAATCTCGGTGAAAGAAAATAGTTCAACACACCATTAGATGCTCCCCCTGATGTCAGACAATTTTTATTAGTCTAATGCAGTCAAAAGGAGTTTAATCACACTTTACTTTGGTAACTTGAATATTTATAAGATCATGTTGTTGATTCTGGAAGTTACGTTGCTTAACGGACTATCGCGTTTTATTTCTTTGATTCGGATATTTTCAGTAATATCAACGCGACCTTCAAGTCTGTAACGTTCAACATACTTGATGTTTTTTAGTGTTATCTCGCTAAAAACCTTGTCGAGTAACAAAACCCTTTGGGACAAACTATTCTCGATCGAACGGAAAAAGAGTACAACACAACTTCAATTTCGAAGTAAAATATGTCGACATCATATCCTTGGATCCTCCCCCTGATGTCGGCATCTCCCCCTGATTACTTTCAAAGTTGTTCTAGACAGTTCCTTTAGCCATGTACTTTTCGAACTGAATATCGGTAATAACTTATAAAATAGACTACCATATCCCCCCCTGATTACTTTCGTTGGAGAAGATATTGTTGTTCTTTCATAATCAACAACCTTTGGATTGCACTTTCTTTAGCATTCCTTTTTATGTCTTTGCATGGATAAAACAAATTTATGTCAATGGTTACTTTGAAGTACATGATTACATTCACTATGCCATTGCAATGACGTTTCGTTGGCGCTGAGCTATATATAGCTAACAAGTTCACTGAGGATGTAACGTTTGGCCGAGTACATTATGTTAAATACAACAATGCGTCTATTATACTTAGATAAGGAAAGTTCATCTTCCGACACAACTTCGTAATCTTCCTTTAGACGAATTGGTCATTTATGTACATTTGGAGCTCAACTAATCATGGGAGTGCTAGCAGGATACACGTCCTTGTTAAATTTCCTGATAATGGACATATAAAAACTGGTGGAATAATATACCACAAGCTCGGTCTTCTAGTTCAGAACATAGATAAGATCGAGATTTCCCAGGATTTTCATCTCAAATTCAGATATTAAATAGCTTAAGAAGATCTCGTATTCCATTAAGAGTATTTATCATGTCCATACCGTTGACATAAATGTCTATAATTCTGAATCGGGAACTTATTTAATACGCATGGCACAAAACTGTACTTGTTTATCCCTTCCTAATCAAATAGTCACTTAGACGGGTATACCATATCTGCCTGATAGTTTAAATCAATAAGTGAGTGTTCAGTGTAACTGCAAACACACTTCGTGGTTTAGAGTCATTCGACTTAGGAATCAAAAGGCCATCATGCACTTTTACAAATATCTTTGAGTCTAAATCTCCAAAGATATAACCACATTACTATGTTTCAAGTTCTTTTGAAACTACAAAGCAAACTAATTAACTGAACATTATAATGTTCAAAAGAGTATGCAATCCAGGGGTTTGTGAGAAACCTCGCGCCACAAGGTGATTCTTTATACTTTAAGACCTCATTCTTCTCACTACACTTTGTGACAAATAACCACATATGTCCCACATGATTTACACTTGGTGGGTTAGCACTACCACACCAAATACCCGTATATTTGTCAAAGAACTAAGTTCTACCTGGATTGTGTAGGCCAAATATGCTCTTTATTTGAAATTAATCAAAATAAATCATGGTTCGATCTCATTGTGATCTACTTTTGGAGCAACTATTTACGGATTATATCATCACTGTGCACGCATGATCCTTACATTGACTCATATGCATTCTCATAATCTGTTAGGATTTCATTGTTCTCTAGAATCATTTAAAACCTCAGAGCGTCCTCCCGTTTGATTCATGGACATATTTAGAGACAATTTTATGAGATGATTCCAGATGATATAATTAGGTTGTGCCTAACTCACCTATTTCCTTTATAGGTGAGCACTGATCGAACCTAGTGGTTTTTCCATCTTCCTTTATGGAGTCATGGCCTCAACCACACTTCCACCAAGTGTAGATGTTACACTTTAGTTTTAAGATGCATATCCTTTACTAAGGATTTTTAACCTTACAGGAACGTTTGCAGTGGAATGTGTGATCTCGTCAGTTTACCGATATCAGTGTACATTCCGAAGATCGATAATCCTTTTTTCACTTCACAATTCCATTTGTGGGATATATGAGTCTATATGAGACAAAATAGGAACACACCACGACATTCCATGTTGTTCCCTCAGAAAATACTTTTTCCTGTCTCCCCCTAACAACGGGAAGACCATCCCATTAGAGTGACTATCCGCAAATCAGTGGTTGAGAGATCGCTTGTCAAAAGGTTTAAAAATACAGATAATTATTGGAAATTCTTGACCAATAGAGTCACTTAATCATTTTGATGACCCATCATAATACGATATGGAGTCGTAAGGGAACATATTGGTGCAACCAAAAATGCGTAAGAACAAAAAAAATGTCAGGCTTATATCCAGTTACCAACTGGTACGCAAAGAATGGTTGACCAATTGTGGTTCTAAAATGAGATGCGTGTAATACTGCACATTCCCCAAATAGTTAAAGTTAGGCTTGTACACATAACCATGCCTTAGGCACCATATGTAACCTTTGATGATAGCCTTTGCGAGACCATAGGGTATAGGATGCTCTTCATTGATCCTATTAAATACTCAATAACCATCAAGTCCTTTTGATGTACACTGGCTAGCATTTACAATGGTTGGTGAGCCCTTACATATATAATATGTGCTAATAGTTTTCCAAACGCAAAATTTCTTGGGAACCATAACTAGTCCAAAATGTCAAAATATTCACCAGAGCCATAAGTCACTTTAATGGTCCGCAATCTGCATGAATAGTTTTATAAATTTCACCTTATTTTCTTTGTAATATGGATTGTTTACCATTTGCATCTTAGGATGGCCTCGATCATGTTTTACTGAAGACTTTGAGAAATGAGAGATATGCTTTCTCACTTAAAAGAAATGGGGGGGGGGGGATCTAGTACTTTAGAAAACACTTATTGAGAGATATGCCTTCATTTCACATTCTGTCAATCTTTCTCCTGTTTTTGTTCACTCAAATAAATTGATGTTCGTATGAGTCATTTCAAAACGATCATGATGTGACAACCAAAGTGGCTTTATGGTTATGCCCAAAGCCTGTATGATTCAATTCCCAACATTTCATCGTCGGAGTCAATATGGATTCAATAATCCATATACTATAGTGATTTACATTTCATTGGATTGAGTCACTAGTTTCTCTAATACATTAGAGACTATAAAAGATGCATTCAATTACATTCTTATCATTGTGAATTTCCACATGATATCCACTTGCATGGGTTTCTGTGGAATTTAACAAGGTGTGATTATCTCTTAGTACATGTAGAGATTTTGTGACGTCTTTGTTCTATCTTGAAAACAAATTTTGAGTAGTGCTTCGCTCGATGATCCAATCCTCGTAGTCACATTATAAGGAAATAGTTCAACAACTAGTTTAAATTCCTTAAGCTAGTGGAAGAAAAATAACTATGAGTCTTGAGAGTTTTAATAAGTGGTGTGGCCTTATTACGTAATAAAAGTGGGATTCAACTCAAGTACTTTAGAGTGAATATATATCATGTGTCACCCAATATATCTCAAGTGCTTTAGAGAATTTATGTCTCGTGTTTTCATTCCATAAGTGCAGACATTGGATCTAGTTCAACTCAATAAGATAGTCAATTGGCCCGGAAAAGTTCTTGTTGCCATTAAAGTTGATGTGAAAATTGGCTGCTACTATGATACACACATTACATTGTATATACTAATACATATGACCAGGTGCATTTCCAACTCTTTTTATTTATGATGAGAGCTAAAATTACATTTTAGCTGATCCCATACTCGGTTGATACTTGTGTATTGGTGTTATTACTACCGAAGACAAAAGTACATCTTTGTCTCGTGATACATATGTCCCTTTTCACATGATTTATATGAGTCGGTACATCTAACCCTCATTACTTGGGGGGTTCTTTCCATTTTCAATTTTGTTACATTTAGCATAATTTGAGAAATTTCTTTATCTCAACAGGCCAAGAGAATCTCACTACACATGTCAACCACTTACTTTAGGTTGAAGATATATTAATTTCTTTATCTTTAATATATTAAAGATAGTTCTCTTTTTGTTATACTTCAACATATATCGGTTCGTTAGTATAATGGTTGAAGTAGAGGAATGAAAATGTTCTGACTCATATTACCTTTTGTGAGTTCTTCCACAAAAAATAAATAAATTAAAATACATGTGATTTTATTTTGCAACGTATCATTTGAAATTAGCGACTCTTTATTAGTCGAGCAAGTGGATTACATCCTACAGATCATTCAAATTTGGGGAAAAAATATCATGTACGCAATAATGTTGCTCAAGTACTTTTAAACCTCAAATGAATACACTAGAATCTAGTTGGTACAACCAATTGAAAAATAGACCATATTCAACTATAGCCAATATCATATTCAAGAGAACAAAATAACAAGACCAAAATTCTTAATGATCAAGATCAACAGTCATAATCTAAATTGACCATTTATATGATATGGATTTATCTTAAGACAAAGAAAAATAGAACTAGGCATGTTTTAAAAACAAATAAATAAACCCAACAAATATCCAACCTTAAAACCCAACAAATAGTTACATACCTCATGCCAAGCTTTGGTTCCATCTACACATACGCAGAACCGGTGCTTGCTCGGACATGCACGGCCAACCACTAGAACGGAACAGGATATGGCTAGACTGGACCGAACTGGGTTTGAACGAATCTGACAGATTGGTCAAAACAGTACAGAATCGGACATATGGGTCAAAAATGTTCAGCATCGGACATATGGGTCGAAATAGTTGAGAACCGGACATATGGGTCAAAAATGTTCCAAATCGGACAAATGGGTCGAAAAGTTTAAAATCGATGGTCGAAAAAGTTCAAAATCGGAAAGAAGGGATCTTGGACTGGATTTCCTTGTTTTATCTTTTCCCAGGCTACGAATAGACTTTCCTTTTTTCCTGAAGGATTCCCAACGACCCAGCAGAGGCATAATCAATCTCAGCATCAAAACACAAAGACATTAATTAAAAAATGTAATCATAGATATAAACTTCTACAACATAGATTCAAATCAGATTTATGGGTAATAGTTATGAATATTTACTGATTACGAGTATGAGAACCCAATTTCAATTAGGATTAGAGATTCACATGTAAATAAAAATTCAACCAAAACCCTTGAAAACTTTTAGGTTTCTTCGGTTTTTCCTAGTGATTTGATTCTAGGGAAAAGAAAAGAAAAAAAAATGACAAAATAGATCAAACTTATCTGATTTGACGATGACGATTCCATTGATTCCAACACAGTGTATTTGATAGCAACCCAAAAAAAAAAAAATCCATTACCGCATGATAGAGCTCGTGCCTGATAACGTATTGCAGTGGATGAAAAAGATAAAAAGGCAAGCAGAGAAGGAGATTTCATTCATTAGTGAAAGTATATGTTACATAGATATAGTCCTTTATATACAATAATAAGAATAATTCCCTAGCTACTATATTGTCCCGCACATCCATGGGCTAAGGCCCTACAACAAATTTTCATTTTTTTTTATTTTTTAATTTATCGGTACTTTTAGCCATACATTTTATTTATCATTTATTCCTTCCAACAGATAGTCATTATCGTCCAGGGGTTAGCCGTCAATGGATATATTTATTTAAAAATTATCAATGGATATATTTATTTGAAAATTACAACGGTCATATATTGTGTTGTAAAAACCTCACATAGCTAAGAGCAACTCCGATGAGCATATCAAACATCTTGGTTTGATGATTTAACACATACAGTGGGGCTGGAAAACCATTAAAACAGATGAACAAACCATCAAATATAAGGGTTTGTTCATCGCGTATCAGATTGAGTCGATCGATTCAATCAGAGGCGATCATTTTACAATGAGACGATCGGCGCAGCCTGAGCCGAGTATCGGATATGATGGAATCGAGTATCATTCCATACTGAGCCAGTATGTTCCTACATCCCCGTTAACTTTTAGTTACATCCAACGGCCATGAATACTGCTTGGTCGAACTCGCAAACGTTGCTATCTCAAGCTTGTTTGTCAATGTTAGTGATCAAAACTATAAGTCTTGATTTCTAGTCTACTTATAGTGATGTCTCGGACTAGGATAGATTGTGTATTTGAGCATTAGACTTCACGGCGTTCATCAATTGAAGACGAAGAACTACTAAGGAGAGCTTGTGGAACTTCATCAACAAAAGGTATGTATGGACTGAAACTCATCTATCACTTGGAAAGTCTATTTCTACTATATCTCCTATATTGAGACAAAAGTCGTATTACTATATAGTATTCAATTATACACATTTGAGATTTCGAGTTAAGTTAACTCGCTTACATATTTCTCGAAATATGTGTTGGTAAGCTTTCGCTTCAAGCAAGTTCATCTTATATTCTTGAAGAAAGTCAAAAGATGATCATGTGAAAATTTCCGAGTAACATCTTACATGGTTTGTGTGATATAATCATTTGGTGTAGACTTGGAATGTTTCGTAATGATTATTTCAATAATTTGAAAATTTCTTTGATGCTAATAATATGTGAAAACGGTTATTGTCATCCTCTAAGAAAGTTTCAATTATTGAAATAGAGTTTAGAACAATTGGATATAAGCATAGAATGCGTACATGCATATACGTAAATCCATGTACGAGAACCATAACATGTATACCCGATAACAATCTAAGTTTGATCTAATGGTCGAAAGATATTAGCTTGAGTTGAATAAGGTTTTCATCTAACGGTGAATATTGAATGCTTGGTAACCAAGGTAACTTAGATTACAAACACTGATTTGAAAATTATATAAGGGAGAACTCTAGCAACTGGGAAACCTAATCCCCACACCTTCTGTGTGATACTACTTGCGACTAGAGTCGATTATCCTTTAACCTCAGGTTTTTCACGAAACCATGTAGGTTAAGGACTTGAAGACTTCATTAGGATTGTGAAGCCAGGCCTAATTATTTTCTATGTAGTTACGTGTTCTAATCTTGCCATGTTATATCGTGATTAAGTACAATCTTCTCTAAGATTTGCTCGAGAGTGATCTCTGACAGGCAAGATAAAAAGTAGTCACAAACATCTTCGTATCATCGTTTGTGATTCCATAATATCTTGTTTAGTTTCCATACAATTAATATTATTGTGAGGCGATTGATAATACTAGGATGTTCTTCGGGAATATAAGTCCGGTTTATCAATTGGTTCCTGTGCACCTTGATTTATCAAAAGACGGAACAAAACTCATAGGTATTTCTGTGGGAGACAGATTTATCTATTTCAATAGACTTTTCTGTGTGAGACATATTTGTTTATCAAGTATTCAACTTGGGTCGTAGCAACTCTTAGTTGTGGGTGAGATCAACTAAGGGAATCAAGTGCGTAGTATCCTGCTGGGATTAGAGACGTATGGAGCGCAATTGTACCTTGAATCAGTGTGAGATTGATTAGGGTTCAACTACATTCCATTACAAAGTTCATGGGTAGTAGGCTAGTATCTGTAGCGGCTTAATACAATGTGATGTTCAAAACTGGACTAGGTCCCGGGGTTTTTTTGCATTTGTAGTTTCCTCGTTAACAAAATTTATGGTGTCTGTGTTATTTCTTTACCGCATTAATAGAAATATCACAGGTTGTGCATTGAGATCAATCAGTTCTCGAATCTGACATTTGGGTTGTTGATTGACTTGATTGACACTTGGACATTGGTTTGTGATACCTTCCAAGTTATTTCTCTTATTCAATCAGGCTCGCAAATGCGGATTGAATTGAGAAATCGAGATACAAACTCTTTGATATACTTTTCTATAGATTGAGTGTGACTGTCTAGTTGATTCTCTTGAAAGTATATTGGATTTTGTCCATACATATTTCTAAGTGAAATATTGGTTGTGGTTGTTACACCTCCACTTTTTCAATTGGTATCAGAGCAGGCAAACACTATAAACCTAATAAGTTTTTGTTTGACTGATTCCTAAAGTCTATCTTATGGGAAATTTCTTTGGGAAACTCGATCTAGGCATATGTAGTGCACACCATAATTCCTTAAAGATTGTTCTGAGCATATTATCTATTAGATCTCTAGTCTCATGATAATCGTGTTCCATCTAAGACTTTGGAAAACTTGGATGATGAGGAACAGTCTAAGGGAAAATTAAAAGTTCTTCTAAGAAAAATCGTTCAAGAAAACGTGGTCAATGCTCAAAGATTTGTAATCTTACTAGATTTACTCTTAATATTTTGGAGAAATACTATCATGATGGATCAATTTACAAAGATCTATTTAGAGATTTTGAAAGCTTTTTTAAATTCTTAGAAAAACTTCATTCGATTGAGGAAAAAAATCGTTATGATAGAAGTTTCATACCTATCAAATCACGTATTCATGATGTACGAACTATGCTTACTACCAACTCATGTGAAATTGATAAAAAGATTTCTGGTGAGTTCGGTGTAGGTTCTAGTTGTCAGGAAAAGTCATTCCTTGGTCATAAGAAAAAGATTTCAAAAAATCATATTAACCATGAGTATCATCATTACTATGATTATACTTCTGGTACATTTCACAAATATCAACCAGGAAAGATGCATGAGAATCTCTTTGCGTATCTTAACACTTGGTAACAAGCTTGGATCTACCCCATTTGTATATAACATGAAAAAGGGGCAAGTAACGGTTTGATTATTTTTGTGTTTGGGTTAATTTATAATCTTTTTCTTTAACAATTTTTTTCAAGGATATTTAAAAGTGATGTAGTTTTTCTACTATCCTTTTACTGCATCATACAAATCCCTCAGTGTGCGAACCTTGGGTGATGAATGTTTTGAAAAATCCTACTTTTTTTTTTCTGGGTGACGGTTCATGAACGGGTCCAATCCCATTAAATCATGTATTTCCTCCATTAAATCATCTTTGGAGAACAAATAGTAAAAGGGTCTTCAAGATACATATCAAGTAAGTCTTCTCTTTCTCTAATCTTTCTCAATTTCTAGATCTCATGAGGAATTTCAAGGATTCAAAGGGGATCTCAAAAAACGTGGGTTCTTCATCCTCTTCTAGCATGAACTTACCTATAAATCAAAATGCTATTAGGATTAGATTTGTTAATGATTCATGTTGTTAGAGAATTACTCGGTCAAACTCGCATGCGTTGCTATATAAAGCATGTTTGTCAATGTTAGTGATTAAAACTATAAGTCTTGATTTCTAGCTTATTTATAAATGTCTCGGACTAGGACATAGATAGTGTAGTTGAGCTTAGATTTCTCAGCGTTCATCATTTGAAGACGAATAACTAATAAGGGGAGCTTGTGGAACTTCATCAAAAAAAGGTATGTGGAGACTTAAACTCATCTATCACTTGGAAAGTCTATTTCTACTCTATCTCCTATTTTGAGACATGAGTTGTTTTACGATATAGTTTTCTACTATACAGGTACATTTGAGATTTCGAGTTGAGTATATCTCGCTTACATATTTCTCGAAATATGTGTTGGAAAGCTTTCGCTTTAGCCATGTTCATCTTTACTCGTGACGAAAGTCATGTTGACATTTCAATAACTTGAAAATTACTTTGATGCTAATAGTGTGTGAAAACGGCTATTGTCATTATAGAAGAATGTTTCAATGAATGGAATGTAGAGTTGATAATGTAACCATCTTTGGATATAAGCATATATAGTGTGTTCGCACATTAGTGTATAAATCCATAAATCGGGAGCCAATTGTATGCATATGTGTGTATATAAAATTGGTGAAGGTGACAAGATAAGTATGCGTACTCGTACGCATACTGGCGGAAGTTTTCGAACCGAAAATATCTGCTGGGTTTGGGAATTACAAACTCCTAAACTAGTTTACCTTAAGTATGCATGACCATATGCATACTGGCAGAATTTTTTGAACCGAGAATTTCTGCTGAGTTTGGAAACTTAACAAACTCAAAATTCGGTTGCTTAAGTACGCATACCCGTACGCATACTTAAGCTGGTTATTTTATCAAATCGGTCTGTTCATGAACTTAAACATTTAAATATTAAGGAATGCAATCTTTGCAAACCGTGGCTATAATGTTCATGATTGATTCAAGTGAATCAAACCAATTTTTCTTTAATAGTATTCTTGTATAATTCATGAGAATATAGCAATTGAACAACTCTTTAACTAGTTTCATTTGATTCATTTGAACTAGTTATGGTTAAGATGAATAAGGTTGATATGAAAGTAATCATATGGCTAACCTCGGTTAACTATTTGTGAACCAACATGGTGTACACGTTTGGGTACGGTTATGTAAACCTAAATGAGGGCACATTTCATTTGTGTGTAACAAGCTAAGTTCGATCTAACGGTTGAAATATATTAGCTTGGTTGAATCAGGTTTTTCATCTAACGGTGATTATTGAATGCTTTGTTACCAAGGTAACTTGGATTGCAAACCATTATTTGAAAACTATATAAGGGAGAACTCTAGAAACTGGGAAACCTAATCCCCACACCTTCTGTGTGTTACTAGTTGCATAACTAGAGTCGATTCTCTTTTAACCTTAGGTTTCTTCTCGAAACCCTGTAGGTTAATGACTTAAAGACTTCATTGGGATTATGAAGCCGGACCTAACTATTCTCTTGTAGTTACGTGATCTGATCTTGATGTTTCTATCGTGTTTAGTACAATTGAAATAATTGACTCGAGATTTTATATCTCTGATAGGCAAGATAAAAAAGTAATCACAAACAACTTCGTCTCATCGTTTGTGATTCCTCAATAACTTGTTTCGTTGGTCTATTAAGTTTATTGTGAGGTGATTGATAATACTAGACTGTTCTTCGGGAATATAAGTCCGGTTTATCAATGAGTTCCTGTTCACCTTGATTTTGTCAAAAGACGGAACAAAAACTCATGGGTATTTTTGTGGGGGACGGATCTATTCAATCCTATAGACTTTTCTGTGTGAGACAAAAAAAATTATCAGGTCTTCGACTTTGGGTCCTAGCAACTCTTGGTTGTGGGTGAGATCAACTAAGGGAATCAAGTACGTATTATATATCCTGTTGGGGTCAGATACGTAAGGAGCGAAGCTGTACATTGAATCGGTGTGAGATTGATTAGGGTTCAACTACAGTACAGTCCATGGTTAATTGGTGGTAGGCTAGTGTCTGTAATGGCTTAATATAGTATGGTGTTCGAACTGGATTAGGTCCCGGGGTTTTTCTACATTTGTTATATCCTCGTTAACAAAATTCCGGAGTCTGTGTTATTTCTTTTCCGCATTATATTTTTTTATATAACTGAAATATCACAGTTTGCGCGTTAAGATTAATCAATTAGAATATCCAACCTTTGGTTGTTGATTTACATTGATTGACACTTGAACATTGGTATTTGGTACCGTTCAAGTAATTCCTCTTATATTCAATCAGGCTCGCAGATTTCTATCTGCTGATTGCGGATTGAATTAAGAGTTAGAGATATTAAACTCTTTGATATACTTTATTCTAGATTGAGTCTGACTGTCTAGTTTATTCTCTAGAAAATGTATTGGAGTAAGTCCTCTCAGATTGCCAAACGGATTGTTGGGTGTGGTTGTTAGACCCCCGCATTTTCAATTGGTGTCATAGCAGGCAAAACACGTTTAAGACCTTATATGTCTGTGTTTATAGCGATCTGACTATATGGACAAAAATGTTATCTCAATAAATGCACCACCAGATCTAGGGATTCCATAATTTTCTTCCATGACTGATTTAATAAAATCTATAGAAGAAATTCTATCTAAACCTCCACCAGGTTTAAAATCCCTTAAAATGTATTCAGGTCTTGAAAAGAAACTTGAAAGCTTATCTTTTGATGTTGAGTTATATCTCCATAAAGAACAAGAATCTCTTGACAAGATAAATGAAGTTATGATGAATAATATTTATGTTGTGGTCGACATATATTTACTAATAAGTGAGAGTAATACTCCTCCTATGTGTAATCCAATTAGTTGTAACAAACTAAACGATTTACAAGAGGAGTTTAAATCTCAGTCATTTGAGTATATCACCTCAAAGCATGAATCGATTCATTGCTCAATTCCTGATACTTCCTATCAAGATAGTAGTATTATCTTCTCTTATGAAGAATCTAGGACATCTCTTTTTATCAAAAGAGTTTCTCTTCGCATTACTAAAAAATATCTGCAGAAATTGTTTTTTATAAGTTGTAAAACAAGAAATTAGAAACACAAATCTTTTTGGGTTCTCTTGAAGTTCTTTGATAGACTTATAAAAAAAGTTCCTTGGGTGTTTCTCAACACTCTAAGATTCAAGAGTTGCTGGAAAGAAACTATTTTTTGGTGCCATGGTTGCAAGACATTGTTAACCTCAACAAAACTTGATTGTGTTGAAAGTGTATCCTCACCAAGAAATGTCATGTTATGTATACAGCGAGGGAAGCATAAGAACTGGGGCATACATATTATGTTGGGTATAATTTTGAATGTTTGGTAACATTGTAGAATTTGATCGGATTCTTCTAAAAAGGTATGTCTCTAAACTTGAGCAAGTTTTATGATGATATATGTACCTTGTGTATCGTTCACGTCTACCTAACTTGATTTGTGTTTAAGGTTCTTAAATATTCAGGGTTGAAAATAGTTGGTCGGGATGTTTTGGCCTTCATGGTACACTTCAAGTATGCATACCTGTTTGCATACTAGTTTACACATGAGTTTTTGTAATAAAATCCAGGGAAATTCGTTTGCATACTGAAAATCCGTTTGCATACCCGTATGCATACTTGCTTGTAGACGTCGATATTCGGTAAACCTGTTTTGGCCTTATCTTCTTCGACCGAACTCGGAATGACCTCACTCTTTTTGCATTCTCTTCCTCTTTGAATTTTCTTCAAAATGGAGATGAGAATTCTTGAATTTGGATGATTTAAGATTGGTATTTATCCATTCTCTTGTTTTTGAGTGATTTGCACCTTTTCGTCGCACTTGTTCCACTTCTCTTGGACTTGGGAACTTGGATTCTTGGAGTACTACTCTTATAAGCTCAGTTGTAGCTTTTACAAGAATATTGTTGGTGAATCACAAAGAAGGAATTTCAAGAATGGGAAGTAGTACTCATTGTTATGGGATTCTTGAATGTTCACAATTATCTTATGTGAACTATAGTGCATGGTCATTAGTGACTTTGTATGTTCTTATTTGTTTAGAAAATCTTTTTATATGCCTTTGGTTGCTATTCTTGGTGTAAATCCATGCGAAAAAGATTGATTCTACACTATAAGGACAAATCATCTTGTATGTGCATTACGAGTTTGTCTTGATATCTAGCAAATTTCTTATGAGAATTTATTCTTGTGTTTTTATAAGAATAACTAGGGTTTGGAATAGCCATTATTGTGAGTCCACATAGCTATGTCCAACAATTTTTATCTTCATGTTTTTAGATTTATTTGTTTAAATTCTAAGTATTTTGGAAGATGATTTTAGCAATTTTAATCTTTAAGATATTGCAAATGGGATATGTTGTTTATGTCCGTGAACCTATAACTATCCCATACTTGTTCAAAAGTTATCTCTATTATGTCGGTATGAAAGTATTGATAAAAGATATAATGAACTTTTGACACTAAAAAAGTTAAAGCCTTTTATGTCATTATTTGATGGAAGAAGGGATAAAACTTTTGTTTACAAGGATTAAGTCTATTGTGTCATTGTGCAAATAGTGTTGAAAAATATAATGAATCCTTTTCTATTCCGCAGTATTGGTCTTCTCCGATCCACATTTTTTTGTGCATATACTGTGTTGCTCCATAAGTTTTCTTATGTTTGCGCATGACCAACTAAATTGATCATTCTCTTGTGGTTATTTTAGTTGTTGCTCCGTAAGTTCGCTTATGACGAGCATGACCAATTGAATTGATCATATTGTGATTAATTTAGTTGTGCATTTCGATTGAATTAGTCATGGGTTCTCTCGTGGATAATTCAATTGAATATTTTGGATACAAATTCATGTTTTCATGCGAAATATATGCCTTTACCATTTCATAAGAGTATCTTCATAGAGAAGTTCACTTGTTAGAAACCCATCCTCTATTTGATGCGGTTTACCCAGGCTATGATACTCAGATTGACTTTGTTTTCACACCAAATATTTTTCAACCAATTGTGGGAACGTATGAGTTTCATATGTATCAATTATTAAGTTTTGAGACTAAGCCTAAGTACTTTAGGAGATTATAATCGACACATTTGCTTAAGAATGACCGTCGTTCTCATTATGGTCAACCGTGTGAGTCAAAACTGATTAACTTAGAGTATTAACACTTGGATAGCAATATGTGTGTGTTCTCTCTGTCTCCGTTGCCTAAACAAGCGTGGAACGCAGGATCCACAGGAATTACCATGTAATCTGCTGACAAGAAGCATGTGATTGGATCCACAAGATCTAATCATGTTGTTAGTTCTTAAAAAAAAAGTATGTGTATTAATGTTCAATAAATCGACCGCTGGTTCCCTTGAATATGCCAGACGAGTTGATCTAGAATTAGGACTATCGACCATTGGTATATGCCAGTTGTGTTGATATTAGTCAGACCAGTGTATCAGTCCATTAGGATAGGTTTATTTTGGCAGTGGCCTTCAGGCAGATATGAGAAACATCGTTCACCTAGTCAACATCAAAACCATCTACGTTTTTTTATATATCCATCTTCTTAATCTATCCATGTGATTTGTTGACTCCGGATATTGATGTCCATAGTGCGACTATATGAGTAGAGATCTGTCACTTATATATGAATTTTAGTATGTGAGTGCAAACTCGTGTACATCAATTGGAATTTCGCATCAGGGTACTTCCTCCTGTAGTCAATAAGTATGCCAACCAAGGCGATTCTTTAATACTATTCCAAGGTTCTGCGTAGATAGCTAGGGTCTAGAGTAAAAGGTTTTGTGGGTATATCACTTGTAAGCCCTCCCGAGACTACAACTCGGCCACTAGGGCCACCTAGGGGTTTATAGGCTTGTTGCATACGCTAAATGCAACTGACGATGCCTGCGACAGTGAGTTAAGATTTTATTTTAGATTTGCTCGGGACTAGCAAATAATAAGTTTGGGGGTATTTGATAGACGCATTTATGTGTCTATTTTGATCTCGATTTTCTATATTGTTAGTACCAATTTTTGTATTTATTAGATTATTTTGAGTTTTTGTAGGTCTTCTTGGAGAAATAAACATGCGCGGAAAAAATGGCTCGAAAAGTGGTATTTGGACCCCCCCCCCCCCCCCCCGAGAGGAATTACTACAGGAACCCGGATGAACCTGCTATTTGGAAACCTCAAATGGATAAGGGGCACCCAGATAATAAGGGGTAACCCCATGGAAACTACTATTGGCATACCAGAACTGGATAGGGGGAGGCTATCTTCAACAATTCAAATTTCAGTATTTGGCGGGAAAATATTTCAGTTACGAACATAATTTGGCTTCGAATTTTGGGTTATCTCTGGACATATTCAATCACCAGATTTAGTTGGGCTGGACTCTAAAGGCGTAAACAGGGCTGGCCTAAGTAATTTAACGGAGCAAAGTGTGTTGTATAACCGATTCTCGACACACAGTGGAATAATAGTTTTCTCGGGTTTTTAAAGCCCGAGAAGTTTTAAGGCAAATATGGAAGTTGCGTGGGAGTTAAGAGAAAAATATCTTTTATGCAAGATTTGGCTCTATCAGAGGGAAGTTTGAGTATACAAGGAATCTCAGCAGTCGCATAGGAAATAAAGAAAAATAAGAAGATAATGCCGTAACTTGCAAGGAAGGAAACAAAAGATTTCGTGAAGATTAATCAACTATGTTGTGTATAAATAGAGAGATACAAGTTCCAGGAAATGAGGTCGAGACCTTGGTACACTTTAGAGAAGTTTCAGAGAGCTTAGAACCCAAACATAAGAAAAATAAAAATTCACAGGCGAGCTGCAGACGAAGAAGAAGATCATAGAACAACACCTTAGAGCAGTCGCAGAAACCGTCACCTATACTTTCATATTCAATCTCTTTTTTAACAATTTTTCCAACAATTAATAGAGTTTGAAACAGTTCTGTTAAAGGTTTCTCTGTAATGATGACTTCTGTAACAATTATATCTGTTACAAAGTCGCTGCTTTAGTAGTTTTCTCTTGTTTTTACCCTTTTGATCTATGAAAACCTACATTGAGCACGTGAATAACATGATAGGCTAAACCCCTTTTCCGAGGCGACGGAGGAAGCTATTTTTCCAACCAATATATGGTAATATCTATTTAATTAATTTCTGCAATTATTTTTATGATTATTTGCATTGAATCAAAATTGAAATAATGGTTTTTGTTAACTCGTTGTATTTTCACTTGATGGTGCATGCTTAGCTTAGGGCTCTTGATGTTCCATGCTTAAGATTAACAACTAGTATTTTGAAAATCTACTTTTGGCAATATTTAAGAATCAATTGAATATAAGAATTGCATGTTTATTATTAATATTGAATCACATAAAAATTGTTGGAAAATAATAGAATCCTAGTCTCACTGTTCTCAACAACCCTAGTATCAATTTTAATTTAATTTGCAGTTTTATTAGAATTTTGAGTCTAAAACCAAAATCTCTACAAGTCTTTAATGAACCACTTTTCTTACCATTGTAAAAACAACATCAATTTTTGGCGCCGCCGACGCGGACTTGTATTTAGGTTTAGGTTTTAGGTTTTAGGTTATTTTTATTTTTATTTTTAGGTTTTGTATTTTTATTTTTATTATTTTTTTAGATTTTTTGTTCTATTTTACGTCTTTGGTATTTTTGTTTTTGTTGTGCAGGATTGACTCGAAGCTATAAGTGGAAAGTTGAACTTGCCAAAAAAGGAGAAACCGGAGATATTATTTTTGGACTTTTATTTATTAGTTTCTTTATTTTCTTTTGGACTTGTAATTTTCTTTAATTTATTGCTTGTGTATTTTTATTTATTATTAAAAACACACACACACAATTGCACACACCAATTGCATCTCTCGTCAGATCACCGAGTTTAGGAAAACTCGTGGATTAGTAAGCTAAACCCGTGCCTTGGGCCTTATGGGAATTACCAGCTGAAAGTCCACAAACCTCAGCCTCGTACCTTTGGGTATATTTTGTTGTGGTAACCCAAGCTTACCTAAATTAGTGAGCCCAGTATTTGCATGTGCACAAATTTTTGTTGAATTCTTGTGTATGCCTGAACGAAAAAGAGATGCATTTGGTCGGTTTGTTAAAGAAAAACCTAGTGATTATATATTAGGAAACAAGTCTCTTGATTACGTTAATTTAGAAACCTCTATCCTCGGAAAACCTAGTTTTGAACATCAGTCTTTTGGTGAGAAACCTAGGACTACTATAGCGCCAGAAATGGTAACTTTGAAAACTTTGTTAAATCCTACTAGGACCACCCGTCCTTCGTGTATCAAGTTAGCTGAAACAGAGGCATACTATGAACTGAAACCTGGGACCTTACAGATGCTCCCAATTTTTTAGGGAAGGAAAATGAAAACCCCTATTTCCATGTTAGGGATTTTGAAGAAATTTGTAGTACCCTAAGAATTAGAGGCTTAGATGATGATGCGTTGAAACTTAGGTTATTCCCTTTCTCCCTAAAACATAAAGCCAAATCTTGGCTATACAGTTTGACTTCCGAGTCGATTGAAACCTATGAGCAACTGACATCTGCCTTTTTCAATAAGTTTTTCCCTAGGCACAAAACATTATCTATTAGAACGCAAATCTGCATATTTGCCCAGCAAGAGGGAGAAACGTTGTATAGGTATTTGGAAAGGTTCAATAATTTATTATCCCAATGTCCTCATCATGGTTTAGAAAAGGTTAGGCTAGTTCAGATCCTTTATGAGGGTTTAGATTATTCGACAACAACCATGGTTGAGTCTCTATGCATTGGTGGGTTTGAAAACCAAACTGTTGATGCGGCAATGAATTTTTTGAATGAAATTGCCTAGAAAACCCAGCAATGGGAACATAGTAGGGAACCCAAGAAAATAATTCTTCTAGGCAGAGGAAATGTTACTAGGTTAGAAGGAGGCTATGAATCAAATGCCAAAATTGCAGCAATAGTTGTATTTGCAGGAAATCCCACAACACACCCCATATAATATCATGATAATAATTTCTAGATCTAATTATAAAAATGATGATATAAGTGATAAAATTATAAAATGGACACAAGATTTTTTTACATGGTTCGATCAATGTGATCTACATCCATGGTTCTTCACTATGATTGTTGTAATTGCATAAGTGTTACATTTAGAATCTCCATTAATGAGTATTCGGAGTTCTAGATCTAGTTTTTGGGGAAGAAGATGATAAAGAAAATAAATATCTCTCTCTCTCTCTCTCTCTCTTACAAAATGTGTCTCTGATTTACAAAAAATGTGTCCTCCCTCTTTTCTCTCTCCTTCTCTCCTCTTTATATAGGTGTTTACATGGATGACGGCTCACATAGAACTCATATTACCCTACATTTTTGAATCCCCTGCTATGTTCTCTCAGGCTCTCTTTATAATCTCGCAGGATCTCTCTCTATCATTCTCGCAAGGCTCTTGCTAACTTCTTGCAGGGCTCTTGCTATATTCTCGCAAGATCTTAGTGTTATGCGAGACTCTGCTCCTATATCTTTCCTCTTTATTCTTGAATATTGCTTGAAGAGCGATCTTTAAGAAAAAATCAGTTGTTGTAGTAGTCTTTGATCTTTGTTGATGAAGGAATGAGCGAAAGAATACTGGACTTGAAAAGTACGTACTTGCCTCTATTCTTTTGCGAAGTTCCGAAGCTTTGCGAAGTAAATAAGAAGTATCATCTCTTGGAGTATGTGAAGTATGAAGTATCCTTGAAGAAGTATAAGAAGTACTTAATCCTCGAAATATAAGAAGTATTCGTCCTTGATTGAGAGTGATAAGTATTTCCTCTGTTCATGTGAAATTATTACTCCATTTTTGGTGAGACTTCTTGTTGTTCATGTGAACGTCCACTTTGTAAATGATTCTTGCCGAGAAGATAAAGAACATGAAATGTTTTCTTGGTAATCCATAGTTACCTATGTTCTTTATCTATGAGGGTAGAATCCTTGAGAAAATGTTGAATGAGAAAGTTGTTTCTTCATTCTTATCTTGCCTCTGCCTCATGCGATAGTATAATCTCTTCAAGTTGATTATAATTATGCGAATTAATCACATCTCCTGCGAAATTCTGAATGAGGCTGCGAAATTCTGAATGAGTCTGCGAAATTATGAAATACTCTGCGAAATTATGAAGTACTCTGCAAAATTCTAAAGTACTCTGCGAAATTCTGAATAATATTCCTTGGAGATTCTGAATAGTATTGCGAATAACCCCGAATAATCTTGCGAACTTCTGAATATTTCGTAAATTTTTGTAAAATATTTGTGCGAATTTAATGCTTATGTGATGATTATGTTATGAGATGTGTATGCAATGTTTATGCCATGAAATTCTTATGCAATGCTTTCATGATGCGAGTATGATGCTTGTATGATGAGAATGCTTATCTATTGCAATGTATATCTAATGTTTGTGTTACTTAGCTCATTTTGCCTTAGTAAAATTGATGTAGCTTTAAATCGCTTGCATTCTTCATTTCTCTGTTTTTGTCTCTAGTATATGCATTCCTCTTTGCATATTTATTGTTCTTGCAAGTTCATTTGATTGTGCCTCATCTTTTTTGCTCATTGTATCTCATTGTTTTATTGTCTCCATTGTTTATTCCTGCACTATTAGTCTCGCATAATATAATATAATATAATTAAAATATCAAAGGTGCATCATTTTTACTATCTTAATTTCATTTCAGTATATATGTTCGCAAGCTTGTTTGCTCACATATAATCATTTTCGCAAGCTTATTTGCTTACTTTCTTATGTGGTTTTATTTTGCCTTCCTAGTTAAAGGTCTTATTTCGCCACGTTTCTTTTTTCTTTGCGACAAAATCGCAGGACGTCTTTAGACTTTCATGTATTGACCCATTGATCTTGTCTTATCTCTTGTATTATGGCCTCAGCAGGATATTTTTCATGCGACAATATGACAGGCCTAAATATTCTTGCGAACATAAATCCCCATGACATTGTCGTCTTGCGACGAAATCGCAGGACGTCTTTACATTTTCATACAAAAACCCATTGATCTCGTCTTATATTTTCTCTTGGATTTTTGCCTCTTTATATTTGTTGCACAAATATGAAAAGCCTAAATTTTCTTGCGAAAATAAAGCCTTATGACATTTGCGTCTTAAGACACTTATCAGCTCCCTAATGGAGGGTGCCGCCCTTATCTCCCAACTGGTTTCCCCTTCAAGGAGGCGTACATCGGCCATACAAGACTATCTCCTCCAATCTGGTTTTACCAACAACCAGTTGTTTTCGGAGCCTCTTATCCTTTTTGCCTATATGACTTATAGTTACGAGACTGCACCCTAAGTGGGGTTTTCTTCAAGCCGAGTGCATCATAGTCAAGACTTTCCAAGAATGGCCAGGGTAGTTTCGTACGCCCCGAGCACCCTTGGCTCAACCGTGTACCTCGGCGCCTTGATCATACTTTGCACTCCTTAGGAGAGACCCTCGGTCATCCAACTTTTAATATATATATAGTTGAAAATCCAAGGTACCTCTCCTGGATGGGCTTTCATTAACCCCAAATCTCCATGACTCGGGTATCAGCAGTGGCATAACCTTATCCCTGAGCCAAGCAATCAGATACCCCCTTATATGACGCACTTTAGGTCTTACATTTTCCTCTTGCGAAATTTTATTCGCGAACTAGGGTGTACGTCATAAAGGTTCGTCCCATTCTATTAATCTCTGCGAAATTTTATTCACGTTTCTTGCGATATTTTCGCGTTTCTTTATTCTTTCATTCATTCTTTCATTTATGTCATTTCTTCCATTCACTCTTTCATTCTCATAATATCATATCATTTGAAGCGAAGTAAATATTCAAGAGAAATAAGAATTTAGATTAGTATTCAACATTTCTTTTATAAATTTTTTCATTTAATTGCAAGTTCAAATCGTTTGTCTTTGTTTTGATTTCCTTTATATAAATTGTTTTGTCTCATCCGATAAACATATTTTATGGAAATGATCCTAATGAGGTCTTACGCAGCCTGTTGATGGAAGGTATTACTGGCCTGTTGATGGAAGGTCTTATTTTGCCTCCTACTACTCTCCATGTTAGATATCATTCTCCTTTGAAACAAAGCAAATATTTAAGGGAAATATATAAATTGATCTGCGAGATATTGTTCTCGGTTTCTCTTGTAATTGTGAAATCTTTGTAATTGTGAAATCTCTGTAATTCTGCGAATGTATCGCGTTTTGTAAACCAAATCAAAAATCTTTGAAATCTTCTTTGAAATCTTGCGATTGTATCGCTTTTTGGAAATTAAATCAAAAATATTTTATTTGTTATAAGTAAAATGTTCTAGGAAAGGGTACTTAGCTCTTATGCGAGTTGTCTGAATGTCTCGCAGCAAAAAGAAGAGTGAGAGATGAGACTTGAACCCTTGACCTGCCTCTTGCATTTTCTCGCACCATACCAACTGTGTTAACCCTCTCTTGCGAATTAATCAAAGATCTTGCGAAGTAATCAAAGTTTAAAACCAAATAAATAAAGTTTTAATATTCTTACATAGCAGGCAAGCGAGCAACAAGCTGCGCCGCAAGCCATTTTTGAATTGCAAATCATATTCTTTTGAAAATAAAATCTCTTGAACCGGGGGTCATGACATTACTGTGCATGACTTTTTGAACTCTTTTGAGGAATCCAACCGCCTAAGGAGCCAAGAAACCAAAATTATCAAAAGCAAATGGAATAAAAGTGTGTCCATTATCAATACATGCTTTCTCATGATTCGCTATCTTACCTGAGGCAGCTCTCAGCGCTGCTTGGCCGATAATAAAGGTACCATGTCCAATGCCTACTAACGGAGCAACCCCCTTTAGGTCAACACATGCATGTTTTCCATTATCCCATCCAAAGATAAGTACGTCTGCTGGTCTGAGTGTGGATCTCCCCTCCAGTGGGTTTGTCAAAAAGTTGACAGCCGCTTCCTTCTTTGCTGAAATACCGGCTCGTCAGAACACATCATATAAGATATCTATCACATGATTATGTCTAAACTTAAAACCAGGATCTACCTTACAATGGACAGGATGTTCCCTATATGTGTCTAAGCATCATGTGAAGCAAACAGGGCAGCGTGAATCAGAAGGGTATAAAGGGATCATTAACCTGTATTTAAGGATGGATCGGTACTCCACGGGTGACATCTTCTGTCCAAGGACCTCAATTGGAATAGCTAGAAGGAAGTCTTGGGCATGCGTTGCTCATAGGCAACCAAAGACAACTTTCTGTCTGTATGATAACTCGTAATCTCGATCCATGTCTTTAACCACTTTACCAAAAAGGGCACTCGCCAGGTTACTTTGTGATTTAAGGGGGGCGGTGTCCTTACTAGTGAAGCTGCTAAAGTCATAATCAGGAAGAGTTTCCTATAATGCCTCCAAAGCCTTATGAAAATTGTCATCCATGCCTTCCACTCCAGCATCCCTTAATATGTGATCTTGTAAACCCCATGATTGCACACGCGATACAAGAAAGGCATAATACGACGTCTCTTTAGCAGTGTATAAGCCAAGGCCTCCATATCTAATAGGTAGGGTGGATAAACTCCATTGTAGATCCCCAAAAAAAGGACCTCCACAAACCACGATACCCTCCACCACCTCACTCAAACCTTTATCAAAGATATCCACTGCCTCTGTGGTGTATTCTGGACAACCAATACGAATCCCAAAGAGCAACTTGGAGATGCCCATACATGCACGAAGGAGTAGCAATTCACTCTGAGGATCTCAGAGCTTGGATAAAACTTGCATTAAATCTATTGCCTTCTCAGCTCTCTTAACGACAAGTCCCTTCACAAACCTATCATCAAGGCTAACCGCACCACCCAATAATTTGACCCCATCACCCGGCCTTGATATTCCAGAAGGAAACATCCCATCTATACCCTTTCATCCATCACATGAAGGCCAAATTTTTTCTGTTTTCTTAATATTCAATATAAGCCCCAGGCCAGGCCCTTCCGTCTGGACAATCGTGAGTGCCTTGGCCACTTCTACAGTATCACCAATAATAGTGCCATCATCAAGGTACCAAACATGTAGAGGTAGTGTGCACTGTCTATTTATCTTTGCTATAAGCTGATGAAGAACCAAGCAAATAATAGTGGCCCCAAAGGGTCTCCTTGTTGCACTCCTGTAGACGAATAGATATAATAGTCTCCCACATACAATCTTGCAGGTTGTCCATACAAGTATTCAACCCAAGGAGAAATAGATGGACATAACTTACGAACCTCAAGAAGCATGGATGTTCGGTCGACTAAATTAAAAGCATTTGTAAAGTCTACAGTTAACATGGTAAGGCTAGGATCTGCATAATGTTTACTGACATACATATTCACAGCGTGTAGAATTTCCTCAGCCCCTCCTGAGACACCTACACCGAACTAAAAATCCTGTAAGTAAGCTGCCATTTCTTTTCCAACCCCCTTAATTGCTACCTTGGACACAAGACGACGCCAAATCTTCCCAACAACAATAGGCCGAATGCTTTTGTCTAGTTTAAGAAGTGGTGTTAAGGGTGCTGATGCAATGAACTCCGTAAGGCTAATTGGACATCTGCCGCTCAACCACAAATTTACCACCCTTGTTATTGTCATGAATAAGTCATCAACAATAGTGGAACCTTCTCCACAAAATGCATCCAGCAAATGTTGGGCCCTAAGGCCATCCTTCCCACATGAAATTCCTTTGGGAAACGACTTAATACAACTTAAAACAGTCCCTTCTTCAGCTAGTAAGGGTGTCTCATGTAGCAGGATGGTTGGCATACACGGAGGAGGCATGGTCGGATATTTATATTCAAGAGCTTTCCGTGTCTCCGCATTATTTGGCGCTACCCCCGATGAACTGATGGCCTTAACTGCAGCTGTGAAGTGTCCATCTGCCACTTTTCATAAACAAGTTGAATCATTAGTTACCATGTTATATGTCTCTTTATCATCAGCATCAAAGCCCTTAAAAACTCCATGCCGCGGTATCTGTAGGACTTCCTTAATAAGCTGTTTTGCTCCACCACTCTCGCCCCAAATTGCCAGTGCCCAAAGTATTTGTGTCTGTTGCGTAGCTTTGCGATTCCCTGACCTGCACTCTGCTCTACCCTATGGTCTGTAAACACGCAGCGTACATCAAGGAAGTAGCAGCAAACGAACCCAATTTCTGGTCAGGTTAGGTTCTGCTACAACTTTCAGAAGTGCATCCTTGAAAGCGTGAGAAAAGGCCAACCTACACCCTCTTGGAATACTTTTAATAGTGCAAATAGGAGCTCGAAAGACTGCGTCTAACGCGTCATCATTAAGATCAATGTCACTGTCTAGTTGAAGTGGAACTGAGATTGGCCGTGGAACCCCTAAAATTGTCTCGACTACCTCACCATCAACTATTGTAGGCCTATCATCCATGTCCCCGTTTTTGCACACCCTACTCCAGGCTTGTATGCTCATGAAATCAAAGAAAAACCATTGCTTCAATTTCCTCAGCGCATTCTCAAAACCCATGAACATATCTAAGTCACACTTGATGGCCTCCTGTATTGCATTCTTCCTCTCCATGTTGCATAAGTGTAGTCTTTTTATATGAGGGATTAAACATGCAAATACCTTACTCCCAATTCCCCCATCTGGGAATCCATGGAAATCCCTGAAGGGGCAAAGCATAGGCATCATTCAGGCAATAAATCAAACAGTTACATCGCATACATAGAAGAACCTCAATCCTGAAGAGCAGACAGTTCCCAAGTCTTGCTCAAACACGGACAATCTAGTAGACAACTATACAACTAGAAATTTAATGTAAAAAAGAAGAAGAGGAAGAACACTGATTTCACACGAATGGAAAGCAGCGTAGAAACCCCAACGAAAAACAAAACAAAAAGAGAGGAAGAACCCCCCTACACCACCCTAACCCATCGAGATGATGGTGGTGGTGTTGGGAAGTTAAGGAAGGTGATTTACGTGATTTACAGGCAAGTTCCTTGGTGGTTTGAGTGGTTTACAAAACCCCAATTTCTGAAAAATTCTGAGAATTTTACTGTAGCAGCGCAGAATTTTCAGTTGAAAAACCCTGAATCAAAGTTTAACTGTTCGAGAGACAATTATGTAGAAATTTCGCATAACAAATATAAACTTGCGAGAAGCAAGAATTGATCCCATGTCCTACTCCTTGTGATGTACCATATTGAACCATCTGTGCTAGCCCTCCTCTGTGAAATGTCTGTGCGAAATAATCATCAACTTTCTTCTGTGTGAAATATACCTACGAAATTATCAAGGATTTCGCGAAAAAATATGCATGTGTTGGGACTTGAACTCGCGACCATGAACTCATTAACTTCGCAGATTACCAACTGTGCTGCCTCTTACTTGCGAAATAATAAAACAATGCTGCGAAATTATTCATTTTTTTCACCTCTGTAAAAATAAGAAAACTATGCTCGCAGGCGAATTCAAACTTGTGACCAAAAATTCACATACTGTTCTCTGGACCAACTGTTCAAGAACCTCTCTGCGAAATTAACGCAGAACTTTTTCCCTTATTCATTTATTCGCTAATGAAAATGAGAAGAAAATGAAAAATATGTGTCTCTGCGAATTTGAACCCGTGACCTATTTGTTGCTCTCGCAGCCTTGAACTATCTATGTGAATTTCTGTTTGTGATAGAAATTGTAGCGTCTTCCTCTTATCTTCTCTCCGTCCTTCCTTAATTTATTTCACATTTGCCTTCTTCTACTGAACATAAAAATCTTCCATCGAAACTTTGGTTTTCTTCCTTAAATTCACCACAACAACTAATTTTTTCTCTTAATCTTTTCATGTCTTTGAATTGTTGATGATGTTTACTCCATGAAAGTGTAATTTCATCCATGAAATTTCCATTTTTGAACCTAAATTTTTTAGATCTAGAAAAATATGAACAGTAGCAAATCTTCATGGAAATCTCTTGAACCAATCAAGCTACAGGAAGGATAAATCCTTTACTCTCCTTGTTTCTAGCGCCAAAATATAGTTGCAGGAAATCCCACAACACACCCCATATAATATCATGATAATAATTTCTAGATCTAATCATAAAAATGATGATAAAAGTGCTAAAATTATAAAATGGACACAAGATTTTTTACATGGTTCGATCAATGTGATTTACATCCATGGTTCTTCACTATGATTGTTGTAATTGCATAAGTGTTACATTTAGAATCTCCATTAATGAGTATTCGGAGTTCTAGATCTAGTTTTTGGGGAAGAAAATGATAAAGAAAATAAATCTCTCTCTCTCTCTCTCTCTTACAAAATGTGTCTCTGATTTACAAAAAATGTGTCCTCCCTCTTTTCTCTCTCCTACTCTCCTCTTTATATAGGTGTTTACATAGTGGATGAAATTTCACATACAACTCATATTACACTACATTTTCGGATCCCCTGTTACGTTCTCTCAAGCTCTCTTTATAATCTCGTAGGATCTAGCCTCTACAGGAAAAAACCTCATACACTACATTTAAAAAGAGTCGTCATAACTCTTTGACGACCTTTTTCATAAGGTCGTAGAATGGGGGGTTGTAGAAAGTCTCATCATTTCAACGACTCTTCATAAAACGTTGTACACATAGTTGTCATTTGGGTTTTGATAACTATTTTCCTTGGTAGTGAAAAAAATTCGATATCATCAAAATACCATATCACGACACTTGTTAAGGGTAGTGAAGACACAATATCCCGACTCTTCCTAGGCGTAGTGAAGATGCAATATCACGACTCTTGTTAGGCGTAGTGAAGGTACAGTATCACGACGTTTAGGTTTTGTGGTATACTGGTATTACATTATTTCACAACTCTTACAAAGTGAAGCAGTAAATTTTATTACAACTCTTCTCTGAAGCAGCTGAAATGATTTCAACAACTGTGGTGAACAGTTGTCAAAATATTCCAAAATATAAAAAAAAAATAATTTAAAAAAAAATAATTAAAACCTATAAGGATAGGTTTTGCTATTCAAAAAGGGCTAACGGCACAGCTTGTCGCTCGCTTGCCTAGTATGTAATTTTTAAATTTGTAAGGAGAAACCTATAATCACATTTGGAATTTCCATTAGGAAACAATTACATTTAAATTAAATCCAAACACCTAATAATATACAAAGGAATAAAAGTTTTGACTATTTTGTTACATAAAAAAATAATAGAACCCTTCATACCAAACAACTAAGACATGAAGGAAAACAACATTTAAGGTTCTGGAGAACTAGACTTGCTATCGATGCTTTTAGCTGGAACTCAAACCTGACGCTACATCTTCTGCGTGTGTTGTACCCGAAAGGAGTACATTTAAACAGGCCACACTATGAATTTGAGGCTGAAAAAAGGCTGATTCCTGCAAAATTCACAAAGTAAGGTCAAAAGACTGGCACCTATAAGAGCCACTATACTATGCTTATATATTTATACATCTACAGTTGCAGGATAAGCTTTCAGAGTACCTTAAAGCAAGAAATAGGAGAGTTCAGAAGATCTGGTGGTAAATATCTTGTCTGGGCCTAATGGTTGTGCCAAACATCCACTGGATATATCAATGTATCTCGCAGCTTCAAGGATGAAAGCAATGCTTCAGGATTTCTAACCTCCATGGCATCGTTGAACCACTCCATAATATCTGGTGATTCAAAAACATGACTAGACAATGCTTTAATATGCAACTGCAAGACAAAGGGAAGTAGTTAATAATATAAGATTAATCTATAACAACATTAAATACACACACGTTCTCCCACCACCAAAATGAATACCTATTTTCCATAGGCAAGTTAATCACCTTCAAGCTAAGCTCTTTCATCTTGATTGAACAGTTAATTGATCTCTTATAAGAAACTGTATAGAGTAGCATCAGCTTGTTTTTGAACTAAATAACCTCTAACAAAAGATTGCAACTTCACTAGTCCTTCAAGAGTCCTGTAATAAAAAACACAAGTTAGTATCCAAATGAATCCAGCCAAGTATTAATGAACTAACATAATTTTGTAGATACCCAAGTCACCAAAATGAAGGAGAAAGCATCGAACAAATAACACTAGAATAACCCAAATCGGAAAGAAATAATGGAAAAAAAGAATCATAGTACTTACAAAACAACCTCTATAACTAATTGAATCCTAATAGAAGCCTATTTCTCAGTACTACCATTAAACAAAGTAACTCCCCATAAATAGTAAGTCTACCAACAACCATCTTTGCTTAAAATGATCCGGAAAAAACATAGCAGGAGTCCTGTTAGAAGAAATTCCCAAAAAGAAACGATAAATAACAAGTGGTAAGATGCACTCTGCTCTTGTTATGGTTTTCTTTTACCATATTGAAGACTGATAAAAATACAGTAGAGAGATAAAATAGGAAACTGCAACTAGAAAAACTCGGAAAATTAGAGATGGTAAAACAATAAAACATGTCAATACCTAGAGATTAACTGGACTGCATTATAAAACATGAAACTATGCTACAGAAAGATACAAAACGAACATTAGATTGATTTTATTTAACTTTTATTTGAACATTAGATACAATAAACTTGATCAGAATAATTCAATAAACTTGATTTGAACATTTGATACATTTATATTCTTTACCTGCTTTGCTACCAGCACAGTGCAAGCTTCTTAATGAGTTACTTAATGCAACTATAGTGAGCTACAAAAAAGAAACTAAACATCCAATCAGCCAAGCAGTGTATAAAGCAAGCATAACTTAGAAAATAATCAACCAAGACAAATAAAACACTGATTTTATAGGCAAAATCATCAACTGGAAGCAGACACAAACAAAACAACATTATCCTTAGGAAAGTTTTTCTCCTTCTTCATTGAGTCATTATGAACAGAATTCAAGCAAACAAAAAAAGTAACCTAAAATCTCAAAACAATAGAAAATAGAGACTACAAGAGGAACAACACATACCCAATATTTCAAGACAAAAACCCAACTAAAGGAAAAACAAGAAATAGTATGAAAAGAGATTCTAACTCGTCAATGGAGTTTAAAGGACAAATTCAATTACCAATTCAACATATAAGGAAAAAAATAAAGAAGAAAAACCCAAACTTTAGTTGCACAACTAGAAATCTCAACTCTTCACCGATCATAAGAGTTGGATTAGTCAAAAAAATCAACGGTTTAACAAAATCCCTAACTTAAAAGGAAGAGAGAAAAAACAATTTCAATTGAATTAGACTCAAACTCCTCAAATCATCATTGGAGTTAAAATTAGTTACAATCTCAATTGTTGAACAACATATAAAGATAGTAGATCTCTGTACCAGCTATAACTAATCATCACTGTACACAACTCCACTCTATTTGAATCATCTGTCTGCGTGAAGCTCGATTGAAATTCTATAGCTAACAAAATAACCACAAAATTGAAAGTTCAAGATGAAATCTAGATAATTAAACCAATTGATCTACAAAAAGAAAACCCCTAAATACCAAAAGAAAACCCCTAATTTTTTTATGAGCCAAAAATCAAAAACCAATAATTTCAAAAGAAAAGTACAGAATAAAACTAAATCGATAACCCATACTTTCCAATCCTGAGATGAGATTCAACAGATAGAAATGCAAAAAATGAGAAACACCGAGAAAAACAAGAACATTGGAAACATAAATTGAGTTTCGGTTTTTCCTTGAGAAACAGAAATGGAGAAAGAGTTTTCTTTACTTTCCCGTTGTAGAGAAAGAGAAAGATCATGAAATGAAGGCCGATCGCGAAACCACAAATCTGAGGGCAAGAACAGATTTGATTTGAGAAAGAGGAAGAGGAAGAGGCGGAATACTAAACATGAGACTCTCTTAGATGGATAGAGATAGAAAAGAAATTTTAGGGTTTTTTTCTTTGGAATAAGTGGTGATTTTTTATCTACTTTTTCCTGAAGCCATACGTGGTGACATTTGGTCCGTAGAATTATTTTTTTATTGTTTTAAATCAAAATCTTACAAAGTTAAAAATTACATACTAGGCAAGCGAGCGACAAGCTGTGCCGCTAGCCCTTTTATTGTTATCTTTTTTTTTCTTCTGAAAATTAAATTAAAAACTGTAAACTGTTTCATAATAAAGAAGAAAAAATCATGCTTCAGAAAAAAAAAGAAATGAGTTCCACTGCTAAAAGCTAACCATAAATTGTACATTCCTATCCATTTCATTTCGGATAAAGAGTAAAATAGTTATTTTATACTCCCTCCGTTTCATTTTAGATGATATTTTTAGATTTTTCACGCAGATTAAGAAATGGAGAGATATGAAGATTTTTCATATATACCCTTACGAAAAGTCTTCAAACATTAATTGTTATTAGATCATTTAAAAATAAACTTATACTTCCAAGACAAAAAGTAAGGGTGTTATTGTCAGTTTTGTGAAAAAACATGAAAACTTTCAAGTATTGTGGAACAAAAAAACAACCCTAAAACATCATCTAAAATTGAACGGAGGGAGTACATTTTTAAATTGATGGCAAAATTGTTATTTTCATCAATTTTCATGTCAAGGGTAAAATTGTCATTTAAAAAGTGGATAAGGGGTAAAATGGATATTTTAGCGTTCACCTTAAGATGTGTGACAAAGATTAAACTCACAAACGCCCAAATCTCAACATATGGGGAAGATTGACTCATCAGGCTGAAGAGGTGCGATCAGGCAAGACGAGGCCTAATCCGAGCGGACAGAACCTAATCCGACCAGAAAAGGTGTAAGCCGACCAGACATAGCTAGTCTAATTAGTAAGGCGAAGCCTTTCCCGGATTGAAGAGGTGTAATCTAGTGAGAAGAGGCATAATCAATCCATTGTAAGCCTTATCCGAGTTGAAGACGTATAATCAAGGCCAATAAGGCCTAATCCAACCAGAAGAGGTGCAAGCCGACCAAACATAACTAGTATAATTAGTGAGACAAAGCCTTTTTCATATTAAAAAGGTGTAATCCTGTGAGAACAGACCAAATATCCATTGTAAGATTTATCCGAGTTGAAGAGGTATAATCAAGGCACACGAAATTTGGATTTGATTGTTTTTAGGCTTTTCATTACATAACCCCTAAAGTCTTTAGGGTCTTAAGTGAATTATTCTAGAGTTAGACCTGAGTTTCTCGTTGGGTGATCTGAAGACAAAATATATCAGAATTGAACATCACAGGTTCAAAGACTACTAGAGTTAGACCTGAGGTTCTCGTTCAGATGATCTGAAGACGAAATATATCAAAATTGAACATCACAGGTACAAAGATTACTAGAGTTAGACCGAAGTTTCTCGTTCTGATGATTTGAAGACGAAATATATCAGAATTAAAGATCACATGTTCAAAGATTACGAGAGTTAGACCCGAGTTTCTCGTTCGGATAAACTGACTACGAAATATATCAGAATTGAACATCACAAGTTCAAAGATTACTAGAGTTAGACCGAAGTTTCTCGTTCGGATGATTTGAAGACGAAATATATCATAATTGAACATCACATGTTCAAAGATTACTAGAGTTAGGCCGAAGTTTCCCGTTTGGATGACTTGAATACGAAATATATCAGAATTGAACATCACAGGTTCAAAGATTACCAGAGTTAGACCTGAGTTACTCGTTCGGATGAACTGGAGACGAAATATATCATAATTGAAAATCAGAGGTTCAAATATTATTAGAGTTAGACATGAGTTTCTCGTTCGGATGATTTACAAAAGAAATATATCATAATTGAACATCACGTGTTCAAATATTACTACAGTAAGACCTGAGTTTCTCGTTCGGATGAACTGGAGACGAAATATATCAGAATTGGACATCACAGGTTCAAAGATTACTAAAGTTAGACCTGAGTTTATCTTTAGGATGATCTGAAGACGAAATATATCAGAATTGAACATCACAGGTTCAAAGATTACTAGAGTTACACCTGAGTTTCTCGTTCGGATAAAATGAAGACGAAATATATCAAAATTGAACATCACAGGTTGAAAGATTACTAGAGTTAGACCCGTGTTTCTCATTCGGATGAACTGGAGACGAAATATATCAGAATTGAACATCACATGATCAAAGATTACTAGAGTTAGACCCGTGTTTCTCATTCGGATGAACTGGAGAAGAAATATATCAGAATTGAACATCACATGATCAAAGATTACTAGAGTTAGACCCGTGTTTCTCATTCGGATGAACTGGAGACGAAATATATCAGAATTGAACATCACAGGTTCAAAGATTACTAGAGTTAGACCCGAGTTTCTCGTTCGGATGAAATTGAGACAAAATATATCAGAATTGTACATCACAGGTTCAAAGATTACTAGAGTTAGACATGAGTTTATCGTTCGGATGATCTGAAGACGAAATATATCATAATTGCACATCACAGGTTCAAAGATTACTAGAGTTAGACCCGAGTTTCTCGTTCGAATGATCTGGAGACGAAATATATCAGAAATGAACATCACAAGATCAAAGATTACTAGAGTTAGACCTGTGTTTCTCATTCGGATGAACTGGAGACGAAATATTTCAGAATTGAACATCACAGGTTCAAAGATTACTAGAGTTAGACCCGAGTTTCTCATTCGGATGAAATGGAGACAAAATATATCAGAATTGGACATTACATGTTCAAAGATTACTAGAGTTAGACCTGTGTTTCTCATTCGGATGAACTGGACACGAAATATATCATAATTGAACATCACATGTTCAAAGATTACTAGAGTTAGACCCGAGTTTCTCGTTCGGATGAAATGGAGACAAAATATATCAGAATTGGACATCACAGGTTCAAAGATTACTAGAGTTAGACCTGATTTTATCGTTCGGATGATCTGAAGACGTAATATATCAGAATTCAACATCACAGGTTTAAAGATTACTAGAGTTAGACCCGAGTTTCTCGTTCGGATAAAATGGAGACGAAATATATCTGAATTGAACATCACAAGTTGAAAGATTACTAGAGTTAGGCCGAACTTACTCGTTCTGATGATTTGAAGACAAAATATATCAGAATTAATCATCACAGTTTCAAACATTACTCGAGTTAGACCCGAGTTTCCCGTTCGGATGAACTGGAGACGAAGTATGTCAGAATTGAACATCACAGGTTCAAAGATTACTAGAGTTAGACCCGAGTTTCTCGTTCGGATAAACTGACTACGAAATATATCAGAATTGAACCTCACAGGTTCAAAGATTACTAGAGTTAGACCGAAATTTCTCGTTCGGATGATTTGAAGACGAAATATATCAGAATTGGACATCACATGTTCAAAGATTACTAAAGTTAGACCTGAGTTTATCTTTAGGATGATCTGAAGACGAAATATATCAGAATTGAACATCACAGGTTCAAAGATTACTAGAGTTACACCTGAGTTTCTCGTTCGGATAAAATGAAGACAAAATATATCAAAATTGAACATCACAGGTTGAAAGATTACTAGAGTTAGACCCGTGTTTCTCATTCGGATGAACTGGACACGAAATATATCAAAATTGAACATCACAGGTTCAAAAATTACTAGAGTTAGACCTGATTTTCTCGTTCGGATGAAATGGAGACAAAATATATCAGAATTGGACATCACAGGTTCAAAGATTACTAGAGTTAGACATGAGTTTATCGTTCGGATGATCTGAAGACATAATATATCAGAATTGAACATCACAGGTTCAAAGATTAGTAGAGTTAGACTCGAGTTTCTCGTTCGGATGAAATGGAGACAGAATATTTCAGAATTGAACATCACCGGTTCAAAGATTACTAGAGTTAGACCCGATTTTCTCGTTCAGATGATTTACAGACGAAATATATCAGAATTGGACATCACAGATTCAAATATTACTAGAGTTATACATGAGTTTATCGATCGGATGATCTGAAGACGAAATATATCAGAATTGAACATCACAGGTTCAAAGATTACTAGAGTTAACATTTCACGTTCAAAATGATATATCATAAATGAACATCACAGGTTCAAAGATTACTAGAGTTAGACCTAAGTTTCTCGTTCGAATGATTTGAAGACGAAATATATCAGAATTGGTTCAAAGATTACTAGAGTTAGACCCGAGTTTCTCGTTCGGATGATTTGTAGACGAAACATATCAGAATTGAACATCACAGGTTTAAAGATTACTAGAGTTAGACCGAAGTTTCTCGTTCGGATTATTTGAAGACGAAATATATCAGAATTGAACATCATAGGTTCAAAGATTACTAGAGTTAGACCGAAGTTTCTCGTTTGGATGATTTGAAGACGAAATATATCAGAATTGAACATCACAGGTTCAAAGATTACTAGAGTTAGACCCAAGTTTTTCGTTTGGATAAACTGACTACGAAATATATCAGAATTGAACATGACTATACTACGCTTTTCGGGATAAGTGCAATAAAAATTCCGAAGACTGTGAAAATGACCATATTATCCTTACTGGAAATTAGTGCAATATATATTATAGAGACTGTGAAAATGACCAGACTACCCTTATCAGAAATAAATAAAGTAAATATTACTGACTGTGAAAATGACCATATTACCCTTTATGGAAATTAGGGTCATAATAAATATTACGGAGACTGTGAAAATAACCAGAATACCCTTATCATAAATAAATAAAGTAAATATTACTGACTGGGAAATGACCATATTACCCTTAACGGAAATTAGGACCATAATAAATATTAAGGAGACTGTGAGAATGACCAGACTACCCTTATCAGAAATAAGTAAACTAAATATTACTGACTGTGAAAATGGCCATATTACCCTTAATGGAAATTAGGGCAATAAATATTATGGAGATTGTGAAAATGACCAGACTACCCTTATCGGAAATAAGTAAAGTAAATATTACTGACTGTGAAAATGACCATATTACCCTTCATGGAATTTAGTACAATAAATATTATGGAGACTTTGAAAATGACCAGACTACCCTTATCAGAAATAAATAAAGTAATATTACTGACTGTGAAAATGGTCATATTACCCTTAATGGAAATTGGGGCAATAAATATTATGGAGACTGTGAAAATGAAAAGACTAGCCTTATAGGAAATAAGTAAAGTATATATTACTGACTGTGAAAGTGACCAGACTACCCTTATCGGAAATAAGTAAAGTAATTATTACATACTGTAAAAATGACCATGTTACCCTTATTGGAAATGAGTGCAATATATATTATGAAGATTGTGAAATGACCATACTACCGTTATCGGAAATAAGTAAATTAATTGCACTTATTTTCAGTAAGGGTAATATTGTAATTTTCACAGTTTGTAATATTTACTTTACTTATTTTTGATAAGGGTAGTCTGGTCATTTTCATATTCTCCTTAATATTTATTGTATAATTTTCCATTAAGGGTAATACGATCATTTTCAGTCTGTAATATTTAGTTTACTTAATTCCGCTAAGGGTAGTCTGGTTATTTTTATAGTTTCCATAATATTTATTGCATTTATTTCCAGTAAGGGTAATATATATTTACTTTGATTATTTCCGATAGGGGTAGTCTGGTCATTTCCACAGTCTCCATAATATTTATTGCACTTAGTCTGGTCATTTTCACAGTCTCCATCATATTTATTGCACTTATTTCCAGTAAGGGTAATATGGTCATTTTCACGGTCTTCGGATTTTTTATTACACTTATTATGATAAGGATAGTATGGTCATTTTCACAGCGTTCGGAAGAAGCAGAAATTTTTGTTGTGGTTTTGTCGAGAAAATCGAGAGAAAAGGTTGGTATTTGTCCAAGTCAAATGTCGTACAAAGTCATGACTTGTTGACTTGGTCTTGATCCTTTTTCTGATATTAATATTCCTAATCATTATCACAAATACAAAATTTATTAACAGTTATAGTTGTTACAAGACTTATTACGGGTGTATCATTGACTGAAAAATAAACTGTGACAAGTTACATTGTGAGAAAATCCTGGTTTTGGTATAGTGAAGACAACAACTCCATTTAAAAGTCGTAATACATGGAATACACTACTTTTTCTCAAAGAGTTGTTGATTTTTATTTTGGTCACGACTCTTTTTACTAAGAGTTGGCCATAATAGTATGTTACGACGTTTCACTGGATTAATGTAGTAAAAAATATAACTTTTTACGACATATACATAAAACGTCGTGAAATAACAGTCGTAAAAAGGGATTTTTCCTGTAGTAACTTCTCGCAGGGATCTTGCTATATTCTCGAGAGATCTTAGTGCTATGCGAGATTCTGCTCCTATAATAGCTAAAAGGTTAGAAGCTTTAGAATTGGATCACATTAGTAGTCGAGTGGAGCCTTTTTGGGAAGGCACTATAGAAGAGCAAGCCAATGCTCTTTACACTAGATTCGATAACTCTCAGAACTTCGACCCATATTCAGAAACTTATATCACTGGTTGGAGAAACCATCCGAACCTTTAGTGGTCTAAGGTCCAGAGTCAAGGTCAGTTTAGTAATTCTAATGTTCCACCAGGTTTTAGCTATATTAAGAATCCTTCAGGACCATCTCAGTTTCAGAATTAGGCCTATAAGAAAATTTTAAGTCTAGAAGAAACTCTCGCCTTGTTTATTCGAAACACTGAAAAGATACACCAATCACTTTCACAAAGTGTAGAAGCTAGTAACAGGATAGGGCACGAAAATAGTCAAGCTATTGCAGAGTTAAAAACGCAGGTTAGTCTGCTAAATGAGTCCTTGAGATAAAAAGGTAGGTTCCCTAGTCAAACATAACCCAACCCTAGAGGATTTTATGAAATAGGTGCAAAACCATCACATCAGTTGAATTCAGTTATAACCCTTAGGAGTGGTAGAGTAGTAGACAATCAGGTAAACATGCCCGATAGACATGCCCGACTAGTGAGCATACCTATAGTAGTACACCCTTTATTAAAGATATGTGTACGCGAAAGCGAAAGCTTAGACCATCCATAGCTTAGGGGACTAATAAAATCTCTGATGATGCCAATTAGGTTCCTGAGAGGCCCTATTTTATGCCTATAGCCCTATTTTAGTACCAACAAAGAGTGAATCCAATTTTAATGACATAATGGAGGTTTTTAATAAAGTTACCATAAACCGTCTGTTACTAGAAGCAATTAGGCAAATGCCGGCTTATGCCAAGTTTATTAAAGATATGTGTACGCGAAAGAGAAAGCTTAGTGTCCCTAAAAAAGCCTTTTTAGCTAGTCATGTAAGTTCGATCATTCAGAACACGACAACTCCTAAGTATAAAGACCCAGGTACCCCTACCATTGTGTGTATGATAGGAAAATATCGGGTAGAAAAAGCTTTACTTGACTTAGGATCTAGTGTGAACTTACTTCCGTACCATGTGTACTTACAACTAGGACTTGGTGAATTGAAACCTACCAAGATAACACTACAGTTAGCTGATAGGTATGTTAAAATTCCTCGAGGTGTGATATAGGATGTTCTAATTGAGGTCGACAAGTTTATATATCCTATGGATTTCGTGGTCTTAGATACCCAACCTGTCCCTGACCCAAAGAACCAGATACCTGTGATTTTAGGTCGCCCATTTTTATTTACGTCTAATGTGATCATAAACTGTCGAAATGGTATTATGAATCTATCTTTTGGTAATAGACTATTGAGTTAAACATTTTTAATGTCAATAAGCTACATTCTGAGATAGATGACACGTGCATTGAAGAGGTGAACATGATAGGAACCTTAATTCAGGAGTCATTACCAAACATCGTATCGGAAGATCCATTAGAGAGTTGTCTAGACCACTTTAGCATGGATTTCGACGAAGATAACAACATTGAATAAATAAATGCTTTGTTGGATTCTATTCATGTGTTAGATATTGATAAATATAAAGCTAGGGTCGAACCATTACTAGATTTTGGATATACCTTAATCCATTATTTAGAAGAGCATGAAGAGCCTCCTAAGTTAGACCCTAATTATGCATTTTTAGGCCCATTTGAGACTTTGCCTATGATTATAGATTCCGATTTGGATAGTAATCAGAAGAGTGTACCAGTGACCGTGCATCAAGACAATAAGGAATCTTTAGGGTGTACCATATCGGATATGAATCCTACAGTTTGTATACAACATATGCATTTAGAGGATAAACCACCTGATAATAACATAAAAAAAGGAATTGACCTTTTTGAGGAAACTCATGGTCTAGAAATTAGGAATATTGTGACTAGTCTATCTAGAGACACCAAAAATTCTAAGTTTAGGGGTGGACTTGGAATATAATAATATATGCCTCTACCATTTCACAAGAGTATCTTCATAGAGAAGTTCACTTGTTACAAACCCATCCTATGGTTGATGCGGTTTACCCAGGCTATGATACTCAGATTGACTTTTTTTTTCCACCAAATATTTTTCAACCAATTGTGGGAACGTATGAGTTTCATATGTGTCAGTTATTAAGTGTTGAGACTAAGCCTAAGTACTTTAGGATATTAGAAGCGACACATTTGCTTAAGAATGACCGCCGCACTCATTGTGGTCAATTGTGTGAGTCAAAACTGATTAACTTAGAGGATCCTCAATTTCAGGCTATTATTTTGTGCTTCTAAATTTTTTCAGACCTTAGGACCTGGTATTTTAGATCTTAATTATGAGGAGGTGCACCCCATGAAAACATTTTATTTAGACCCCTTTATTGAACCTGAACTACAACTAGATGTAGTTGTTTTAAATAGGAAACTAGGCAAGGGTGTGCTATATTTATTCACTTTCTTGGTTTGTTGCAGTTTCCTTTTATCTGTGTTAACACTTTTTGATGCAGATGATCCACAGTTGTTTCGGTTATTGCTTTATGATATGAGGTGATTAATTCTTTCTTATGTCTGGCTGAAGACGTTAAACTTAGCATTTCTTGGGAGGTAACCCATGCTCATGCAACAAGGTAATATCTTTCCTTATCTCTTTTGCTTCAAATGGTAATAGTTTCTCATTGTCCAAGCTTTAATTTTATCTTTAGAACATTGAGGACAATGTTAGATTTAAGTTTGGGGGTATGGGAGAAACTTGTTAGTTGCTTTAGTAAACTCCAGAGCCTAGAAATTTATGCTTATTAAGGATGTCACTAACCAATCTAAGTGGATAGAAGAATTTTAGTTGTAGGAGTTGAGGAACTAATCTGATTAGATGGAAATATCTAAAGAGTCTATTCATAAAAGCACATAGCTCGGGTGTTAGAAATAACATGGTAGTTTCGCTATATCTCATTGAGTCCTTTTCACTTCTATTTTTATTTTGTTTTATTTTTAAAATATGTTTCTCTGAGTGATTAGGTGGGGCTCATGATTCAAGTTGTGTTACCACTGCTAGGATGAAATAGAGTGATTGAGATACAAAAAAAAAACCAGACCAATTAGACCAATCGGAATAAATATTAACACTTGGATAGCAATATGTGTGTGTTCTCCCTGTCTCCGTCTCCTAAACAAGCGTGGAACGCAGGATCCACAGAAATTACCATGTAATTTGCTGACAAGAAGCATGTGCTTGGATCCACAAGATCTAATCATGTTGTTAGTTCCTAAAAAAAGTGTGTATTAATGTTCAATAAATCGACCGCTGGTTCCCTTGTATATGCCAGACGAGTTGATCTAGAATTAGGACTATCGACCATTGGTTCCCCTGTATATGCCAGTTGTGTTGATATTAGTCAGACCAATGTATCAGTCCATTAGGATAGGTTTATTTTGGCAGTGGCCTTCAGACAGATATGAGAAACACCATTCACCTAGTCAACATCAAAACCATCTACGTTTTTCTCTATATCCATCTTCTTAATCTATCCATGTGATTTGTTGACTCCGGATATTGATGTCCATAGTGCAACTATATGAGTAGAGATCTGTCACTTATATATGAATTTTAGTATGTGAGTGCAAAATCTTGTACATCAATTGGAATTTCACATCAGGGTACTTCCTCCTGTAGTCAATAGGTATGCAAACCAAGGAGATTCTTTAGTGCTATTCCAAGGTTCTGCATAGATATCTAGGATCTAGAGTAAAATGTTTTGTGGGTATATCACTTGTAAGCCCTCCCGAGACTATAACTCGGCCACTAGGGCCACCTAGGGGTTTAAAGGATTGTTGCATACGCTAAATGCAATCGACGATGCCTGAGACAGTGAGTTAGGATTTTATTTTAGATTTTCTCGGGACTAGAAACTATTAAGTTTGGGGGTATTTGATAGACGCATTTATGTGTCTATTTTGATCTCGATTTTCTATATTGTTAGTATCCATTTTTGTATTTGTTTGATTATTTTATGTTTTTGTAGGTCTTCTTGGAGAAATAAACATGCGCAGAAAAATTGGCTCGAAAAGTGGTATTTGGACCCCCCCCCCACGAGAGGAATTACTACAGGAACCCGGAGGAACCTGCTATTCCCATCAAATGGATAAGGGGAACCCAGATGATAAGGGGTAACCCCAGGGCAACTACTATTGGCACACCTGAACTGGATAGGGGGAGGCTATCTTCAATAATTCAAATTTCAGGATTTTGCGGGAAAATATTTCAGTTACGAACATAATTTGGCTTCGATTTTTGGTTTATCTCTGGACAGATTCAATTACTATATTTAGTTGGACTGAACTCTAAATGCGTAAATAGATCTTGCCTAAGTAATTTAATGGATCAAAGTGGGCTGGATAACCGATTCTCGACACACAGAGGAATAATAGTTTTCTCGGGTTTTTAGAGCCTGAGAAGTTTTAAGGCAAATATGGAAGTTGCATGGGAGTTAAGAGAAAAATATATTTTTTGCAAGATTTGGCTCTATCAGATGGAAGTTTGAGTAGACAAGGAATCTCAGCAGTCCCATAGGAAATAAAGAAAAATAAGAAGAGAATGCCGTAACTTGCAAGGAAGGAAACAAAAGATTTCGTGAAGACTAATCAACTCTGTTGTGTATAAATAGAGAGATACGAGTTCAGGAAATGAGGTCGAGACCTTGGTACACTTTAGAGAAGTTTCAGAGAGCTTAGAACCCAAACAGAAGAGAAAGAAAAATTCACAAGCGAGCTGCAGACGAAGAAGAAGAACATAGAACAACACCTTAGAGCAGTCGCAGGAACCGTCACCTATTCTTTCATATTCAATCTCTTTTGTAACAATTTTTCCAACAATTAATAGAGTTCACAACAGTTCTGTTAAAGGTTTATCTGTAACAGTGACTTCTGTAACAATTATATCCGTAACAAAGTCGTTGCTTTAGTAGTTTTCTCTTGTTTTTCACCCTTTTGAGCTATGAAAACCTACTTTGAGCACGTGAATAACATGAGGAGATAAACCCCTTTGCTGAGGCGACTGAGGAAGCTATTTTTCCAACCAATATGTGGTAATATCTATTTAATTAATTTCTGCAATTTTTTTATAATTATTTGCATTGAATCAAAATTGAAATAATAGTTTTTTTTAACTCGTTGTATTTTCACTTGATGGTGCATGCTTAGCTTAAGGCTCTTGATGTTTCATGGTTGAGATTAACAACTAGTATTTTGAAAATTAACTTTTGGCAATATTTAAGAATCAATTGAATGTATGAATTGCATGATAATTATTAATATTGAATCACATAAAAATTGGAAAAATAGTGGAATCGTAGTCTCAGTGTTCTCAAAAATCTTGGTATCAACTTTATTTGCAGTTTTATAAGAATTTTGAGTCTAAAACCAAAATATCTACAAGTATTTAACGAATAAATTTTCTTACCACTGTAAAAAAACAACATCAGTTACCTCGTTAACAAAATTCTGGTGTCTGTGTTATTTCTTTTCCGCATTATATTTTTTTTATATAATTAAAATATCACAGTTTGCGCATTAAGATCAATCAATTAAAATATACAACCTTTGGTTGTTGATTTACATTGATTGACACTTGAACATTGGTCTTTGGTACCGTTCAAATAACTCCTCTTATATTCAATCAGGCTCGCAGATTTCTATTTTCTGATCGCGGATTGAATTAAGAGTTAGAGATATAAAACTCTTTGATATACTTTATTCTAGATTGAGTCTGACTGTCTAGTTGATTCTCTAGAAAGTGTATTGGAGTAAGTCCTCTCAGATTTCCAAACGAATTGTTGAGTGTGGTTGTTAGACCCACGTATTTTCACATGTAGCAAGGTTTTTGAAAGGATTTCATCTAATGGGTTTATTTCTAAAAAAGAAATTGGATTTTGTTAGTGGACATAAAGAAGATTTGGTATGTTTTGAGAAGTTTAATATTGGAAATATCTTTGATGGTCTTGGTGAAGGTTTTGACACTCTTACAAGAATCTTCTATGCTAACATCCATGATGTTAATTTTGAGGACATGGAATTCAAGACTATGGTAAATACAGAAAGAATTCTTGTTAATATATAGTTGATTTCAAGGATTACAAATATTACCTTAGGAAGTTTTCGCCTTCCAAGACCTAGTCATGAAAGACCGTATTATGAGACCATTTCTAATGGTCTTTGTGGTAAGAGTGTTGATTGGAATGAAGGAAAATTTCCTACTAATCACCTTAGTCTCGCCTTAATGTCCTTTGGTAAACTTGGTATATCTAATCTTTATCCCTTTACGATTGAGAATTCTCGTTGGAGTCGTGAGTTTGCGGAGTTGGTCTATTTCCTTGAGTTGGGAACTCAATGTATCGACATCTATAGGTTTTTCGTTTATCAAATGTTGTCGATGACGTCTTCCAATAAGAAACTAGGCTATCCTTACTTGATTGAGTGAATCTATCGCGTTTTCTACATTGCTCCCATTGGCAACTTTATTAGAACTCCCAAGCTTGTTCATCCTTGTAACTTCAAACGTATGAGGTAGAATGCTTGCAAAAGACAAAGATGTGACACTCTTGATGGCTCGAGTGATTTTTCCTCGATGAAGATTCTTCATCAAATTTACAAGGTTGTTTGTAAGATTAATGCCAAGATAAGATGTGTGCAAGAACAGTTACATGTGATTTCTACTAAGTTTCCTGATATCAAGGAGGACGTGGACAAGATTCATGCCGCATTTATGGTCTCCGATGATGAAGATGATGATTAAAATTTCATGTCTTATTTATTTTGTCTAAGAAACTTCTTATGAGAAGTATTTTTAAGAAGGATAGCAATGCCTACAATTACTAACTTGAAGTGCATAGTTTCATAATGTAACACAGGGCAAGCACAGGTCAATCCTCAAGTACAAGTTGGGTGTAAGTCGAAGCTATGGTCTTTACTACAACTGATTCAAAGTGGAGGTAACAAAAGGGTTGTTTTGTCGATATGACTAGCAGGTGGGTTGTAACTGAAATAGTAAAATAGGATGCAAACCAAGATGTAAGTAAAACAAATGGAAGAAGGTACTAGGGCAGTTGCATCCACTACTAACACTAGTTATTATACTAATGATACTAACCTTGTCCTTATAACCGATAACAGGGGAGATGCAAGTCTTCTGTATATATAAGGTAAATCTGATGTGAATAAACCAATCGCAACATAGGTATCGCCCCTAAGCATTAACTGTTTGTTAAGGCACAACTAATCAAAAGGTCAATATATGTGATGAAGCATGAGCTGCAGTTCGACAACACAGGATTTTTATAACTACAATGGATGCATGGCATACACTGTAAAAGTAAGTGTTGAAGCCCCTAAGATTGAATTATATTCTAAATCATTTAAGCACAACAAGATTATTATCAAGATCATGAATAACAAGCAGTAATCTAGGGCTTCATCTCAACCCTAGCAACAGTAATTAGAACATGATGATAATACTGAAGAAAAAAAAACATAAACTACAGCTTGGTGCACCGCTAATCCGGGAATGAGTTTATATTATAATGCCTTCTCTATTTGTATACAATTTTCACTCAATCACTTAGAATTTGATAATTAGAGAACACCCACTCACCCAAAACATGTTTTATGACAAACTCCTTCTGCAATTCAGACATGCAACTCTTGATTTGATGTTTGCTTTTTCTATTGAAGATAACCCTAACTCTATCCCTCTCAGTCATAGCTTCTAGGGTTACTGTGTATGACAATGGAGAAGATATGATGGATAAAGATAGAGATTAGAGGGTTGATTGATTAGATAGGTTGGCTGATCTTAAAGGCGGTCGGGAGTGATTGATGGAGATGGAATGGTTGTTTTGCAGAAGTTGGAGAGAAGAAGAAAGTGAATTGAAGGTGGTGTTTGGTTTCTGTTCGATTAGGGAAGGAGATAGGCGTCTAGGGTGTTACACAGGTGTATCAAGAGTTGATGCATCGATTGGATATGTCGTTAGATGCTTAACAACTACATCAAATCTAACGAATCAGGATGGAAACGGGTTTTGGTCATGGATCTTGGTGTTTATCATTTATAGGCCCATATCTTCTTAAAAGACAAAATCTCAAAGCCCACTTCTGCGTATGAGGTGCAAAAGACATTCTTCACTGCCTTCTAGCGGGAGTCTTTGTTGTCTCTCTTTCATTGTCACCAATTCTATGCTCATTTGGCTTCTCCATTCATCCAATCTTTATTTAGTTCCTAAAAACAGAAAGTTAATTAGTAAAAGTATTTATTCTAGAAAACAATGAAAATGCAAAATTTAGGATAATATATGATTTTAAAGCACAAAAGATGAGTTAATTGCCAATAAAAAGGTGTAGAAATATGCAATATTTGGTACTTATCAAATACCCCCAAACCTGAATTTTACTTGTCTTCAAGCGAAACAGAAAATAAGAAACCCTAACTATACCACTTCCGCTGGTCTCTCGAATGCATTTAGCGAATGCACTAAGCCTTTAAACCCCTAGGTGTCTGTAGTTGCAGGAAATCCTACACTACACCCCTCACAAGAATTCATAATAATCACAACATCTTTTAAAGATTTAAGAACAACACTTTTATTAATTGATTCACAAAAATGTTACAAGAAATGGAAGAAAACAAGAATACAATCGCTCTTTAAACTTTCTCTCTCCTCAAAACTTTCTGAACACTCTCAAATTGATCTATCCCTTCTGAGTCTATTAGTTCTATTTTTATAGGGTAGTTACATAGTGGATGACAGCTAAGCTGTCCTTTAATTTCGGATATGACTTGTAGTAATCTCGCAAGCTTATTAGTGATACTTCTTCGCAACCCTCTTTCATTCGCAAGATTATCACACCTTATTCATGTTTATACTACCGTCATCTATTACGTTACTTTCCTAACCATTCTGCGACATTTGTAATGAGTTGTTGAGAATTTCGCAAGAGTGTTTTTGTTAACTTCGCAAGACTGTTGCTTCTGCGATATTCTGATATGACATCTTTCCACTTCTCATATCTTCTCTGCGAAGGGGATAATATCATGAGAATCTTATTTCTTCAGAATGCCGCAACTTCCCATCTTTCCATATTCTTCTATTCTGACACGATTCTGCATTCTTCGCCAAATTTACTACACGTTTCCCTTCTTCCATCCATCTTCTGACACGTCCTTTTCAACGGTTGTATTTCAACTGTTCACGTCTAATCTTCGCATTAAATGTGTTTATCTTCTCGAGTATTCTTCTCTCTATATATACTCTTTTCATTCTTCTCTACTCTTCTTTTTTACTTTATTTCTTATTTTCTCTGCAACTTTCTTCACTGTTCTTCCGTGAATTCCGCTCCTGCTAATGTAACTTTTCTCAATTCTTATCTTTTCAAATTTTACTTTGTTCTCCATTCCCATACTAAAAAATGCCTCCATCCGGTCGTAAGAATGAGATTGCCTTTGAAAAGGCTCAAAAGAAACTTAAAAATAGAGGTTTTACTCTATCTCGCATTCCCGGTCAGAACCCTAAATCTGAGCTTATTGCCAAATTATTTTCTGATCATCCCTGCAATCATAGTCTCGCTAGGTCAACTTGAAGATGGACTTCCCATTCCCCTTTATGATCCTGAGCTCCCCTTGTTTTATGAAATTCTTTCTCATGCGAAGTTCTCGCGAGCTGTGTACCAATTGAGTGGGGATTACATTCATCTAATGCTCGAGTTTGGCACTCGCGCTGCTGGTAAGGAATCTCTTTACCTCACTGAAGTTAAGAATCCTAAATTCGTTGAAGTTGTGATTATACATGAGAAATATACTGTAGAAAACTTCTTTGCGAATAATGAAGTAATTCCTATGAAGAGAGACAATACTTGTTGGGGTGTTCGCTTACATAAGAGAGATAATGTTGCTGATGACAAATTACTCATGCAAGACATTGACTGGCATCCTGGCAATAATTCTACCCCGCGTCATTCTAATGATAACAAGTGGTGTGTTTTCCCCTTAATTCTAGAGGGTCCGTATATTTATGGTTCTCATGTCTTACCTGCGAATCTCGCAGAGTACCGACCCTGGGTATTCAACTGGCCCGAAAAGGATGTATAGGTATATTTCCACCTTTTTCTTGAATCATTATTATTATTTTTCTTATACTCTTACATATGTTCTCGCTAATCACTCCAATATTTTTACGTAATTGCGAAATTACCAGATTGAGAGGCCGAAAGAAAGCTACACGAAGTTTGGGAAAGCTAGTACTTTATCAGCTTTTCAATCAATCACAGATGAAGTAAGAAATATTCTTTTAAGATTCTTGACAATATATTGTTGCCTCTATTTCTTATCTTTATCTATGTTTGAAGGCTATTGGTGACATAGAGGAACCCTCCAAGGTTGCGAAGAGCAAGGGTAAAGGTAAAGGAAAAGGTGCTCCTCGCAAGGAGAATTCTGCTCCTCCTCCTTTAAACAAACAAAACGTTCAATCTCCTTCTCCCTTAATTCCTCAAGATAGCGAAAGTTCCAGTGACAATAATAATGATGATGATAGTGGCAATGACGATATCTCTTCTGCAAAAGAATCTTTTCAACCTGAATCTTCCATGGATCATCTGTCCGGCATTTTTGCTAACACTATGCACGGTATTGGGAATGATGCTTTTACTAGTACGTGCCATACCCTCGCAAGAATCTGCGATGCTCCTATACTGATTGATAATGATTCTCTTCGTGGAGTTTCGAGATCAGTGACTCCTAGTCTCTTAAATTCACTTAGAACTCTGGTATATTTTAATTTCCTCGCTTCCTCTCCATACTTAGAGTTTTAGCTATGTTTATTTTGGTAACCTTTGCTTTTTCTTCACAAGCTAGAAGGGCTTCTTTCGCCGTTGCCTAAGATTTAGAGAAGAGGCGTATAGCTTATGAAAAGAGGAATACAAATCTTCGCAATAAAAATGAAGAATTAAAATCTGAATCTGCTGAACTTCGCAAGAATAATGGAAAATTGGAAGCTTAAGTTGCTAAGCTTCGCAAGAAGAATAAACAGATAGAAATTGATGTTTCAAGCAACAAACACAAGACATTTGATCTTGAAAAATCCAACAAGCAACTCTATGGTAAGAATTTTTCCCTCTTTCTCTTAATTCTTTTATCCCATTGTTTTAGCTTATTCAAGAAACCATTTTTGAAGATATTTATGGTCTTACTGATGAGGCTATACTCCTCCATTCTTTTCCTGAACCTATAGATGAGGATACCCTTCTTGATCGCCTTAATAATTCCTTAAATAGTTATTCAAATGACAAGATTGAATCTCCTTCCATAAATAACCTCAGATCCAAACTTCGTCTTTTAGAAATTGACCATAGGTCTAGTTTGAGTGCATCTAATACGTTTAAACGTCATTATCTTAACTCCAAAGAAGAAATCAATAGTTTAAGAGCCAAGAATAGTAATCTTATAGAAGAAAAAGATCGTATATCTAGACAAGGTGCTCAAACCTTAGCGGAATTCCATGAAACTCTTCTCGAAGTTCAAATTGAAAGAGATAGACTTATTTGCGAGAATAGTGATCTTGTTGAAAGGGAAAACCAAATTCGCCCCCACCTTCTCATTAGTAACGATGATGAATTTGCTTGGGCTGCGAAGATTCTTGATGATGCCAGAAATAATTTTGGTGTAGATGTTAGTCTTCAAGCTGAGCATTCTGCCCTGATTAAGTATATGATATCTGAAAGAGAAGGTTATTACTCTTGTTTTTCTACTAATCCATTTCTTTAACTGAATCTCCACTATTTCACTGATTTGTTGTTACTTGTTCGCAGAATTGGAAAGAAGACTTCGCCAAAGAATTGAAGAATTGGAAGCTGACAAGGGGAAGCTTGCAAAGGACCTTTCTTCTTGCAATGAGAAATGTTCTAGACTAAAGAATCAACTGAAGATCACCGCTGCAAACTTTAGTATCGATGCTATTGGTTTTCGCAACAATACCATTAGGATGGTTTGCGATGACCACAAGATTCCTCATTCCGCATATCCTTATCTTATGGATGGAATTACAGAAAAGATTCCTAACCTAGTCATTTCTGAGAGTGAAGCTGAAGAATCTGAAGAAGAAGAGAAAGAACAATCTGGCGAAGACGGTGAAGAAACCATTGAGAAATAACTTTTATTTCTTTCTTCAATTCTTTTGTAATATTTGTAAATTTGTTCCTTTCTCCTTGTAATATATGACTGCGAATTTCTCCAGTTTCTAATGCTCCTTAATGTATGGATTTCCCTTGTCTCTATCTGCATTCATTAACAAACAATTCTTTTTTGCAATATGGTTAATCAATATAATTATTAATTCTTAACTATTTGCGTAAATCTGTTATATAAAGACGAATAACAATTTTGTCATTTTGTTCATTCCCATACTTGCCTCTGTTATTCGATCTGTGATATGACAGATTTAAGAAAATTTATGCCTCAGTTTTGCAAATATTTCTGCATAATCTCACAACCATGTATTTCATGAAGCACTTTCTCTTATGATCTTATTTTGCCTTCCCAGTTAAAGGTTTTATTTTGCCACGTTTTGTCTTTGCGACAAAATCGCAGGACGTTCTTACACTTGCATGTAAAAACCCATTGATCTTGCCATATCCGCATTTTGTCAATTTTGTTGCGACAATATGACAGGCCTAAGTTTTCTTGCGAAAACAAAGCCCCATGATATTGCCATCTAGCGACGAAATCGCAGGACGTCTTTACACTTTCATGCAAAAACCCATTGATCTCGTCTTATCTTTTATCTAGTATTGTTGCCTCTTCAGGAATGTTGCACAAATATGACAAGCCTAGATATTCTTGCGAACATAAAGTCTCATGACATTTGCGTCTTTAAAACACTTATCAGCTCCCTAATAGAGGGTGCCGCTTATCTTCCCCCTGGTTGCCCCTTCAAGGAGACGTACATCGGCCATACAAGACTAGATCCTCCCATCCAGTCTTAACAACAACCAGTTGCTTTTTCATACTCTTATCCCTTTTTCCTATATGGCTTATGGTTACAAGACTGCACCCTAAGTGGGGTTTTCTTCCGGCCAAATGCATCATAGTCAAAACTTTCCAAGAATGGCCTGGGTAGTTTCATACGCCCCGGGCACTCTTGGATCAACCGTGTACCTCAGCGCTTTGATCATACTCTGCACTCCTTAGAAGAGACCCTCGGACGTCCAATCTAAATCATAATAGTTTAGATTGAAAATCCAAGGTACCTCTCCTGGATGAGCTTTCATAGGCCCCAAATCTCCATGACTCAGGTTCCAGCAGAAGTATAACCTTATCCATGAGCCATGCAACATATACCCCATTATATGACGCACTTTAGGTCTTATATTTGCCTCTTGCAAAATTTTATTCGCGAACTAGGGTGTACGCCATAAAGGTTAGTCCCATTCTAATATGTCATTTTTTTATTTTGCATTACAACTCTTGTATGATTTTTCAATCTCATCTTTCCATTGAGTAAAAACATATTTTTTGAAGAATTTTCTTTTACAAATCATTCATATGTCTCTTAAATTTCACAATTTAGAATTTTTTACCTTTACTACTTACTACTTTCTAATTATGCTTTTTTGTTGTGTTTTGCTACTTTCTTCGCATCTGCGATATGCTCGCCATCTACTGTTTTCAGTACGTGTTGACTTCGCAACATTCCTTCTTCTCTATGCACTATTGTGTCAACCATCAATCTCTCACTTCTTTGCCTTTGTTTGATTTTTTATTTCCAATTATTGTTTTTCGCAGCTCTATCCTCGCAAGATTCCACATCAATTTCATAACATTTATTCCCTTCAGCCCAATCTCCTTTTATGACTCCAACACCATTGGGATGAGGAAACTTGATGCACTGGTGGTAAGTTGACGATACACCTAGAATCCCATATAGCCAAGGTCGGCCAATTAAGGCATTATACGGCGATTCTACGTCGATGACACAGAATTGGATCTTAGAAGATATCCCCTTTAATGGAATTCGTATAGTGATTTTACCTTTAGGCTTATTGGTTGTACCATTAAAGCCATAAATTTTGTAAGTTGACGGTACCATCTATTCGTCTCTGCCTCCCATTGTCTTATAAGTATGATAGAATAGAATATCCACAGAGCTTCCGGTGTCAATTAAATATCTATTGATCGCCCATGAATCCCCAGGTTCATCATCCTCATCTTCATCTTCTTTATGTTTTGGGTTTATCTGTAATCTCACCACTAATGGATTGTCATGCATTTCGCCAGGCTCAGGTACTTCTTGCGCGGTGAAGGAAATAGTCTGTTTTTGCCATTCTTCAAGCGGCGAAGCTTTCGCTATATTCATAATTTCTCTCCCATCCGCATCTCTCGCAAAAACCCTGCTTAGAAAATTGTCGTGGAAATCTTCGATTGTCTTATATGAATGTACGATGGAGTTACAAAACAAATTTTTCGCCTTTGCTCCAACTTCTATCACGAATGTTTCTCCTCCCTTTATTGTATTCACTCTGCAAATTTCTGGCGCTACTGGTAATTGCTGAGACTGTGGATGCCCTATTAGAAAATGGTTTAATTTTCCCTGGTCTATCATCCTTAGAATGATTCTCTTTATATTCCTGCATTCATTTGTTGAGTGACCATGAAAATGATGATAAGAGAAAAATTATTGACTTTGATTATTCAAATGTGGATCTTTTCCCATATTCCAGGGCGCTGGTATATTTTCCATTAAGATTATTGCCTCCCAAATTTTCTTTACTCTAGCATTCAGAGGCGGCATCTTAATTTCTTCCCATATTTCCCTCTGACTTCCTTGCCCTCTATTATAACTTTGTCGCTGACCATCATAAGTCTCTTGTGGCTGATCAAGCCTCTGAATCTTATTATTTCCACCTCGACTAAATTTTTTTCTTTCTCTTTCGAAATCTTCTTGATCTCTGCTTACCATAGCTACTAATTTTTGTTGACCATCATCCATACTTTTTTTTTGCTTCACCTGCGAAGTGCTCGCTACTGTATTTATCAGTCTGGGAAGTAGGCTCGTGTTTGCTGCAATTGAGCTGGTGTTCACAATAGGATATGATTCCATATCATTTTGTTTCTCCTCCAAAGCAATGTACTCTTCCTGCAATTCTCGCAGCTCTGTCATTGTAATGGTATTTTTGATTGTGAAGATTTGAACGTATAACGGATTGGTTGTGAACATTGCATTAATGAATTGTAAAATGAGATATCTCTCATCCACATGGCCTGCCATTTCACTGCACATTGTCTTCCACCTTATGGTTAGATGTTTTAAGCTTTCGCCAACCCTTTGCTTTAATCCAAATACATCTTCAATGCCAGGTCGCGAAGAATTGTTACTTATATATGCTCCCAAGAACGTAGTCTGCAAATGGTTGAAAGAAGTTATAGTATTTTTAGGTAAACCTTCGAACCATTTCAGCGCTTCGCCTGTTAGACTGGATGCAAAATATTTGCACAATACATCATCATGATTTTCCCACTGTAGCATACATATCACATAAGCTTTGATATGTTGATTAGCACAAGTAGTACCATCAAATATATTGGTCAACGCTGGCAAATTGCACTTTGGGGGTATTCCTCCTAACTGCACTTCTTGGGTGAATGGAGTTTTCGCAGCTTCTTCAATGGCTTCATCAAGTTTTCTTCTGCATCCCTCTCTACTATTGTTTAACATCCCTCTCATTTCTGCTAACTCTCTTAAGATCTATTCATTTACACCTGGATTTTGTCCCATTGGCCTTTTCAGTACATCTTCCCTTCTTCTGCGTTCATGTCTTTCTTGCCTTGCGAGATTTTGTGCTTCTTCTTCATCATATTCATTCTGTCTTCTTCTGCAATTTTCTCATTCACCTCCTTCTTGAATTCACAAATGATTATGTCTTCCATTTTCCCCTCTACGATTTTGATCATTCCTCACTATTTCTCTCCGTTGTCTTTCATCTCTTCTTTGTATTTTGTCTTATTCTTCATTGATATTACCATTGTTGCGATTTTGTTCGCGCCTTCTTTCTCGATTGTCATGATTATTCTGGCGTATTACCTCTTGAAGTTCTTGTTCTTCCACCTCTGTTCTCAACCTTTCTCTTTTGCAAGCTAGGCGTGCTTGTTCAACATAATGCCTTTCCATTTCATCCTAAATTATTCTTCGATCCCTTTGAATTTCTATCTCACGTAATATTCTCCTTCCTTCTTCTCGATTTTATCCACCATCTTGGTTGTTTCCATCTCCTTGATTTCTATTGTCACATCTTCCATCCAAAGTTTCGCTACATGGGACATAACGGTCATTAATCATCTCTTCCCCTTCATAATGCTCTTCATTCGGATTTTGCATTTCCTCTCGAATATTTTCGCCAGCATTTCTCATAGGTGAATTTCGCCTTGCTCCTCCTATAACTGATCTTGGATTCAATCTTGCAGTACTTCTTGATCTTCTATTTTGTAACCTCATATTCTCCATTCTTAGTTCATGATTTTGTCTCGTTAAATTTGCGCGCTCTTCCGCCTCCAATCTCATTTCTTCTTGTACTCTTTGTCTTAATCCTCCAATGTTTCATTTTCATCATCTCTATGAACTAATCCTCCAACCATTTCTTGATCTCTTTCTTCTCTCGCCTTTCATTTCTTAATTGCCGATCTTCTACTTCTTCTATTGAATCTGATCGCCAAGTGTGCACACTTACTCTATCATAATCCGGTGTTTGCTGATTTGGCTGTTGAACTTGATTTTCTCCATGATTTCTTGTTCTATTTCTTCTTTTTCTTAATCTTGAAGATTCTCCTATTTCATTTGTCTCTCCTTCTACAAGTCTTTTACTCCTCCTTACGGTTGTTGGTTTTTCTGATGTATTTCTTCTTCTAGCCATTTCTTCGACGAATTGTACAAAACTACGTAAAATTCTCCACCGACTTCTTCAGATTCTCAAAAATCACAATATCAATCTTTATTTTAGAAACATCCTTGTTTATAGCGCCAATATGTAGTTGCAGGAAATCATACACTACACCCCTCACAAGAATTCATAATAATCAACACATCTTTTAAAGATTTAAGAACAACACTTTTATTAATTGATTCACAGAAATGTTACAAGAAATGGAAGAAAACAAGAATACAATCGCTCTTTAAACTTTCTCTCTCCTCAAAACTTTATGAACACTCTCAAATTGATCTATCCCTTCTGAGTCTATTAGTTTTCTTTTTATAGGGTAGTTACATAGTGGATGACAGCTAAGCTATCCTTTAATTTCGGATCTGACTTGCGGTAATCTCGCAAGATTGTTAGTGATACTTCTTCGCAAACCTCTTTCGTTAGCAAGATTATCACACTTTCTTCATGTTTATACTACCGTCATCTATTACGTTACTTTCCTAACCATTCCGCGACATTTGTAATAAGTTGTTGAGAATTTCGCAAGAGTGTTTTTGTTAACTTCGCAAGACTGTTGCTTCTGCGATATTCTGATCCGATATCTTTCCTCTTTTCATATCTTCTCTGCGAAGGGGAGAATATCATGAGAATCTTATTTCTTCAGAATGCCGCAACTTCCCATCTTTCCATATTCTTCTATTCTGACACGATTCTGCATTCTTCGCCAAATTTACTACACATATCCCTTCTTCCATCCAGCTTCTGACACGTCCTTTTCAACCGTTGTATTTCAACTGTTCACATCTAATCTTCGCATTAAATGTGTTTATCTTCTCGAGTATTCTTCTCTTTATATATACTCTTTTCATTCTTCTCTACTCTTATTTTTTACTTTCTTTCTTATTTTCTCTGCAACTTTCTTCACTGTTCTTCCGTGAATTCCGCTCCTGCTAATGTAACTTTTCTCAATTCTTATATTTTCAAATTTTACTTTGTTCTCCATTCCCATACTAAAAAATGCCTCCAGCCGGTCGTAAGAATGAGATTGCCTTTGAAAAGGCTCAAAAGAAACTTCAAAATAGAGGTTTTACTCTATCTCGCATTCCCGGTCAGAACCCTAAATCTGACCTTACTGCCAAATTATTTTCTGATCATCCCTGGAATCAGGGAAAGATCATAGTCTCACTAGGTCATCTTGAAGATGGTCTTCCCATTCCCCTTTATGATCCTGATCTCCCCTTGTTTTATGAAATTCTTTCTCATGCGAAGTTCTCGCGAGCTGTGTACCAATTGAGTGGGGATTACATTCGTATAATGCTCGAGTTTGGCACTCGCGGTGCTGGTAAGGAATCTCTTTACCTCACTGAAGTTAAGAATCCTAAATTCGCTGAAGTTGCGATTATACCTGCGAAATATACTATAGCAAAATTCTTTGCGAATAATGAAGTAATTCCTATGAAGAGAGACAGTACTTGTTGGGGTGTTTGCTTACATAAGAGAGATAATGTTGCTGATGACAAATTACTCATGCAAGACATTGACTAGCATCATGGAAATAATTCTACCCCGCGTCATTCTAATGATAACAAGTGGTGTGTTTTCCCCTTAATTCTAGAGGCTCCGTATATTTCTAGTTCTCATGTCTTACCTGCGAATCTCGCAGAGTACTGACCCTGGGTATTCAACTGGCCCGAAAAGGATGTAGAGGTACATTTCCACCTTTTACTTGAATCATTATTATTATTTTTCTTATACTCTTACATATGTTCTCGCTAATCACTCCAATATTTTTACGTAATTGCGAAATTACCAGATTGAGAGGCTGAAAGAAAGCTACACGAAGTTTGGGAAAGCTAGTACTTTATCAGCTTTTCAATCAATCACATATGAAGTAAGAAATATTCTTTTAAGATTCTTGACAATATATTGTTGCCTCTATTTCTTATCTTTATCTATGTTTGAAGGCTATTGGTGAGATAGAGGAACCCTCCAAGGTTGCGAAGAGCAAGGGTAAAGGTAAAGGAAAAGGTGCTCCTCGCAAGGAGAATTCTGCTCCTCCTCCTTTAAAGAAACAAAAAGTTCAATCTCCTTCTCCCTTAATTCCTCAAGATAGCGAAAGTTCCAGTGACAATAATAATGATGATGATGATGATGATGATAGTGGAAATGACGATATCTCTTCTGCGAAATAATCTTCTCAACCTGAATCTTCCATGGCTCATCTGTTCGGCATTTTTGCTAACACTATGCACGGTATTGGGAATAATGCTTTTACTAGTACATGCCAGACCCTCGCAAGAATCTGTGAAGCTCCTATACTGATTGATAATGATTCTCTTCGTGGAGTTTCGAGATCAGTGACTCCTAGTCTCTTAAATTCACTTAGAACTCTGGTATATTTTAATTTCCTCGCTTCCTCTCCATACTTAAAGTTTTGGCTATGTTTATTTTGGTAACCTTTGCTTTTTCTTCACATGCTAGAAGGGCTTCTTTCGCCGTTGCCTAAGATTTAGAGAAGAGGCGTATAGCTTCTGAAAAGAGGAATACAAATCTTCGCAATAAAAATGAAGAATTAAAATCTGAATCTGCTGAACTTCGCAAGAATAATGGAAAATTGGAAGATTAAGTTGCCGAGCTTCGCAAGAAAAATAAACATATATAAATTGATGTTTCAAGCAACAAACACAAGATAGATGATCTTGAAAAAGCCAACAAGCAACTCTATGGTAAGAATTTTTCCCTCTTTCTCTTAATTCTTTTATCCCATTGTTTTAGCTTATTCAAGCAACCATTTTTTGCAGATATTTATGGTCTTACTGATGAGGCTAAACTCCTCCGTTCTTTTCCTGAACCTATAGATGAGGATACCCTTCTTGATCGCCTTAATAATTCCTTAAATAGTTATTCAAATGACAAGATTGAATCTCCTTCCATAAATAACCTCAGATCCAAACTTCGTCTTTTAGAAATTGACCACATGTCTAGTTTGAGTACATCTAATACGTTTAAACGTCATTATCTTAACTCCAAAGAAGGAATCAATAGTTTAAGAGACAAGAATAGTAATCTTATAAACGAAAAAGATCGTATATCTAGACAAGGTGCTCAAACCTTAGCGGAATTCCATGAAACTATTCTCGAAGTTCAAATTGAAAGAGATAGACTTATTACGAGAATAGTGATCTTGTTGAAAGGGAAAACCAAATTCGCTCCCACCTTCTCATTAGTAACGATGATGAATTTGCTTGGGCTGCGAAGATTCTTGATGATGCCAGAAATAATTTAGGTGTAGATGTTAGTCTTCAAGCTGAGCATTCTGCCCTGATTAAGGATATGATATCTGAAAGAGAAGGTTATTACTCTTTTTTTTCTACTAATCCAGTTCTTTAATTGAATCTCCACTATTTCACTGATTTGTTGTTACTTGTTCGCAGAATTGGAAAGAAGACTTCGCCAAAGAATTAAAAAATTGGAAGCTGACAAGGGGGAGCTTGCAAAGGACCTTTCTTCTAGCAATGAGAAATGTTCTAGATTAAAGAATCAACTGAAGATCACCGCTGCAAACTTTAGTATTGATGCTATTGGTTTTCGCAACAATACCATTAGGATGGTTTGCGATGACCACAAGATTCCTCATTCCGCATATCCTTATCTTAAGGATGGAATTACAGAAAAGATTCCTAACCTAGTCATTTCTGAGAGTGAAGCTGAAGAATCTGAAGAAGAAGAGAAAGAACAATCTGGCGAAGACGGTGAAGAAACTATTGAGAAATAACTTTTATTTCTTTCTTCAATTCTTTTGTAATATTTGTAAATTTTTTACTTTCTCCTTGTAATATATGACTGCGAATTTCTCCAGTTTCTAATGCTCCTTAATGTATGGATTTCCCTTGTCTCTATCTGCATTCATTAACAAACAATTCTTTTTTGCAATATGGTTAATCAACATAATTATTAATTCTTAACTATTTGCGTAAATCTGTTATATAAAGACGAATAATAATTTTGTCATTTTGTTTATTCCCATACTTGCCTCTGTTATTCGATCTGTGATATGACAGATTTAAGAAAATTTATGCCTCAGTTTTGCAAATATTTCTGCATAATCTCGCAACCATGTATTTCATGAAGCACTTTCTCTTGTGATCTTATTTTGCCTTCCTAGTTAAAGGTCTTATTTTGCCACGTTTTGTCTTTGCGACAAAATCGCATGACGTTCTTACACTTGCATGTAAAAACCCATTGATCTTTCCATATCCGCATTTTGTCAATTTTGTTGCGACAATATGACAGGCCTAAGTTTTATTGCGAAAACAAAGCCCCATGATATTGCCGTCTTGCGACGAAATCGCAGGACGTCTTTACATTTTCATGCAAAAACCCATTGATCTCGTCTTATCTTTTCTCTAGTATTGTTGCCTATTTAGGACTATTGCACAAATATGACAAGCCTAAATATTCTTGCGAACATAAAGTCTCATGACATTTGCGTCTTTAAAACACTTATCAGCTCCCTAATAGAGGGTGTCGCCTTATCTTCCCCCTGGTTGCCCCTTCAAGGAGATGTACATCGGCCATACAAGTATAGATCCTCCCATCCAGTCTTAACAACAACCAGTTGCTTTTTCAGTCTCTTATCCCTTTTGCCTATATGGATTATGGTTACAAGACTGCACCCTAAGTGGGGTTTTCTTCCGGCCAAATGCATCATAGTCAAGACTTGCCAAGAATGTCCAGGGTAGTTTCATACGCCCCGAGCACTCTTGGCTCAACCGTGTACCTCAGCGCTTTGATCATACTCTGCACTCCTTAGAAGAGACCCTCGGTCGTCCAATCTAAATCATAATAGTTTAGATTGAAAATCCAAGGTACCTCTCCTTGATGAGCTTTCATAGGCCCCAAATCTCCATGACTCAGGTTCCAGCAGCTGTATAACCTTCTCCCTGAGCCATGTAACATATACCCCCTTATATGATGCACTTTAGGTCTTACATTTGCCTCTTGCGAAATTTTATTCGCGAACTAGGGTGTACGCCATAAAGGTTAGTCCCATTCTAATATGTCATTTTTTTTTGCATTACAGCTCTTGTATGATTTTTCAATCTCATCTTTCCATTGAGTAAAAACATATTTTTTGAAGAATTTTCTTTTACAAATCATTCATATGTCTCTTAAATTTCACAATTTAGAATTTTTTACCTTTACTACTTACTACTTTTTGATTCTTCTTTTTTGTTGCGTTTTGCTACTTTCTATGCATATGCGATATGCTCGCCATCTACTGTTTTCATTACGTGTTGACTTCGCAACATTCCTTCTTCTCTATGCGCTATTGTGTCAACTATCAATCTCTCACTCCTTTGCCTTTGTTTGATTTTATATTTCCAATTATTGTTTTTCGCCGCTCTATCCTCGCAAGATTCCACATCAATTTCATAACATTTATTCCCTTCAGCCCAATCTCCTTTTATGACTCCAACACCATTAGGATGAGGAAACTTGATGCACTGGTGGTAAGTTGACGCTACACCTAGAATCCCATACAGCCAAGGTCGGCCAATTAAGGCATTATACGGCGATTCTACATCGACGACACAGAATTGGATCTTAGAAGATATCCCCTTTAATGGAATTTGTATAGTGATTTTCCCTTTAGGCTTATTGGTTGTACCATTAAAGCCATAAATTTTGTAAGTTGACGATACCAGCTATTCATCTCTGCCTCCCATTGTCTTTTTAGTATGATAGAATAGAATATCCATAGAGCTTCCGGTGTCAATTAAAACTCTATTGATCGCCCATGAATCCTCAGGTTCATCATCCTCATCTTCATCTTCATTTTCATCTTCTTTATGTTTTGGGTTTATCTGTAATCTCACCACTAATGGATTGTCATGCATTTCTCCAGGATCAAGTACTTCTTGCGCGGTGAAGGAAATAGTCTGTTTTTGCCATTCTTCAAGCGGCGAAGCTTTCGCTATATTCATAATTTCTCTCCCATCCGCATCTCTCGCAAAAACCCTGCTTAGAACATTGTCGTGGAAATCTTCGATTGTCTTATATGAATGTACGATGGAGTTACAAAACATATTTTTCGCCTTTGCTCCAACTTCTATCACGAATGTTTCTCCTCCCTTTGTTGTATTCACTCTGCGAATTTCTGGCGCTAGTGGTAATTGCTGAGACTGTGGATGCCCTATTAGAAAATGGTTTACTTTTTCCTGGTCTATCATCCTTAGAATGATTCTCTTTATATTCCTTCATTCATTTGTTGAGTGACCATGAAAATGATGATAAGAGAAAAATTCTTGACTTTGATTATTCGGATGTGGCTCTTTTCCCATATTCTAGGGCTCTGGTATATTTTCCATTAAGATTATTGCCTCCCAAATTTTCCATACTCTAGCATTCATAGGCGGCATCTTAATTTCTTCCCATATTTCCCTCTGACTTCCTTGCCCTCTATTATAACTTTGTCGCTAACCATCATAAGTCTCTTGCGGCCGATCAAGCCTCTGAATCTTATTATTTCCACCTCGACTAAATTTTTTTATTTCTCTTTCGAATTCTTCTTGATCTCTGCTTCCCATAGCTACTAATTTCTGTTGACCATCATCCATACTTTTTTCTTGCTTCACCTGCGAAGTGCTCGCTACTGTATTTATCTATCTTGGAAGTAGGCTTGTGTTTGCTGCAATTGAGCTGGTGTTCGCAATAGGATATGATTCCATCTCATTCTGTTTCTCCTCCAAAGCAATATACTCTTCTTGCAATTCTCGCATCTCTGTCATTGTAATGGTATTTTTGATTGTGAAGATTTGAACGTATAACAGATTAGTTGCGAACATTGCATTAATGAATGATAAAATGAGATATCTCTCATCCACATGGCCAGCCATTTCACTGCACATTGTCTTCCACCTTAGAGCTAGCACTATGGTGCATCATTTCCCTTCCCTATCCCTCCATTTCCCTTAAAATGCCAAATATTCAACCACTATGGTCTCCCATATCCCTACACGAGTAGGGATAGAGACCACCATCCCTACACGGGTGAACAGATCTGTTCAGCCTTGTAGGGAAGGGAAATCACATGGGGACTCAGTCCGCGTATGCTTTTTCACTTTACGCGGATTGAGTCCGCGTAAAGCCGTTGATACGCGAACTGAGTACGCGTAGCATTCTGTACGCGGACGCAGTTCCCGTTTCGACAAATAATATTTGTTTGACCTTTTTGGTTTACACCTCTCTCACACCCGATCCTAACCATCCATCACTAATAACAGCTCTATTTTGTACGCCGTCGGATCCCAACGGCCATTTTTTCAAAATCCCCTATAAATACCAATCTAATTCTCTATTCAAACCACACCAAATCAATTGATTTTTTTTATTCTCCCTCTTCCTCTTACATCAATTGATTTCTTCTTTCTCTGCATCTTTATTACAATTCGTTTTTTGTATTTAGATTTAGATTTATTGTAGTATTTATTTATTTGTTATCTTAGTTTCATTAAAAATGGTACTTAATTTTGTCACACAAGAAGAGGTTGATCTTACCACTGCTTTTATTTATGTGAGTATGGACGAAATTGTGGGTTCGGGGCAAAAAACTGCTTTGTTTTGGAAAGGCATTCACGAAATTTTTGTACAACGAAATGGAAATCCATATGGAAGATATTGGGATGCTTTAAAGAGCAAGATGAGAGCTATTAAAAAGGATGTCAAAGAATTCGTTTCCATTCTGAACGCTATATATCGCCAAACCAAAAGCGGTGCAAGCCACGAAGATTTGGTAAGTTTATTAAATTTGTAAGATTTGGTAAGTTTTTCCATACAGGTTGTGATAATAGTAATAAACCAAATGTTTCTTATATACTTTTTCAGACAAAAGATGGTCGCCTTCAATATCAGGAACAAAGAGGACAACCTTTCAAGTATGATGCATGTTATGAATTATTTAGAGAAAAGGTCCCTGGATATAATTATGAATTGACTGTGAGCCAAAACAGTGAGTTGTTTGAATCTCATCGTAACTTTTTATCGGTCGGAGATGGTAATGAAGTTCTTCCCAATGGAGAAACTCGTTGGAAATACAAGGAAAATGCACGTCCTATAAGAACAAAGAAAGCCAAAAAAATTGCTAGACAGAAGAAGGATCGTGAACAAGGTATATATAGAGAAGATGATGGTGAGACATCTTCGGTTAAGATGGAAGAAGCTATGATACTTGAACAAAGTTCAAGTATTTTGGAGTATGTTAAGGAAACCCGATCAAGGAAGGAAAAAATGAGAATGGAACGAGAATCCCAATACCAAAGTTTTTGGGCCTATACTCAACAACCTAGTTATCAAATGGAAGATCAAATGAATTTGCAAACGCTTCAACAACAGACTAATCAAATGCATGGACAACAAATGCATTTTAATCAAGACAATGCAATAATGTTGATGGACCTTAGTTGTTTAGCTCCCAACGAATATAAATATTATCAACGCAAGCAAAAGGAGATTTTGAAGGGGAAGGGTATAATCAGCGTTGAAGATTCTGAAGATGAAGATGTAATCCAACTCTAATTGTTTTATCTTTAATTGTGTTTAGTTTTTTAATTTGTAGTACATGTTTAGATTAAAAGTGTTATCCTAAATTTGTAGTTGGCAATGTTTTTAACTTTATTTTAAATGTGTTTGAATTAATTAAATTTGTCAATTTGTTGTAACCACTCGATTTTCAAATCTAAATTCAAATAAATTACTTCATTTTTTTCACTTCATTAAACTAATGTTCATAAATAACTTTAAAAGATACCTCTAACATATCATTCGATAGGTTTACATGTTGTTATTTTTGTTGTTGTCAAATTCAACAATCAATGCCGCTTCGAAATGGAAAAACGGTTCTTTTCTCCGTGCTGTATATGCATCATGTGCAGCAAAACGGTCACCTATGTACCTATTGAGAAACTCATTGTACCTGATGCATAATTTCCTAACATGATATGTCCTTGAACAAATGTAGGATGGTAGATAATTATGTCGTGGTTTCTTGCCCATCTCTTTAACGAAAAAACCCCAACCAACATTAGTCCAGAATATTGTTTGATCTTTAGGATCTTCTGGAAAATCATCCTTGAGACGGTAATAGTTTCTAATCCATTCAGTCTCTTCTTCGACATCCTTTAACCTTTCTCTCAGTTGGAATTGTTGTTGACCGCGTTCTTTTGCCTTGAAATTTTCTTCCTGTTCCTTGAGTTTGTGTTGGTATTCAGTCGAACACCCAGATGAATATTTGGTATGTTTTGTGGAATTTCCTTTGCTTAACACTTCATCCAACAACTGTGTTATATTGGTATGTGATGAAGACGTCGTTGCGTTCGCAGTAGCTTGATGACCTCTTTTGCATATCTCCTTTTCCATTGCAGCAATTGATGTAGTGGGTCGCTTGCATCTTCTAATTATGTCTTTGACTGAGTTGGTAGTTGCTGACTGATTTTCCATTGAATAGATGTTTAGCTTTGATGTTGTAAAGAAAAATACGTAGATTGATGTTGAAAATAAGAATGGGTTATCTTTCTTGTATATAGGATTCCTTCCCAACGGCTCTATTTTTAAGAACTCGTTCCCAACGGATTGTTTTTCCCAACGGATATTTTTCTAACAACTCGTGCCCAACGACTCTTTTCCAACGGCTATGTTTCCTAACGGGTCTATATCCCAACGAATCAATTTCGTTATATATATACTATCAACATTTTTTGGTTCTTACAACCAACAATCTTAATACATTCTTACAAACCATCAACTTAAATTATGTATTCTAACAGTTCGATTAGAAATGGAAAACAAATAGTATGTGTAGAAGCAAAAGAGGTTTGTCCATGTTGTTTCATGGATACACACAATTTTCTTCAATGCCCATGGCTATATACAAATGTCCACAACCAGGATGCAGCGGCACTAGGAAGGTAAAAGAGTCGATACCAGAGAAGATAAGGTATTTGGAATATGAGTATGCTAAATGTCCGGGAGAAGCACAATGTTTGGAGGATGCAATGAAAGATGCAATCAAACAACAAAAAGTTGAAGAACTCGGCAACAACTTGAAACTAAAAGGTAAGGTGGAGTTTGAATGTACCAAGGGGATTCCGTGTGAAACTGATGGTTGTTATTTCTTGATGGAAATGCACCGTTAAGTCGCCAAAAAAACATATGGAAAGCGTTACTAGAGATGCCTTGAGTGTGGAACGGTAACATGGGATGAATAAGTGTTGTTTTACTTGGATCTAATATCAATTGATGTAATGTGAAATTTTATAATTAGTATGTGTGAGTTTTTTAATTAGTCAGTTGCATTTAGAAATATGCGTCTACAATAAATAATAATGGTAATTTTATTATTCAGATTAACGATTACATTAAGTACGTTCAACCAGCATTTAAACCAATAGGCGACCCTATTGGACGAGTTATGTCTCGTGAGGGTTTACAGAGAGATATACCCACAAAACCTATCTTCATTTTAATTCTTTACTCTTCATCTGATGATTCAGATGATGAATATTCAAAGGGTGAAGGGTCATAATATGAGAAGCTATTTCTCAACATGACATAGCAGTTAAAAAATCTAAATGGTTTCCCATTCTTTTTTTCGTAAATTTCCAAAGCACGTTGCTCCTACAACAAAATAAAACAATGTCAATTTACAATAAAATAATTAAACTATTCAGTACACATACTCAAAAGATTGTTTGATGGGTAACCACTAAATTTCTTACGATTTCCGATGGTACTCCAGCCCTCCATAAATATAACGATCTCTGTGTCGTTACATATACTTTCACGTCCTGGTGTAATTACGTTTAACCTTGTTTTCAGATACTTAACCGTTCGTTGATTCGGATTCCCGTTATGTATAGTCCACCTTTGTAGCAACTCCTCCAAAAGGTTGGTGTTATTGAGTTGTTCATCTTCTACTTCATTCTCTTGATGAACTTGAACCCATAAACTAACTATCATTTCGTCTTCCTCCGAATTATAACACACCATAATTAAGAAATAGCAGTGCTGTGGATAATTTTTTTTTTTTTTGAAGGTGGAGAACAGATTTGGTCGAACTAATGTGTTCATTGCTAAAGAGATTGTGAGTCCTTTATACATGCACCATATACATATCCATAAACTGTTGAATGAGATCTCCCAGATGAATATCCTAATCCATATACTGTACTGGTAGATTTCCCTGATATGTATACATATCCATATACTATGTAAATGATTTCGTTGAATCCTTTATACATGTACCGTATACATATCCATAAACTGTGGCATGAGATTTCCCGGATGAATATCCTAATCCATATACTATACTGGTAGATTTACCTGATATGTATACAGGTCCATATACAGTGTAAATGATTTCGCGGATTATCGTAATTGTAAACCATATGCCACCAAATATAAACTTCATAATTTGCAAACATAAAGTGAATCCCAAATAATATCTAAAGTTTGTTATTACAAGAGCGTTTAACATTCGAAAACTTAAAAGAGAAAAGTGAAATACATCCCATGCCTTATCATAATCATCATCATCATCATACATACCATCATCATCGTCATCGTCAACCTCAACATCATCCTCCTTATCCTCATCGTCATATTCAGAATCCTCCTCTTCATTGTCATAATCCTCCCCATCACCAGAATCCTCCTCGTCATCTCCATCATGTTGATATTCGTCTCCTACATGTCCATGTGCATCTCCATGAGGGAAGTCATCTGGGATGTGATTATTGTAATCTCCATAATACTCAAATTTACCATCCTCGTTTTGTCCTGGGACAACTTCTTATTCTAAGTCTGTATCATCATAATCTCCTTCTGACGATGGAAGTACCACGTATTCCATATCTGAACCCTCTAGACTAGACAAGTCCCCTGCATGGCCTCCTCTACCAGGGCGCGCAACAATGTGCTTGACAAGATCATTTCTCAGTTGTAGGTGGAGTTCTAGGTTTTTCAGAGATGACATAAATATACGACCATTAACAATAGGTTCGTTAAGGGGAACAGGAACAACCCTTCCCCAATCTGTATCCCGACGCTCATGCTCGATAATGATGTTGTGTAAAATAAGACAAAATTTCATAATTAGATTCATGTATGATTGGTGCCAATACTTACAAGGAGATCCGACAATTTTGAATTTACCCTGAATCACTCCAAAAGCACGCTCGATATCCTTTCTTTTATCCATTTGATACTTGTTGAACCTAACATAGTCGGGAATATCCAATGTCTGAGAAAAAGCTTGTACAACTGTAGTCAACTTTGGATAGATACCATCGGATAAGAAATAACCCATTTTGTATTGGTGACCATTGATGACATAATTGCATGGAGGTGCTACACCCTTTAGCATGTTATCAAAAAGGGGTGAGTGTGCCAACACATTCAAATCGTTGTTTGATCCAGGCATTCCAAAAAAGGCATGCCAAAATCACAAATCATATGATGCCACCGCCTCTAATACCAAACTACTCTCTTTATCTTTACCCCTGTAAGTTCCTTTCCAAGCTACCGAAAAATTCTTCCATGGCCATTGCATACAATCAACACTACCAAACATTCCAGGAAAACCTCGGTCGGCATTCTCATCTAGCAACCTCTGAACATCTTCAGGAGTGGGTTCACGCAATATCTGGCTCCAAAAGTCATGCAAATGGTGTGGCAAAAACTTTTTAGAAGTTTCACCCATACGAGTGTAATCATCAATACTATCAGCAGGCGTACTTTTGCATAAACATTTCATCACGGCAACTAATTTCATATGTGGAGAATGCCCCATAGTACCAGTTGAATCCGGACGTTGATGCCATTCCGGATCAACTTCAAGCAGTTTTCCTAACAATTTATCGAATAACTCTTCCCTCATGCCTAGACGCTGTTTGAATTGTCTGGAGGTATAACAGGTTCCAGGCATAAAATAATCATTCATCATTTTTGCATCATGCCACACTCGATCACGCGTTATTACACTACGTATCTGTACCTCCTGTGGTACAGGTTGTCTAATAATACGCAACCGTTCATCCAAAAATATTCTTTTTAAAAAACCGGCTGACAAACTAAAGAAAATAAAAAAATTAACTTATTTGCCTAAAAAATAAAATAAAGTAAAGATTTCTTATAAAATAAAATTAATAAAACTAAAAAAATTAGAATTTTTTTTAATAACTATAGTGAAAAAAAAGTTGTTTTAAAACTGTTTACGATATTTTTTTATTTTTTTTTGAAAATAGTTTCTTTTCTTTTCTAAAAATAAAATAAATAATAATTAATCAATAGGTTCGTACAAAAAATTAAATGATTTTTTTTTTTAAAAAGGAAAGAAATTAAATAAAAAAATATTTTTTTAAAAGATAAAAAACAAATATGTTTTTTATTCCAGCAAGGTGTCATGAGTTATTCTTTGGTTGACAAATATGTTTTTGCCAACCAAAAGCTTTGAATAAAAAAATATGTTTAACAGAATGTCATGAGTTATTCTTTATATTTATAGAAAAAAATATTATAATTAATTAAAAAAAGATAAAGTTAATAAAAATAAAAAGATAAATAAATAAATTAGTCAAGGTTATCTAAGTAATTTAACTAGCCTTAGAACACCCCTTATCAACTTACACTAGTTAGATTAATAACTTTGTATGCCTCAAAACAGCCTTCGAAATTAGTTCACTGGCGAAATCACATTTGAAGTCGGTGAAATGATTGTAAATACTCGCTATGCTTTATTAACGGGTAAGGACGGGCCGGACCTGGTCGGGTTATTTCTTGTACATTATCTAGGCTATGTTAGTACACATGGCATGCCTAACCGTGTAATATGAGCTTGGGTGCTCGAGGGTCGTTTTTTTTTTTCTTCTTCGAAGAAAAGGGTTATATCAAAGATTAAAGTATCTTACACAAAGTAAAGGAAGTTACACAATTAAGAGAGTCTCCCAATTGTTCCAAATCAAAATAGGATTAACAAACTTAAAAGTATCACAATCACAAGACCAAACAACAAACAAGATCAACAATCTCAGTTGCTTCTTTCTTCCTAGCCCCAAATACTCTTTCATTCCGTTCTTTCCATAATCTCCAACAAATAGCATAATGGATAATCCTCCATACTAATTTGCCTCTTCCTTATAAGACAAACAAACTTCAAACAAATCTATTGATGGTGGTTTTTAGTTTAGGCGAAACTCGTAAAAGTATGTCTACCTGACCCGATATCAGAAGTAATAGACCTTGATATGTCAATATCCCGCAAGGAATATGAAAAATGTATCAAAATCTGATGAGTGCCTATGCCTCTCTTCATATTATATTGAAAATCAATCCCCTAGATGAATTGTTCATTAGCAAAAAGCCTAATGAGTATTTAAGCTCCTAGCTGAATTATTCACTAATGCCTGAGCCTACTGAGTATGTATTCTATGCTATGTTCCCCATCTGAACTCTTGATATTGACATGACATGACAATTAATGTTCTCTTGCAGCTGAGTAACATAGATTTTCTGAAGTGTCATCATTAAGATAGGCATGGAAGTACTCAATCAGTGGCACGCAAGTTGCGCTGCCCTCTGAGGTGAAATTAGTGATTTTTTTATCAATGCGCAAAATTCACCAAAATTGATTGATTTTGTGTCATCTCGCAAAATTCAATTTTTTGTAACCTATTTTTATCAATTTGCAAAAATTAGGTTTTACGCGGTCTGCGATATATCTCGATCCCTATTGGTCAGACTAAATCTAGGAAAACTAGGAAATTAATCCACCATGGACTAGTAGGAGCAAAATCCTACCAAAAGTTGAAAAACAAGAAATAAAAAGGAATTGTGGCAAATAATGGCAATAGCAAAAGGGGTGCGGCAGCGCCATTTTTCCGTCTGGTTCGCCCTAGCTTGGACCTCCGTACCGTCGGTCGGCGATGCCTATTTTGTTGCCTGCCGGCCCCCTTTCCAACCGACCAATCAAATCGCTCTAAATGCGCAGACTACACTTTTAATTAAAGGTGGAAGTTGGTTAGTCGACACACTTAATTTCCTAAGGAATTAAATATAGGTTGCCCATGTCAGTCTTAAAACGATCACGGCCGCATGATTTGGCCGACCGATTTATGAAACTTAACCGCTTCCTGACGTGACCGGACAAGCGCCATAATACACACCGGAAGGCTCAATCATACATCAGCCAATCATAGATCTTCTAACCTACAGTTAGCATCCATGACCGCTAGCCAAAGTAGGCTAGTCACGCTGTTGAAAAAGGTATTAAACGAGTTAATGTTGGCCATGACAGTCTCAAATCCATCGTGGTCGTCCAACTTAGCCAGCCTAATTGGGTGGCTTAGATTTTATTTTAGGCGACCAATGAGGTGTTGGTATGCTCACCGGCGACTCACCTTTATCCTTAACCAATCACGTTTCTCACAACATGCCAGCAACACATCAAACCAATCGTTCAAAGTAGGATGGCTACGCGAATTAAAAACCCGAATTTATGTTAGCGACATCACATTACTGTCGTGAAACGATCTTGGTCGTCCAACTTGGCTAGACAAATCGACCGGCCCAGATCCAATTTTAGGCGGCCAATGAAGTGTCGGTATGCTCATAGGCGACACGCCTTTAGCCTCAACCAATCGAATTGCTCCCAGCCTGCAAATAACGCCTCAAACCGTTATCTCAAAGTAGGTTGGTCACACGGCTTTGAAATCCTCAAGGTCGACTAACGGCAGCGCCTAATTGCCGCAAAGCGATCCTGGCCATCCAACTTCTCCAAATTAATCAACCGGCCTAGATCTGATTTCGAGGAACCAATACTGTGTAAATGATTTCGCTGAATCCTTTATACATGCACCGTATACATATCCATAAACTGTTGCATGAGATTTCCCGGATGAATATCCTAATCCATATACTATACTAGTAGATTTCCCTGATATGTATACATGTCCATATACAGTGTAAATGATTTCGCGGATTATCGTAATTGTAAACCATATGCCACCAAATATAAACTTCATAATTTTCAAACATAAAGTGAATCCCAAATAATATCTAAAGTTTGTTATTACAAGAGCGTTTAACATTCGAAAACTTAAAAGAGAAAAGTGAAATACATCCTATGCCTCATCATCATCATCATCATCATCATCATCATACCAACATCATCGTCATCATCAACCTCAACATCGTCCTCCTCATCCTCAGCGTCATACTCAGAATCCTCCTCTTCATTGTCATAATCCTCCCCATCACCAGAATCCTCCTCGTCATCTCCATCATGTTGACATTCGTCTCCTACATGTCCATGTGCATCTCCATGAGGGAAGTCATCTAGGATGTGATTATTGTAATCTCCATAATACTCAAATTCCCCATCCTCGTTTTGTCCTGGGAAAACTTCTTCTTCTAAGTCTATATCATCATAATCTCCTTCTGACGATGGAAGTACCACGTATTCCATATCTGAACCCTCTAGACTAGACAAGTCCCCTGCATGGCCTCCTCTACCATGGCACGCAGCAATGTGCTTGACAAGATCATTTCTCAGTTGTAGGTGGAGTTCTAGGTTTTTAAGAGATGACATAAATACACGACCATTAACAGTAGGTTCGGGAAGGGGAACAGGAACAACCCTTCCCCAATCTGTATCCCGACGCTCATGCTCGATAATGATGTTGTGTAAAATAAGACAACATTTCATAATTATATTCATGTCTGATTGGTGCCAATACTTACAAGGAGATCCGACAATTTTGAATTTACCCTAAAGCACTCCAAAAGCACGCTCGACATCCTTTCTTTTAGCCATTTGATACTTGTTGAACCTAACATAGTCGGGAATATCCAATGTCTGAGAAAAAACTTGTACAACTGTAGTCAACTTTGGATAGATACCATCGGCTAAGAAATAACCCATTTTGTATTGGTGACCGTTGATGACATAATTGCATGGAGGTGCTACACCCTTTATCATGTTATCAAAAAGGGGTGAGTGTGCCAACACATTCAAATCGTTGTTTGATCCAGGCATTCCAAAAAAGGCATGCCAAAACCACAAATCATATGATGCCACCGCCTCTAATACCAAACTACTCTCTTTATCTTTATCCCTGTAAGTTCCTTGCCAAGCTACCGAACAATTCTTCCATGGCCATTGCATACAATCAACACTACCAAGCATTCCAGGAAAACCTCGGTCGGCATTCTCAGCTAGCAACCTCTGAACATCTTCAGGAGTGGGTTCACGCAAATATCTGGCTCCAAAAGTCATGCAAATGGTGTGACAAAAACTTTTTAGATACTTGTATATTGTAGTTGCACCCATACGAGTGTAATCATCAATACTATCAGCAGGCATACTTTTGTATAAACATTTCATCACGGCAACTAATTTCATATGTGGAGAATGCCCCATAGTAACAATTGCATCCGGACGTTGATGCCATTCCGGATCAACTTCAAGCAATTTTCCTAACAATTTCTCGAATAACTCTTCCCTCATGCCTAGACACCTTTTTTGAATTGTCGGAGGTATAACCGGTTCTAGGCGTAAATTAATCATTCATCATTTTTGCATCATGCCACACTCGATCACGCGTTATTACACTACGATCTGTACCTCCGTGGTACAAAGTTGTCTAATAATACGCAACCGTTCATCCAAACATAGTTGTGTAAACATAATCAAAGCTTTCTCTTCTTCATCACTATCACTAGAGGTATCCAAATACATTCCATATTTGTGTCTCACATAAGAACGCATTAGACTCATTGTGCACCCTAGCAAACCAAAAATACACTATCAATTTGGGTATAGCATACATAAACACAAGTATATCAAACTTCTACATTAATATGCATTTACATGGAATATTAAATTCTACATAAATCAAGACACACAACAATTAATCATACATTTTTCACTTAATATATGTGTTCATAACGTTATTGAATTGCATACTACATATCCAACCAACCTAGCATCAATAATTTCATCAAAAATGAAATCAAATTAACTTAAAAACCCAAACATTAGAATCACTCACCTTATATGATTTTTTGGATGAAATTCGAAATTGAAGAACGGATTTGCTTCACCTTGTGCTAACCATCAAACCCTTTTAATCTAAGCTCACAAATCGCCTTGAATCGACATGAAAATGGAAAGGGGGCCATGGGGTTTTGAGAGGAGGAACATTAGTGAAGAAGATGAAATGGGAGGAAGAACTGGGTTCTTTGAACTTAAACCTATCAAACGGGGACTCAGTCCGCGTATTTGGTCAAGTCAATGAGTTGACTAATACGCGGACTCGGTTCCCGTTCCGCACTATTCATACGCGGCGTATAGGGAAGGGAAGGGATAGCTAGGCACCATAGTAGAGTTGCCTTTCGTGTGCCATCCCTTCCCTTTATTTGAGGGATAGGGAAGAGATAGCTAGCACCATAGTGCTAGCTCTAACAGTTTCTTTCGGAGTAAAATCGAATAGCGCCTCTTAAATTCAAAAATCACGGTTTCAATGATCTCGACCAATTATCAGCTTTCAAAATTCAAAAATATTTTTTATCCTGATGTCTTATTTGCAGTTATCCGGCTCTCTGTTACAACTCAATACGCCAATCTATCTTCTCTAGGACACCTACTGACCCCACCGGTACTGAAATTGAGTGGTGTTGGTCTGTCCGAGGCATCTCTGACGAAGAATTGGGCTCAGCCGCTAGGATTTCTTCTGCTTGTAGTATTTCTAGTCCACTTTTTCCAATCTCCGAGTTCCTTGTGATTACGTCAATTCTTCAATACCAATCCGGATTGCTAATCTTGCTTACCATTCAGTTCTTGAACTATCTGGTTACTTTAATTTGCAAAGCTCAATTCCTCAGATTAAACGGCTTGATGTAAGATATAACGAATATCTCCAAGTAAATCTTTCAGCATTGTTTTGAACGTCAATGGCCAAGACTCCAAGCACTATGGATTTCATCGACTAGTGCAAATTCTAAGTTCCATATTGGATGCTCGGGTTTTGGTCAGTCTGTTTGAATCAGAATGCTCAATTAAGGTATCCGAACGTACAACAATTCCTCTCTTTCACAGTTGGAGTATCTTGACCTCTCTACAAGTAACATAACAGGGTTATATTCCGTCTCCAATTTGAATAGGTTACAGTACCAAGTTGCACCACCCAAGCCTCGAAGTCCCGGAGTGTTTTATATTTAATGATAACTCGTTCGGGGCATCGTTCATTGAATTCGTGGATGCAATCGTGCATCTCATTACCATATGTAGAGTTTAAGGATGCAATCGTGCAACATAATGGAGACATCCCGTTTTTTTTTTATGAAAGGAATTCCCATTAATAATTTAAAGGACTACACCAAGTTTTCCGGAAATTAGAGAGGATAACCACTACAGTAAACTCTCTAACCAAAAAACAATACTATTGCTTTGACTTGCATCCTTTACTAAGAGATCCGCTACCTCATTTGTTTCTCTTAGGACATAACAACATTCCCATTTATTAAAATTCTTAATAAGTTCTTGACAATCATAAATTATACTATTAGTTGTCCATTTAACCGAGCCTTGTTTGCCATTAATAACGTTCACCACATTAACATACTCTCCCTCTAGTTGAAGGTTGATGACTTGATTTGCAACTGTCCATTTGATTCCTTCCAAACCAGCTTGCGCCTCAGCAGTTTCTGCATCCTGAGATACTTCTGGAATGCATCCTGCTGCTCTCCACTTCCCTGCATCATCAACCACTATTAGTCTCGTTCCCATAAGATTAGAGTCTTTCGAATAATACGTTTCAAAATTAACTTTAATAAAACTTTCGGATGGTCTTGTCCAAGGAATATGAACCCTCATATGAGCCCCTCTCTGTTGGAAAATAGACGACCGATTACTATTACTTACAATCCATTCTACATTCGGAATGTTAACTTATGCATTATCAAAAATTACTACACAACGTAGTTTCCAGATATGCCAAAGTGTGAAGAATGCAAAATCCACCAGTTGTTTGTTAACAGCTGCCAAGCTATCATTGATTGTAAACCAACTACCAATCCAGTCTATGAGGTCTACACCATTGCACAATCCTGCAATATTAGAATTCATAGCCAGCCAAATGGCTTTAGAAACATCATAATCAAGCAATAAATGTTGCACATTCTCATTTTGTCTATCACAAAAGGATAATTTTGGATTAATATCAACTACATATCTAGCTAATCTTTCCCTAACTGGTAGACAACCATGAACACATTTCCAAATAAAATGCAAAATCTTAGGAGGTAAAACAAATTTCTAAAATTTGGTCTAAGGAAAAAGGTTAACCCTAGGATCGGTACTAGCATTTCTGTTAGCTATGTCAAGGAATTTATAAGCTGTTTTGACAGAAAAAAGACCATTTTCTGCCGGAATCCATCTCAACTGATCCTTAACTACATATGAAATTCTAATATTCATGATATCCTTGACAGTTGCATCATTAAACAAAGAAGTTAAGATATCAAGTCTCCATGACTTATTGTCACGATCAATGAGTTGATCAACATTTTGCAAGGATGAAGAAACAAATTGGGAGGATGGAGGAGTTTTCCAACCTGGAATCCATATATCTTTACTAGTTTAATTGGGGGCCCTGAAAACCAATTAGAGGCCTCACCCATTTTATTTGCACCCCAAATTTTTCAGGGGCGTATTAATTTTTTTGTGAAAATACTATTTTACCTGTCACTATAAATAAATCTTAAAATCCTATTAACCCTTAATCCTAAGCCCCAATTCAATTCTAGTTCTAAACAAAAAAATCACCCCCTCCCCACTCATCCTCTCGAATCTTCTCTTCTCCTCCATTAACATCTTCAAGGGGAAAATAAATAATCTTCATCCGAAAAATTTCACTTACAGTAAAAGGGTCGTCAATTCGACAAGCCTAAACCCTAACGATTTTTCATATGCATGTAAAGACCATAAAAAATCGTTAGGGTATATGATGATGAAGATAACGACCATATTTCTGGTTTTCATATTTTTTACCCTAGATTAGAGCCGTTAACATAATTTAGAAACTTATGACGATCCTCTATGAACGACCCTTTTTAAAACGTCAATGACCTCAAGTAAAAAACAAACAGATTCTCTGTCCCAAAAAATTTCAGAGTCGTCTTGGTATAAACACACAAAATAACGACTCTTCCTGACCCAAGATACAAAGAGTCTTCAGGGTATATCATATTACCCTGAGGAGTTTTTATAAACTGGAAAAGTTGCAGGTTTGAGTCGTCATTTTTGTTGTCAATACATTGACGACTTTATAGAGTCGTTGGGGTATACATCCCTCGACATTGACGACTCTTTCTCTCTGTTATGACATATATCCAATCCATGGGAGAATTTAAGATAATCTTACCATCAACACAATCATCTTTGTTGCTTGAACCTTCCCCAACATCATTTCCCCTACTTGAATCACTCATTTCTAAAAACCTTAAGTTTTCCTCTAAAACCTCCTCTTTTTCTTCTCAACGCACAAAAAAAAAAAATTTGATTCTAAAAATTGATTTTTAATCTAACATAATCTAACCACACTAATTAACTTAACTTAATTAATTTTAAATACTAATCATTCATGGGCAATTTATCCATTTAAAAAAATGGTTAAGGGGTGACTCAAATTAGGTTTTAATGACCTTTTTTGTCATCTAGTGGGAGGCCCCTAATTAGTTTTTAGGGCCCCCAATTAAACTAGGATATCTTTCCAAATTGAAATACTTCTACCATCTCCAATCTCCCAACATTAATTATGCTTAACGACACTAATGCCTTGACGAACACCTTTCCATATCCTAGATCCAGTCTTGTCGTTAACATAGTGAAGAGGGTTATCTAAGGGAAAATACTTACCTTTCATTATTTTACCCCATAAAGTATCTTCTTCAGTTATCAATCTCCGGGATAACTTAATAAGCAAGGCACTATCATCACTTCTGTTTTCTTAAGGTTCAAACCACCTAGAGCCTTAGGTTGATAAATTGTTTCCCCTTTGATAAGATTAAGACTTCTACCATTCTGTTTTTTATTAAGAACAAAATTCTCTGAAACCTATCAAACTTATCTGTAAGAACTTTTGGCATTGGAAGAACAGATAAATGATGTGAGGCTAAGGACCCTAAAACCGTTTGAGCTAACACAACCCTACCAGATTGATTAAGATGTTTTCCATTCCATAAAGCCAACCTATTTCCAAACTTTTCAGACAAGTGGCCAAAAGTCTCTACATTGTTCTTCTGAATTAGAAGATGCACTCCTAAGTTTTTATCTTGAAAGGCCATTCTTCTAATATTCAGAATACTAGCAGTTTGATTTTTAACATTAGGGCTGATTTTTGGGCTGAAAGCCAACCCTGACTTATCAAAATTAATGATTTGCCCAGAAAACTTACTAAACATGTGAATTATTCCAGCAAGGTGTTTGGCTCCATCAACGGTAGCTCTTGATACGCTGGAATTGTCTTGAAACAATCTTACAGGAGCTATCCCATATTTAAACACCAAAGTTTTCGCCATTATAAGGTCCCTCTGAGCGTCCACAATGGACGAGTAAAAAGTGGAGTTAACCCCATTTTTACTCGAAAATCAATCACAGTGGGGCTGGAGTAAAACCAAATATTTGGTTTTAGTTGGAGAGAGAGCGTAAATCGAGAGTATATATGGTCGATACTCTGGAGTAAACTGATTATAGTGGGGTGGATGTTTAAAGTTCGTCTGATGACAGCGTAAAATACCATCTACGCTTGAAATGGGGCGTAACTTCTATTTTTGCGCCGCAATCAGGCGTACGCTAAATATCGCTCGAAGGACCTCCCCATGGGGGCACTTTGAATCTCCGCCCCAATGGGGAGCATGACTTCTTGTGCGCCCCATGCAGTTTTCATTTTTTTTTTCAAGCGGTAGTATGAAGATCCGCTCCATGCCCATGGGGAGCATGATTTTTTGTCCGCCCCATGGGGCGTAACTTGCATGTTCGCTTGACTAAAATTTTAGTCTCTACACATTGTTTTGAAACACCACTAAAACCAAAAAAAATAAAAAATTGGTATAGTTTTTGGTTTTAGGATACTCTACCATTGTGGACGCTCTCAAAAACAAGCCCAACGAACCTTACCAAATGATTTTCATTTAACGTCTATTAAATTGAGGAATCAACTTTCTAGGAGGTTTGGCTCCCTGTTCCCTCCCAAATGAATATTTTTTCGATCTCTCACGAAATCAGAAATGTTGTTTTGAGGCATATCTAATAAAGACAAAATAAAAACACTAGGTAGTAAAACCAATAACCCCTCATCCACCATATTTCAATTATTACAGTAATACCCTTATTTTTATATTCTTATAATTATTTTTAAGAGTTTTTCTTATACATTTTTTATTTTTTTAGTTTTTGGGTTTTTCAAAAATATTCTTTTTAAAAAACCGACTGACAAACTAAAGAAAATAAAAAAATTAACTTATTTGCCTAAAAAATAAAATAAAGTAAAGATTTCTTATAAAATAAAATTAATAAAACTAAAAAAATTAGAATTTTTTTTAATAACTATAGTGAAAAAAAAGTTGTTTTTAAAACTGTTTACGATATTTTTTTATTTTTTTTTTGAAAATAGTTTCTTTTCTTTTCTAAAAATAAAAAAAATAATAATTAATCAATAGGTTCGTACTAAAAATTAAATGATTTTTTTTTTAAAAAAAGGAAAGAAATTAAATAAAAAAATATTTTTTTAAAAGATAAAAAACAAATATGTTTTTTATTCCAGCAAGGTGTCATGAGTTATTCTTTGGTTGACAAATATGTTTTTGCCAACCAAAAGCTTTGAATAAACAAATATGTTTAACAGAATGTCATGAGTTATTCTTTATATTTATAGAAAAAAATATTATAATTAATTAAAAAAAGATAAAGTTAATAAAAATAAAAAGATAAATAAATAAATTAGTCAAGGTTATCTAAGTAATTTAACTAGCCTTAGAACACCCCTTATCAACTTACACTAGTTAGATTAATAACTTTGTATGCCTCAAAACAGCCTTCGAAATTAGTTAACTGGCGAAATCACATTTGAAGTCGGTGAAATGATTGTAAATACTCGCTATGCTTTATTAACGGGTAAGGACGGGCCGGACCTGGTCGGGTTATTTCTTGTACATTATCTAGGCTATGTTAGTACACATGGCATGCCTAACCGTGTAATATGAGCTTGGGTGCTCGAGGGTCGTTTTTTTTTTCTTCTTCGAAGAAAAGGGTTATATCAAAGATTAAAGTATCTTACACAAAGTAAAGGAAGTTACACAATTAAGAGAGTCTCCCAATTGTTCCAAATCAAAATAGGATTAACAAACTTAAAAGTATCACAATCACAAGACCAAACAACAAACAAGATCAACAATCTCAGTTGCTTCTTTCTTCCTAGCCCCAAATACTCTTTCATTCCGTTCTTTCCATAATCTCCAACAAATAGCATAATGGATAATCCTCCATACTAATTTGCCTCTTCCTTATAAGACAAACAAACTTCAAACAAATCTATTGATGGTGGTTTTTAGTTTAGGGCGAAAACTGTAAAAGTCTGTCTACCTGACCCGATATCAGAAGTAATAGACCTTGATATGTCAATATCCCGCAAGGAATATGAAAAATGTATCAAAATCTGATGAGTGCCTATGCCTCTCTTCATATTATATTGAAAATCAATCCCCTAGATGAATTGTTCATTAGCAAAAAGCCTAATGAGTATTTAAGCTCCTAGCTGAATTATTCACTAATGCCTGAGCCTACTGAGTATGTATTCTATGCTATGTTCCCCATCTGAACTCTTGATATTGACATGACATGACAATTAATGTTCGCTTGCATCTGAGTAACATAGATTTTCTGAAGTGTCAGCATTAAGATAGGCATGGAAGTACTCAATCAGTGGCACGCAAGTTGCGCTGCCCTCTGAGGTGAAATTAGTGATTTTTTTATCAATGCGCAAAATTCACCAAAATTGATTGATTTTGTGTCAGCTCGCAAAATTCAATTTTTTGTAACCTATTTTTATCAATTTGCAAAAATTAGGTTTTACGCGGTCTGCGATGTATCTCGATCCCTATTGGTCAGACTAAATCTAGGAAAACTAGGAAATTAATCCACCATGGACTAGTAGGAGCAAAATCCTACCAAAAGTTGAAAAACAAGAAATAAAAAGGAATTGTGGCAAATAATGGCAATAGCAAAAGGGGTGCGGCAGCGCCATTTTTCCGTCTGGTTCGCCCTAGCTTGCACCTCCGTACCGTCGGTCGGCGATGCCTATTTTGTTGCCTGCCGGCCCCCTTTCCAACCGACCAATCAAATCGCTCTAAATGCGCAGACTACACTTTTAATTAAAGGTGGAAGTTGGTTAGTCGACACACTTAATTTCCTAAGGAATTAAATATAGGTTGCCCATGTCAGTCTTAAAACGATCACGGCCGCATGATTTGGCCGGCCGATTTATGAAACTTAACCGCTTCCTGACGTGACCGGACAAGCGCCATAATACACACCGGAAGGCTCAATCATACATCATCCAATCATAGATCTTCTAACCTACAGTTAGCATCCATGACCGCTAGCCAAAGTAGGCTAGTCACGCTGTTGAAAAAGGTATTAAACGAGTTAATACTGGCCATGATACTCTCAAATCCATCGTGGTCGTCCAACTTAGCCAGCCTAATTGGGTGGCTTAGATTTTATTTTAGGCGACCAATGAGGTGTTGGTATGCTCACCGGAGACTCACCTTTATCCTTAACCAATCACGTTTCTCACAACCTGCCAGCAACACATCAAACCAATCGTTCAAAGTAGGATGGATGCGCGAATTAAAAACCTGAATTTATGTTAGCCACAGCACATTACTGTCGTGAAATGATCTTGGTCGTCCAACTTGGCTAGACAAATAGACCGGCCCAGATCCAATTTTAGGCGGCCAATGAAGTGTCGGTATGCTCATAGGCGACACGCCTTTAGCCTCAACCAATCGAATTTCTCCCAGCCTGCAACTAACGCCTCAAACCGTTAGCTCAAAGTAGGTTGGTCACACGGCTTTGAAATCCTCAAGGTCGACTAACGGCAGCGCCTAATTGCCGCAAAGCGATCCTGGCCATCCAACTTCTCCAGCCGAATCAACCGGCCTAGATATGATTTCGAGGAACCAATACTGTGTAAATGATTTCGCTGAATCCTTTATACATGCACCGTATACATATCCATAAACTGTTGCATGAGATTTCCCGGATGAATATCCTAATCCATATACTATACTAGTAGATTTCCCTGATATGTATACATGTCCATATACAGTGTAAATGATTTCGCGGATTATCGTAATTGTAAACCATATGCCACCAAATATAAACTTCATAATTTTCAAACATAAAGTGAATCCCAAATAATATCTAAAGTTTGTTATTACAAGAGCGTTTAACATTCGAAAACTTAAAAGAGAAAAGTGAAATACATCCTATGCCTCATCATCATCATCATCATACATACCAATATCATCGTCATCATCAACCTCAACATCGTCCTCCTCATCCTCAGCGTCATACTCAGAATCCTCCTCTTCATTGTCATAATCCTCCCCATCACCAGAATCCTCCTCGTCATCTCCATCATGTTGACATTCGTCTCCTACATGTCCATGTGCATCTCCATGAGGGAAGTCATCTAGGATGTGATTATTGTAATCTCCATAATACTCAAATTCCCCATCCTCGTTTTGTCCTGGGACAACTTCTTCTTCTAAGTCTGTATCATCATAATCTCCTTCTGACGATGGAAGTACCACGTATTCCATATCTGAACCCTCTAGACTAGACAAGTCCCCTGCATGGCCTCCTCTACCATGGCACGCAGCAATGTGCTTGACAAGATCATTTCTTAGTTGTAGGTGGAGTTCTAGGTTTTTCAGAGATGACATAAATACACGACCATTAACAGTAGGTTCGGGAAGGGGAACAGGAACAACCCTTCCCCAATCTGTATCCCGACGCTCATGCTCGATAATGATGTTGTGTAAAATAAGACAACATTTCATAATTATATTCATGTCTGATTGGTGCCAATACTTACAAGGAGATCCGACAATTTTGAATTTACCATGAAGCACTCCAAAAGCACGCTCGACATCCTTTCTTTTAGCCATTTGATACTTGTTGAACCTAACATAGTCGGGAATATCCAATGTCTGAGAAAAAACTTGTACAACTGTAGTCAACTTTGGATAGATACCATCGGCTAAGAAATAACCCATTTTGTATTGGTGACCGTTGATGACATAATTGCATGGAGGTGCTACACCCTTTATCATGTTATCAAAAAGGGGTGAGTGTGCCAACACATTCAAATCGTTGTTTGATCCAGGCATTCCAAAAAAGGCATGCCAAAACCACAAATCATATGATGCCACCGCCTCTAATACCAAACTACTCTCTTTATCTTTATCCCTGTAAGTTCCTTGCCAAGCTACCGAACAATTCTTCCATGGACATTGCATACAATCAACACTACCAAGCATTCCAGGAAAACCTCGGTCGGCATTCTCAGCTAGCAACCTCTGAACATCTTCAGGAGTGGGTTCACGCAAATATCTGGCTCCAAAAGGCATGCAAATGGTGTGACAAAAACTTTTTAGATACTTGTATATTGTAGTTGCACCCATACGAGTGTAATCATCAATACTATCAGCAGGCATACTTTTGTATAAACATTTCATCACGGCAACTAATTTCATATATGGAGAATGCCCCATAGTAACAATTGCATCCGGACGTTGATGCCATTCCGGATCAACTTCAAGCAATTTTCCTAACAATTTCTCGAATAACTCTTCCCTCATGCCTAGACACTGTTTGAATTGTCTGGAGGTATAACCGGTTCTAGGCGTAAATTAATCATTCATCATTTTTGCATCATGCCACACTCGATCACGCGTTATTACACTACGTATCTGTACCTCCTGTGGTACAGGTTGTCTAATAATACCCAACCGTTCATCCAAACATAGTTGTGTAAACATAATCAAAGCTTTCTCTTCTTCATCACTATCACTAGAGGTATCCAAATACATTCCATATTTGTGTCTCACATAAGAACGCATTAGACTCATTGTGCACCCTAGCAAACCAAAAATACACTATCAATTTGGGTATAGCATACATAAACACAAGTATATCAAACTTCTACATTAATATGCATTTACATGGAATATTAAATTCTACATAAATCAAAACACACAACAATTAATCATACATTTTTCACTTAATATATGTGTTCATAACGTTATTGAATTGCATACTACATATCCAACCAACCTAGCATCAATAATTTCATCAAAAATGAAATCAAATTAACTTAAAAACCCAAACATTAGAATCACTCACCTTATATGATTTTTTGGATGAAATTCGAAATTGAAGAACGGATTTGCTTCACCTTGTGCTAACCATCAAACCCTTTTAATCTAAGCTCACAAATCGCCTTGAATCGACATGAAAATGGAAAGGGGGTCATGGGGTTTTGAGAGGAGGAACATTAGTGAAGAAGATGAAATGGGAGGAAGAACTGGGTTCTTTGAACTTAAACCTATCAAACGGGGACTCAGTCCGCGTATTTGGTCAAGTCAATGAGTTGACTAATACGCGGACTCGGTTCCCGTTCCGCACTATTCATACGCGGCGTATAGGGAAGGGAAGGGATAGCTAGGCACCATAGCAGAGTTGCCTTTCGTGTGCCATCCCTTCCCTTTATTTGAGGGATAGGGAAGGGATAGCTAGCACCATAGTGCTAGCTCTTATGGTTAGATGTTTTAAGCTTTCGCCAACCCTTTGCTTTAATCCAAATACATCTTCAATGCCAGGTCGCGAAGAATTGTTTTCTTATACATGATCCCAAGAACGTAGTCTGCAAATGGTTGAAAGAAGTTATATTATTTTTAGGTAAACCTTCGAACCATTTCAGCGCTTCGCCTGTTAGACTGGATGCAAAATATTTGCACAATACATCATCATGATTTTCCCACTGTAGCATACATATCACATAAGATTTGATATGTTGAATAGCACAAGTAGTACCATCAAAGATATTGGTCAACGATGGCAAATTGCACTTTGTGGGTATTCCTCCTAACTGTACTTCTTGGGTGAATGGAGTTTTCGCAGCTTCTTCAATGGCTTCATCAAGTTATCTTCTGCATCCCTCTCTAATATTGTTTAACATCCCTCTCATTTCTGCTAACTCTCTTAAGATCTATTCATTTACACCTGGATTTTGTCCCATTGGCCTTTTCAGTACATCTTCCCTTCTTTTGCGTTCATGTCTTTCTTGCCTTGCGAGATTTTGTGCTTCTTCTTCAGCATCTTCATTCTGCCTTCTTCTGCAATTTTCTCCTTCACCTCCTTCTTGAATTCGCAAATGATTATGTCTTCCATTTTCCCCTCTATGATTTTGAACATTCCTCACTATTTATCTCCGTTGTCTTTCGTCTCTTCTTTTTATTTTGTCTTATTCTTCATTGATATTACCATTGTTGCGATTTTGTTCGCGCCTTCTTTCTCGATTGTCATGATTATTCTGGCGTATTACCTCTTGAAGTTCTTGTTCTTCCACCTCTGTTCTCAACCTTTCTCTTTCGCAATCTAGGCATGCTTGTTCAACATAATGCCTTTCAATTTCATCCTCAATTATTCTTCGATCCCTTTGAATTTCTCTCTCACGTAATATTCTCCTTCCTTCTTCTCGATTTTATCCACCATCTTGGTTGTTTCCATCTCCTTGATTTCTATTGTCACATCTTCCATCCAAAGTTTCGCTATGTGGGACATAACGGTCATTAATCATCTCTTCCCCTTCATAATGCTCTTCATTCGGATTTTGCATTTCCTCTCGAATATTTTCGCCAGCATTTCTCATAGGTTTATTTCGCTTTGGTTCTCCTCTAACTGATCTTGGATTCGATCTTGCAGTACTTCTTGATATTCTATTTTGTAACCTCATATTCTCCATTCTTAGTTCATGATTTTGTCTCGTTAAATTTGCGCGCTCTTCCGCCTCCAATCTCCTTTCTTCTTGTACTCTTTGTCTTAATCCTCCAATGTTTCATTTTCATCATCTCTATGAACTAATCCTCCAACCGTTTCTTGATCTCTTTCTTCTCGCCTTTCATTTCTTAATTGCCGATCTTCTACTTCTTCTATTGAATCTGATCGCCAAGTGTGCACACTTACTCTATCATAATTCGGTGTTTGCTGATTTGGCTGTTGAACTTGATTTTCTCCATGATTTCTTGTTCTATTTCTTCTTTTTCTTAATCTTGAAGATTCTCCTATTTCATTTGTCTCTCCTTCTACAAGTCTTTTACTCCTCCTTACGGTTGTTGGTTGTTCTGATGTATTTCTTCTTCTAGCCATTTCTTCGATGAATTGTACAAAACTACGTAAAATTCTCCACCGACTTCTTCAGATTCTCAAAAATCACAATATCAATCTTTATTTTAGAAACATCCTTTTTTATAGCGCCAATATGTAGTTGCAGGAAATCCTACACTACACCCTTCACAAGAATTCATAATAATCAACACATCTTTTAAATATTTAAGAACAACACTTTTATTAATTGATTCACAGAAATGTTACAATAAATGGAAGAAAACAAGAATACAATCGCTCTTTAAACTTTCTCTCTCCTCAAAACTTTCTGAACACTCTCAAATTGATCCCTCCCTTCTGAGTCTATTAGTTCTCTTTATATAGGGTAGTTACATAGTGGATGACAACTAAGTTGTCCTTTAATTTCAGATCTGACTTGCGGTAATCTCGTAAGCTTATTGGTGATACTTCTTCGCAAACCTCTTTCGTTCGCAAGATTATCACACTTTCTTCATGTTTATACTGCTGTCATTTATTACGTCACTTTTCTAACCATTCTGCGACATTTGTAATGAGTTGTTGAGAATTTCGCAAGAGTGTTGTTGTTAACTTCGCAAGGCTGTTGCTTCTGCGATATTTTGATCCTACAGTGTCCCTAATGGGAGAGTTGTAGTCTCGTGAGGGTTTCTTAGAGGTGTACCCACAAAACCTTCTCCAACTTCAGAGCATATCAGAGTCCCAAGCATCCAAGGAGCTGTGAGGGCATAGAATTTCTTCATGCTAGTAATAAGAAGTTAGAACTACCTAAGAACACATTCTCATCCTTACGAGTTGAGCGAGAAATAACCACACCATATGAAATAATTCAGGTTCGAGAGTGATCACAAGCCTCGACTTCTGCCTCACCAATAAGGTTTTATGATAGTTACACTCAAAAAGACCATTTTTTAGTCTCTCATGTGTGTAGGAAGGAATAAAGAGAGAAATCTCGCACACGTTGAATGGAGGGAAGGAAAACCTTTCGAAATAATTTATGGAGACTCCACAGAATCGTGGACGAAAAGAATATTTTTCTGACGATCTCTAAGAAAGGAAATAAATCATAATATGAGGATGGGAACATCACTCAGCTTCACATCCAATCGGAAATCAGCCCCACTTTCACAGCATCCATGAAAACGTCTTCATATTTAGTCTTCGGTCTTCAACTGTTGATGATGAATTTCTGAACTTCATAGAACCTTGACAATTTCTGATTTTTCTCTTCAATTTCCGTGTTGCTTGAATTTTTCTCTTAAATTCTTCTTCTTTACCATGGTGCTTATTAAACAAAACTAAAAACAAACTATAATACTTTTTTTTATAATTAAAACAAGATGACAAACGGAAAATAACAAATAAATAATGAAACTACTAAAGCCATGGAGGAAAGTCTTTATCACTTAATTCCGCACAACTTATATTGTCTTGATTTCATAAACTTCACTAATTCTCATCTTTTTATGTTTTCTTTGCTCTTGTAAGATAAGTCTTCAACTTGTATATAGAATTCTGCTCTTTGAATTGTATCTTCACTTTGAATATGACTTTCTTTTACTTTTCCTTGAATTGTTGCATGTGGATCTTAGACTTTTTCAACTTTCTTCATGTATTCTGATGTTGCTCTGCTCATTAATGATGATGTGTTTCTATGGATCTGTTGATGTTATCGAGTGAGAGAGTGGTGCTAACTACAAATCAAACTACAAGAAGGAGTCTTCATCTTTAGATGTCACCCTCATGATTGACAAAATTAGCACTCAAGAAATCAAAAATAGTGTTGTAAGTGGTGCAAAGTTGGGTAGATCACCATTCCTACCCGAAATTTATGTACGGTGACACACACTCTAAAAGGACTTTTTAGATAGTTACAGAAAATGAAGGTCGGTGCCTCGTTTGATGTAAAAATAGCTAATCTCCACTAAAGGTGATCACAACTCTAATACCAAATTGAAAAAGCGGGGGTCTAACAACCTCACCCAATATTTCTCTTAGCAATCTGTATGGACTAACTCCAATATACTTTCAAGAGAATCAACTAGACAGTTAGACTCAATCTTAAGAAAGATATATCAAAGAGTTATTATCTTTATCTTTCAATTCAATCTGCAATCAGCAAATAGAAATGTGCGAGCCCGATTGAATATAAGAGAAAAAACTTGAACGGTACCAAAGACCAATTGTTCAAGGATCAATCAATTTCAATAAATAACCTAGGTTCTAATTGATCGATCCAACGCACAACCTATGATATTTCAATTATATAACAAAATATAATGCAGAAAATGAAAAAGCGTGGGTCTAACAACCACACCTAATATTTCGATTAGCAATCTGTATGGACAACTTCGAGTTATTTTCTAGAGAATCAAATAGACTCAATCAATAGAAAATACTCAAGGAGTTATTATCTCAATCTCTCAATTTTATTTACTCAAGCAAATATAATTCGCGAGTCTTAATCAAAGAGAGATAACTTGGATGGTACCAAAGACCAATATCCAAGTGTCAATCAATTTAAATCAACAACCAATAAGGTCAGATATTCTAATTAATTGAACAACGCACAACCTGTATTATTTCAATTATATAACAAAATATAATGCAGAAAAGAAATAACACAGACACCAGAATTTTGTTAACGAGGAAACCACAAATGCAGAAAAACCCCAGGACCTAGTCCATATTAAACATACACTGTATTAAGCTGCTACAGACACTTGCCTACTCCAAATTAAATTCGGTCTGGACTGTAGTTGAACCCCAATCAATCTCACACTGATCCAAGGTACAATTATGCTCCTACGCCTCTGATCCCAGCAGGATACTACACACTTGATTCCCATAGGTGATCTCACCCACAACCAAGAGTTGCTACGACCCAAAGTCGAAGACTTTAATAAACAAATTTGACTCACACAGAAAAATCTACAAGATATATAAATCCGTCTCCCACGAATAAACCTATGAGTTTTGTTCCGTCTTTTTATAAATCAAGGTGAAAAGAAACCAATCAATAAAACCAGACTTATATTCCCGAAGAACAGCTCAGTTTTATCAATCACCTCACAATAGTCTTAATCGACGCAGCGAAAAAAGATATTGTAGAATCACAAACGATGAGACGAAGATGTTTGTGATTACTTTTATATCTTGCCTATCGGAGATATAAATCTCAAGCCAATTATTACAATTGTACTCGTACGATAGAAACAACAAGATCAGATCACACAACTACAAGAAAAGTAGTATCGGTCTGGCTTCACAATCCCAATGAAGTTTTTAAGTCGTTAACCTGGTTTTAGAAGAAGAAAACCAAAGGTTAAAGGAGAATCGACTCTAGCTTAACAAACTAGTATCACACAGAATGTGTAGGGATTAGGTTTCCTAGTTTCCAAAGTTCTCCCTTATATAGTCTTTCAAATCAGGGTTTGCAATCAATGTTAGCTTAGTAACAAAGCATTCAATATTCACTGTTAAATGAAAACCTGATTAGATTCAAGCTAATATTTCTCAACCGTTAGATCGAAAACTTAGCTTGTCATACACACATGTACTTGCCGATTTTGGGTTTGTGTAACCGTACCCAAACGTGTACAATAGTTGGTTCAATACTAGTCAACCAAATGGTTAGCTAAATGATAACTTTCATATCAACCATATTCTTCTTCACCATAACTAGTCCAAATGACTCAAATGAACTAGTTAGAGAGTTCTTCACCATAACTTGGCCATCTCATGTACTACACAAGACACAATTGAATCAAAAACGATGTGATTCACTCGAATCGATTCATGAACTATAAAGCCACGGTTTGCAATAGAATTCCTTATTTAATTAAGATAAGTTCACGAATATCGTTTTTAGACATATCCACTCAAGTTCGCGGACTCAAGTTAACCGGTTGGAGTTCACAAACTCCAGCAGAAATTCCCAGGTTTGAGAACTTCCGGCAGTTCATGGACTGAGTTCGCGGACTGAAACCGAGCTACATCTCCAGCAGACTTTCTCGGGTTCGAGAACTACGCACGTTCGCGGACTGGGTTGACTGCACACGTTCCGGTTTCACTTGATCAACAAAGTTCGAAAACTTCGGTTCAAGTGCTAAGGACTTATATATATATATATGTTTTACCATAACAATATTTATATCCCCCAATGGTTATATTGTCTAAACTCTCATTTCAATCATTGAAACATTCTCAGAGGACGTTATATAGTTATTATTCACAAACTATTTTTCATCAGAGCGATTTCCAAAGTGATTGAAACATAACATGACTTTCATCACTAGGTAAAGACGAACTTGGCTAAAGCGAAAGCTTTACCAACGCATATTTCGAGAAATAGATAAGCGAGATATATTCAGCTCGAAATATCACATGTGTATATTCTTAGTCTATATAATATACGACTTTTGTCTCAAGATAGGGGATAGAGTAGATAGACTTTCGAGTGATAGAAAAGTTCAAGTCTCCACATACCTTTTAGTCGATGAAGATCCACTGGTTCCTTTAGTAATCCTTCGTCTTGTACGATGATTGCCATGGAGTTCTTGAGCTCAACTACACTTTATATCCTAGTCCAAGACCTTAGCTATAGTAGACTAGAAATCAAGACTTTATAGTTTTGATCACTAACATTGACAAACATGCTTGAGATAGCAACGCATGCGAGTTCGACCGAGCAATGCTCTAACAATCTCCCCCTTTGTCAATTTTAGTGGCAAAACTATTAATACATATGGAATACAAAAAATATATAAATAAACTTTGTAGCTCCTATTCCACATGTCTAATCTTCAACAATACTTGAAATCTTCGTCACTTCCAAGTAGTCCAATGATCCCAAAGGTTGTAAGTTTAGCATCATCGTTGTTGAAAATCCATATCTATAACAATGAGAAAAGCATCGGTTCTCAATCATTGTTATACAATGTCATAGTATTATTACATAGCGTCAAAGTCCAATTGCATCACAACTTCAACAACAATACTATGGTGATACTTCACTCCCCCTTAGTCAATACTCCATCTCACATGGAAACCACTCCCCCTTACATAATGATCTGAAAACCACATGTATTTGTAGTGTGAACTACATATTAATTCTTCCCATTTTTGTCAATAAAATTGGAAAATGTACAAGAACGGGATCCTAATGAAATTTTCGTAAGAGACATTTCATGACCAAAGGTAAATGTATATCATCTTATTTAGATGCAATCATAAAGCCGAAGCTAAATGCATTCATCAAGGAGTTTATAAAGACGCAAGATAACCCCTCTAATATTCCACAGCCGCACTCCCTACAAAGATTTGGCAATTAATCACAAGTTCAAAAGAACTCTCCCCCATAATATGTCATTCCCAAAGGAACAATAAGAGCGACCTTAATTTCAAAAGAAAAGAAGGATTTCTTTAGACTCAACAAATTACATACAAGTATGAATTTGGAATCCAACAAGAAATATTCAATCATAATAACCCAAGCGAACCAAGATTAATTTGACTAAATATGCTCAACACAAGTAAACTTATGGAGACTTAATAAATTAATTAGATTAATCACAAGAAAACTCGCAAATAATCTAATTGCCATACTCAACCAAACTAATTACAAAAGTAATCAATTTAATTGGCCACACTCGACATAAGAAAAATCTATGGAGCAATGACTAAGTTAATCATGAATAACCAACCAAGTCAAAGAAATGCTCAAACATAAGAAAAACTTATGGAGTGCTAAATAAACAATCACACAAGATGATTTATTTAGTTCAATATACTCGACGTAAAGTACCTTACGGAACACAACTAAGCTAATCACAAAAATAATCAACTTGGTTGTCTAGTGCTCAACATAAGACACAATATAGAGTCTCACAGTAATACACAAAATATGGATCAGGGAAGATCAATTACTGTGGAATACACAAGGATTCAATCTATGTTTCCATCACCATTTGCACAATGACACACAATAGACATAATCCTTGAATCACAAAAGATTTTAACCTATCTTACATTAATAATTGACAATATAGGCTTAACTTTTGTGTTTGCCAAAAGTCTATTCATTCTTTTAGCAATATTTGCATATCAATTCACGAACGACTTTACTTTTGACAAAGTATGGGACAATTAAGTTCACGGATGTAAACACACATATCCCATCATAATATTGCAATATATAAAATCATAAAGATTAATACTGCAAAAATCATCTTCCAAATCAACTTTAGAATTTAAATGAATAAATCTAAAAGCATTAAAGATGAATACTTTGGACATAGATGTAGGACCAGAATATCGCTACAATACTTCTCTGCGAGATTAACAACACTTCCCAACGAGCATCACCGCAAGATCTTCAACTACACTTTGCGAGTGTCACAAAGGCAGTCAAAAGAGCAACGTAATAAATGGCGAGTGAAGAAAACTTGAGAAAAGCATGTTTGTTCTGCGATGGTTACAAAACTTGCGAGATTTAACATTGTAACTATCGCGGTATAATCGCAGAATCAACCTGAAATAAGAGGAAAACTTATGTTAGGTGTATGCTGCAGTGGGAGAATCATGATGCCGTATTTCATAAATATTTTGCATCTAGCTTAACCGGCGAGGCGCTAAAATGGTTTGAGGGATTGCCAAAAAATACTATAACTTCTTTTGATCATTTACAAGCTATATTTCTGGGAGCATATATAAGCAACAATTCATCATGGCCAGGTATTGAAGATGTGTTTAGGTTAAAACAGAGGGTTGGCGAGAGTCTGGAACATTTAACCATAAGATGGAAGACAATGTGCAGTGAGATGGAAGTAAGATTTGACGAGAGATATCTTATCTTGTCTTTTATCAATGCAATGTTCGCGACCAACCTATTGTATATACAAATTTTCAGATTCAAGAATACAATCACTATGACTGAACTACGAGAACTACAAGAAGAATACATTGCTTTGGAGGAGAAACAAAATGAGATGGAATCATATCCCATCGCGAACACCAATTCAGTAGCAGCAAATGGGAGTTTACTTCCTAAAATGATTAACAATGTGGCGAGAAGCTCGCAAGCACAACAAGAGAAAGTGGAGACTGATAACCAGCAGAAATTGGTAGCAATGGGCAGTCGAGATCAAGAAGAATATGAAAGGGAGAAGAATTATTACAATCGCGGTGTGAATAATAAGATTCAAAGGCTTGATCAACCGCAAGAAACTTATGGTGGACAGAGGCAAAACAATTTCAGTAGCCAAGGAAATCAGAGGATAATATGGGAAGAAATTAAGATGCCTCCTCTAAATGCTAGTATAAAAAAAAATCTGGGAAGCTATCATTTTGATGGAAAATATACCATCTCCATGGAATATGGGAAAAGAACCACATCCTAATAATCGTAGTCAAGAATTTTGTCCTTACCATCACTTTCATGGTCACACAGTAAATGATTGCAGAAATGTAAAGAGAATAATTTTAAGGATGATTGACCAAGGAAAGCTAAACCACTTTTTAGTAGGACAACCACAATCTCAGTGATTGCCTCCAGCACCAGAAATTTGCAGGGTAAATACTATAAAAGGAGCAGAATCATTCGTAATAGAAGTTGGGGCTTAAGCAAAGAATTTGTTTTGTAATTCCATTGTACATTCACACAGAACAATAGAGGATTTCCATGATAATGTTCAAAGCAGAGTCTTCGCGAGAGACACAGATGGAAGAGAGATAATGAATATCGCGAGAGCCTCGCTATTAGAATAATGGTAGAAACAAATTATATCTTTCACTGCACAAGAAGTACCAGAACCTGGCGAGCAGCATGATAATCCATTGGTAGATATAAATTAGATGTAGGACCAGAATATCACTACAGTAATTCTCTGCGAGATTAACAACACTTCCCAACGAGCATCACCGCAAGATCTTTAACTACACTTTGCGAGTGTCACAAAGGCAGTCAAAAGAGCAACGTAATAAATGACGAGTGAAGAAAACTTGAGAAAAGCATGTTTGTTCTGCGATGGTTACAAAACTTGCGAGATTTAACATTGTAACTATCACGGTATAATCGCAGAATCAACCCTAAATAAGAGGAAAACTTAGATGTCATCCACTATGTAACTACCCTATAAATATAGACTCAATGTGTCCAGAAAAGGATGATATATTTTTGAGAGTTAAGAAAGTCTTGAGGAGAGAGAAACTTCAAGATAATAGTTGTAATCTTGAATTCTTCCATTTCTGTAAACATTTCTGAAACCAAAATAATAAAGTGTCGTTTTTCATCTTCAATTATGAGTTGATTATAACAAAATCTTAACAAGGGTGTAGTGTGGGAAATCCTGCAACTACAATAGCTATGTGAAATCACAATAATTGCTATTCCAAACTCTAGTAATCCTTCTCAAAAACAAGAATAAATTCTCATAAGAAGTTTCCTAGGCACCAAGATAAACTCGTAATGCACATATAAGATGATTTGTCCTTAGAGGGTAGAATCAATCTTTTTTGCCCGGATTTATACCAATAATAGCTACCAAAGGCGTATAAAAATATTTTCCAACAACATTATTGTAAAAGCTACAAATTAGCTTAGAAGAGTAGTACTCTAAGAATCCAAGTTCTCAAGTTCAAGAGAAGTGGAACAAGTGCAATGAAACGGAGCAAAATACTCAAAAACAAGAGATGGGACAAATACCAATCTTAAATCATCCAAATTAAAGGTTTATCATCTTCATTTTGAAGATAATTTAAGGTGGAAGAGAGTGCAAAAATAATGAGTTCATTCCGAGTTCGGACGAAGAAGTTACGACCAAAACACGTTGACTGAATATCGACGTCTACAGGCAAGTACGTGAACTTACAGGTTTGCACACGAATTTTCAAGTCCGCGAACTTAAACTCCTGGATTTTGGTCTTAAAAGATGTTATGCATACTTGGCATGTGTACCATGAAGTCCAAACATCCCGAACCACTATTTTCAAACCTAAACATTTAAGAACCTTAAACACAGATCAAGTTAGGTAGAAATGAACGATAAGAAAGGTACATGGATCATTATAACTACCCTAAGAAAATAAAAACACAAATATTGCTCAAGTTTATAGACATACCATTTTAGACGAATCTAATCGACTTATCAAACATAATCTACGTGCCACAATTCTCGTGCTTTCCTCACCGTATTCATAACAGGGCATTCCTTGGTGAGGATGCACTTACAACACAACTAAGTTGTGTTGGGGCGATCAATGTCTTGCTCACCACAAGTGACCTTTTGGATTATCATGAAAGAGATCGCTTTTAGAACCTTTCACATCTAGTTCCATTTTTCCAAAAAACTTGTTAAGTTCCAACATCATGGATACTGCCTTCTCCATAGTCATGGAAATTTCTGGAAGATCATTCTTTTTCACACTCAAAGCATCATTGGCTTTCTTTGGTATCCACTTCTGAGTGCGTTTAGGAACAACCAAAACTCTATTCCCATTACTCTCTTCTAGATTCTCGAAATAGAATTGGATTGACTATTCTTTTGCATGTTAGTCTTTATCCAATTGGGAGCATCGGATCTTGTCTTCGTATTTATGAAGTTATCCTTTTGATAACCATTACGATTGTGAAAAGACTACGTATGACGTTTATAGGCAAATCTAGGTTGATCACAGTACTGATTCCTTTGCCTAAAGGTTAGATAGTTACAACCTGTAACATTAAGGGAATTAGTCTTAACATATGATTTTGGTTTCAAAAATTCTTGTGATGCCCAAACAAGAACATCATGAAGTTTCTCATTCCTTATACGAAAACGACATCTCCTTTCCAGATGACCTTTATTTCCGCAATAGTGGCAAACATAAGGAATGTTCTTACCTCGATCTGTATGTGTTGGCTTTGGAGGTTGATATACATTGCTATTTCGAACTTTTACTGCCGATGGAGGTATTTCACTTTTGCCATCAGTGGAAACCTTTTGTTGATAAGAATCACTAGCCTTGACAAATTTTACCTCTTTGCTAATACTTGGAGCATCTATTCCCTTATAGACCAATCCTCGTGTATCGCGATGATTTTTTACTTTCTCCTAGCATAGTGGTTAATTTGCTTGAACTAGTGTTGAAATTTTTCAAGTCATCTTCCAACATCTTGATTTTATCAAGAGCAGAAGCTAAATCATCCTCAAGGCATTTTTCTCGAGCGAGATAAGCGCTTTATCTGTCATCAAAACTTGCTTGCTGTTCTGCAAGTTTCTCTTCCAATAAGAAATATTTTTGATAAACATTATCACATTCAATTGACTTCATACGTAGGTTTTCCTCAGAATCCTTTAGGATCGATTCGTTAGAGCGATTAGAAACATAAACACCTACGTAACATCTTCTCAATTTCTTGTTTTCTCGACAGAGAGGAGTCAGAAGAGGCGTGACATGAGAAGTTGTCATCTTCTTCTTTTCCAACGAATTCAAAACCTTCATATACTCTGAGACTTCCTCATCAACATCTCTATCAATATCTAAATCACCTTCATCAGAAAGTTCATCCAACTGTTTTTCTAGGCGTGTTTCCCAGAATTCAACTGGTTCTACATTAATAAAATGTTTATATATTGATTTAGATGTGACAATTCTCTCAGGTGAATCCAAGCTTTTAGAATCATCTGGTAATTTCTGAATTGGTACATTATTAGAGATAGACTCGTACATAATCAAATCGCTACAAACACAGACTTATAAGGCCTTTAACGTGTTTGCCTGCTCTGATACCAATTGAAAAAGCGGGGGTCTAACAACCACACCCAATATTTCGATTAGCAATCTGTATGGACAACTCTGAGTTGTTTTCTAGAGAATCAACTAGACTCAATCAATATAAAATACTCAAGGATTTATTATCTCAATCTCTCAATTTGATTTACTCAAGCAAATATGATTCGCGAGTCTTAATCAATGAGAGATAACTTGGATGGTACCAAAGACCAATATCCAAGTGTCAATCAATTTAAATCAACAACCAATAAGGTCGGATATTCTAATTGATTGAACAACGCATAACCTGTATTATTTCGATTATATAATGAAATATAATGCGGAAAACAAATAACACAGACACCAGAATTTTGTTAATCAGGAATCCGCAAATGCAGAAAAACCCTGGGAACTAGTCCAGATTAAACATACATTGTATTAAGCCGCTACAGACACTAGCCTACTCTAAATTAACTTCGGTATGGACTATAGTTGAACCCCAATCAATTTCACACTGATCCAAGGTACAGTTATGATCCTATGCCTCTGATCCCAGCATGATACTGCGCACTTGATTCCCTTAGGTGATCTCACCCACAACCAAGAGTTGCTATGACCCAAAGTCAAAGACTTTAATAAACAAATCTGTCTCACACAGAAAAGTCTACAAGATAGATAAATACGTCTCCCACGAATAAACCTATGAGTTTTGTTTAGTCTTTTGATAAATCAAGGTGAACATGAACCAATCAACAAAACCAGACTTATATTCCCGAAGAATATCTCAGTTTTATCAATCACCTCACAATAGTCTTAATCGACGCAGCGAAAAAAGATATTATGGAATCACAAACTATGAGACGAAGATGTTTGTGATTACTTTTATATCTTGCCTATCAGAGATATAAATCTCAAGCAAATTATTATAATTGTGCTCGTACAATAGAAACAACAAGATTAGATCACACAACTACAAGAAAAGTAGTATCGGTCTGGCTTCACAATCCCAATGAAGTTTTTAAGTCGTTAACCTGGTTTTAGAAGAAGAAAACCAAAGGTTAAAGGAGAATCGACTCTAGCTTAACAAACTAGTATCACAAAGAATGTGTAGGGATTAGGTTTCCTACTTTCCAAAGTTCTCCCTTATATAGTCTTTCAAATCAGGGTTTGCAATCAATGTTAGCTTAGTAACAAAGCATTCAATATTCACCGTTAAATGAAAACCTGATTAGATTCAAGCTAATATTTCTCAACCGTTAGATCGAAAACTTAGCTTGTCATACACACATGTACTTGAAGATTTTGGGTTTGTGTAACCGTACCCAAACGTGTACAATACTTGGTTCAATACTAGTCAACCAAATGGTTATCCAACTGATAACTTTCATATCAACCATATTCTTCTTCACCATAACTAGTCCAAATGACTCAAATGAACTAGTTAGAGAGTTATTCAATTGCTATGAAATCTCATGTACTACACAAGACACAATTGAAGCAAAAATGATGTGATTCACTCGAATCGATTCATGAACTATAAAGCCACGGTTTGCAATAACATTCCTTAGTTAATTAAGATAAGTTCACGAACATCGTTTTTAGACATAACCACTCAAGTTCGTGGACTGCGTTCGCGAACTCAATTTAGCCGGTTGGAGTTCACAAACTCCAGCAGAAATTATCGGGTTCGAGAACTTCCGTCAGTTCACGGACTGAAACCGAGCTACAACTCCAGCAGAAATTCTCGGGTTCGAGAACTATGCACGTTCGCGGACTGAGTTGACTGCTCACGTTCCGGTTTCACTTGATCAACATAGTTCGAAAACTTCGGTTCAAGTGCTAAGGACTTATACATATATGTGTTACCACAAAATTTTTTATATCCCCCAATGGTTATATTGTCTAAATTCTCATTTCAATCATTGAAACATTCTCAGAAGACGTTATATAGTTGTTATTCATGTAGTTGCAGGAAATCCCACAACACACCCCTTATCATACCTTGATAACAATTTCTAGATCTAAATATAAAAGTGGTAATAAAAGTGCTAAAATTATAAATGGACACAAATATTTTTACATGGTTCGATCAATTTGATCTACATCCACGATTCTTCACTATGATTGTTTAAATTTACATTTGATTTACAATGATAATCTCCATTAATGGGTAGAGTTCTAGATCTAGTTTTGGAGAAGAAGAAGATGATAAATAAAATATATTCTCTCTCTAAAATATTTCTCTCTGAAAAATATCTCTAACCCTTTTCAAAATTGTCTCTCCTCTTTATCTCTCCTGCCTTTCCCTTTATATAGGTGTTTACATAGTGGATGACAACTCACATATAGTGGAGTACAGATCATAAACTCTCAAGCTCTGCTATGTTCTCTCAGGATCTGCTAAATTCTCTCGAGCTTCCGCTACATTCTAGCGAGCTCCCGCTACATTCTCGCGAGCTTTCTCTATAACAACCACAAAATCTTCACATCTTTCTCGTGTTTTATACTGTCGTTGTCTATTACGTCACTTCTGTAATTAATTTGCGACATTTTCCATGTGTGGTAGAAGTTTTCGCAAGAGCGTTGTTGTTGGGAGATTCAGATCCTACATCTTGCCTTTTTTTTCTTGAATATTGCTTGAAGAGAGATCTTTAAGAAAAATCTGTTGTTGTAGTAGTCTTTGATCTTTATTGATGAAGGAACGAGCGAAAGAATATTGGACTTGAAAAGTACGTACTTTCCTCTATTCTTTTGTGAAGTTATGGATCTTTGCGAAGTACATAAGAAGTATCAACTCTTGAAGTATGCGAAGTATGATGTATCCTGGAAGAAATATAAGAAGTACTCAATCCTCAAAATATAAGAAGTATCCGTCCTTGAATAAAAGCCATAAGTATTGTCTCTATTCATGCGAAATTATTACTTCATTTTTGGTGAGAATTCTTGTCCATTTTGGAAATGATTCTTGCCGAGAAGATAAATAACATAAAATGTTTTCTTGGTAATCCATAGTTGCCTCTGTTCTTTATCTTTGAAGGTAGAATCATTGAGAAAATGTTGAATGAGCGAATTGTTTCTTTATTCTTATCTTGCCTCTGTCTTATGTTATGTTTTATTGTGATATTATAATCTCTTCAAGTTGCTTCAAACCAAAATCAACAGAAACTATTTTCACCTATAAACAATTGGCGACCACAGCAGGAGGATTGATCTATCGGTGACAGTGTCAATTTTCTACTGTCGATTTCGTTCTTCGACCCAGGCGTCAAGATGGTAGGGGAAGGCGACCCAATCCGACTCAGTCACTCGATGACTCATTATCAGTCATGAAACGACAAGGGATGACTGGGGACTTCCCAGAGGATAGAAGCAGATGATCCACCCAAGGATCAATGGCTCGGTTATCATACGGCTCAGTAACGACTGGGGACTTCCCATGGCGGTGTTTCCCATAAGACTCGGTCTTACACCCGGAAGGTTTACTTTTCATCAGGAGACCTAAAAAACCAATTAAGTCTTACCTAGACAAGATATGCAGTTTTTTATTTAAAGTTTTCAAGACAAGATACATAGTTTACCCCATGTCACCTACCAACACACGGTTCTAAGTTTTCTACTGGGATGCCTATGTCACTTTCAATCATAACCAAAATAATCAATTCCTAAACAATTCATTCCAAAAAGAATAACCCAAAACCGTCAAGGTAGTGTTTGTCTATTAACCCGAGAAAACCAGAAAATCAAAAACCAAAAACCAGGCGTCTCATTTGCCTTAAAAAAAAACCCTAAAGATAAGAGGTCCAAAAGACAGATATATATTCAAGGAAAGTTTTCCAACAACGGCTTGCTTCTCTTGGAAAAGGCCTCCTTAGTGCTCTGGAGAGCCGCCATTTTCAATTTCAATTGCCGACACAATTTCTTGAATTTTTCTTCCTGCTTCTTCACCATGTATGTGGATGGACCTTCGACTATTTCGATCATCAACCTTTCAACGTTAGAGAGACCTTCAACGAACCAAGGAACGTTGAATTCGAAGCCCATGCACATGTCACGATGGAACTTCCATCTCAAGATTACGTCCTCAGAAACTGTATGACCAGTCACGTTGCACATCTCATCAATCGAAGAAAAGGCTTCCTTCACACGCTTGACCAATGCATGTCGACTAGTGATCTTCTTAGTCGTAGAAATGTGATTGTAGCTTTCCCAAATCTTAGTGTACAATGTCGCATATTTAGCTGGCACGCTAAATCCACTAATCAACACATGACCTGGGAAAGGGGCTGGATACGGAGGATTGAAGGTGGCACCTGCAACTGAATCAACAACTAGTAGGAGATCCCTAACTAAGATTTTACCCCCCGAAGTGCTCTCCTCCACCTGAGTCACGACGATTCCCTCGGGATGATGAATCCCCATGTACAAATCGCTAGCTGGTGCATTTTCCACAGTAGGAAGTACGGTTACATCTTCGCGCTGGTGGTCTTCCACTTCAAGATCATCCCCAGGAACGGTTTCCCCCTAAAAATCAAGATTTAGTTTACTGCAACAAAAAAGAAAGAAAGAGGGGAAACGAAGAAAACGTGGGGAAGACTCACTGATCCACTTTCAGACTGACTAGAGGAAGACTCGGCACTGTTGTCAGAAGAGCTACTCTCACCATCACCAGACTCAGAACTTTCATCCTTCTCGGATTCTTCATCACTATGGATAGGTTCGACAACGCTACTCTCTGTCTCGAGAAATGATATTTTTTGACTGCTCGCAAGTTTGGCAAAGGTGTTCGTATAACTGATACCCTGGACGGAATACAAGAACGCATTCTCAGAAAAGGAATAAAGATATAAATGTTCCAAGCTAAAGTCAAGATGAGAGCCATACATACCCGCATGTTAGACGAACGAAAATTCGGTAGAATCGTGGAGTCAGATTGAAAACCACGAGCACGATTCTTAGACCTTCACTCCTTCACTTGGGGACTGGCCACGACCAGACCGACGGGTTTCCTTTTGGTTAAAGGAGTATTCCTCAACAACGGATGTCTTGCTAAAATCTCGGCAGAAGGCCTACCACGAGTGTTCTCCACTACGGCTTTCACGAATTCCTTGATGATAGGAAATTCACTCTGCCATAATGTGTTATACTTGGAGGTTGTTGATGGATTCCGTTCCGCGAGCAGGAAAGGGAGACTTTTACCCGACGCGAGAGCACCGGCATCAAGAACAGTTGACAACAGGACTTCCGGAATGATCGGCTGACAAACAAGTGAGACCCCCTGATCGAAAACCATGTGCCGAGACGCTCTATCGATGTTGTAACAGGTTGATTTGCAAGATCCTCGGAAGAAAGATAGCACGTAACCAGGCATGCAGCTCCGCATGAACACCATTTCTCCGACACTCAGGCCCTCTTTATAAAAAGTCAAAGACATGTTTGGAACATGAGAAAAGGTAGTGACCTGAGTTATAGACCTATGCAACGGAGCCCACTGACGAAAATTAACTGCGTGCGAGCTGTCAAGAGGTCCAACCAGGTTCGAACCAGTCTTGGGGTGCCTATTCAACCAGCACAGTATCCTCGAGCCACCCCAAGACTCAATAAGTACTGCCAATGGTTTCGGGGCATATTTATCGAAGTGCTCCCATAGCCACGCTTGGAGAAAGGCGGCATGAATATATGAATAAACTTTCATGTAGCCGTTCGAGACACACATGTCCGAAACCTGTTGATCCAAGTATGCATACAGAGAACCAAGAAATAGACCGACAATGGGGAGAACGACACCCTTTGCCAATTTTATGGCAAACTTAATAAGTCCATGTCTTATCTCTTTCTTGCCCGAGCCGTCATCAAAAATATCTATGGATAGCCAAAGAGCCAAGAATGCCACAACGTGAAGTGTATTGTTCTTCTGGTTTGATTCTAACGCGTCAGGAAACCACTGAGACACCCACCAGTCATAGAAGCACTTCGTCTCATTCTCTTTCAAAACGAATCCCTTTGATTTCGCGACCAGGGCGTCATGCATCTCTTCTTCATCTGCAGACAACTTAACATCAAGGTTTCCAACTATGGGAAGATTCAGCAGTACATCCACGCTCTCCAAGGAAATAGTCATTTCACCCCATCTACATACGGCCGTGTGGGTGTCCGGACACCATCTGGAAACAAAAGCGACCAAGCCTGGAATATCTCTTCTAATCTGAAGCACTGCGGAAGCTGCAACATCATCAACGATCTGCGCTTTGGTAAAATTGGTTCTTACATGCTCTTGGCTCATCATGAACCACATCCATTTCTCGAAGGAACACAATGGGCTCACCTGGGCTTTGAAATCAATAAAAGAAGCGGAATACTCTTTCCTATGAAGACAAAACCGTATCAAATTTCCGGGAGGAATCGACCGATCCCCTCCCTCACTCTCTGGGCCGTTCAAAAGTAGCGGCACATGCTTAAGAGTACTTCTCCTAGCAGATATTATCGTGAAGAATTCATCATCCACGTTTGGCTTGGAGTTACCAACATCCTTCTGTATGGCAGAATTTTTCTCAAGCGGCGTCATAACAAATATTCTATCACAACACTTCCGCTTTCCAAACAACTACAACTAAACAATACGAGGAGAAATTATTACGGAAAATGCACGGAAGTTATTTTTCCAAGACGCAAGCCAGTATGTTTCAAGGTTGTACCCTGCAGCATGGAATTCTCATCCAACTGAGGAGGTGCGCCCCACCATGGGAACTATGCACACGACTATACCAAAACAAGGAGCAAACCCTAAAAGGCTAGGTTTTGTGAGAAGATAGGGACATTACTATCACGTGCCTACCTTGCACAGTGAGTAGGGGCGGTCAACATTACTATGGTATCCATGCCTAAGTGTTACGACAAGATAGGTAAAACAATACCTAAGATTCACGCCAATATTTCTACAAGGTCATGAAAAGGTATGCCTACAACTATGGTTTACACCAGCCGAAAAAAAAAACGAGTTAAAGAGAAGTTTTGGAAGGCGTACCTGGGATTCGCTTGTCCGCTCTGCTTTACTGCTGTCACACGGCTGGGAGGAATAAAGAGGCGGGAAACAAAAGAGAAGCCGGCCCTCCTTTATATATACATGGTACGTGGGAGTTTGAACAAAGAAAGGATTTCCTATTTTGAGCCAAGAAGGGAAAAGAGGAAACCAGGCCTGCAAAGACCAATTTCCATGTCCAAGACCACTCATGCCATATCACGGCCCCATCACACCATACCACGACCCCACCGCGCCTAGCCGCCCATGTATGCCATTTCCGTGGCCTTAGCCAAGCCCTCGCTCCATAATCACGGCCCCATCGCGCCTAGCCGCCCGTGCATACCATCGTCGCGACCCTAGCCAAGACCTCATTCCATCATCGCGTCCCCACCATACCTAGCCGCCCGTGCATGCCATCGCCACGGCCCTAGCCAAGACCTCGTTCCATCACCACGACCCCGCCACGCCTAGTCGCCCATGTATGCCATTGCCGCGACCAGGACCACGCCACCCCTTGGCCCCTCGAGCCAAGCTTTCCACTTGTGTTGCCTCCCAAGACCGCACCCCCTTTGCCTTGGATATGTATGACCAGACCAAGCCGGTAACTTTCGCCTCACAACTCCACGGTCTACATTCCCAGTACAGCCTACGCAGGGCCGCAAGCCAAAACTCTCCATACCACTCAAAAAGGTTAGTCGGATTCTCTTGAACATCTTTGCAATGATTTACATCTCGATTCCGTCCTTGTCTGTCACCATCATATGCTTACCTCGCAACAAGGTACCTGTTCCGAGCTAAGCAGGGGACTTAATGTTGATGGTGTTTTTTAGCTTAGGGTTAAAATCGTAAAACACTAAACCCTAGCAGACGGTGATGTCACAACATTTAAAGAAACACGCATTTACTAGGCACATTTACTAAAATCTTTAATGTGTCTCTAAAATAAATACCTGGGTATATTTTTCAAATTAGGGCTATGACGAGCCAAACCCTAAATCCCCTCTGTGCCAATAGCAAATCATGCCAGCCACACCGACCGCGCAAATTCATGCCAACCATGCTAGCCGCACCTATGTGCCAATGGAAAATCATGCCAGCCACACTGACCATGCCAAGGCATGCCAACCATGCTAGCCGCACCTCTGTGCCAATGGAAAATCATGTCAGCCACAACGACCGCGCTAAGGCATGCCAACCATGCTTGCCGCACTTCTGTGCCAATGTCAAATCATGCCAGCCACATCGACCGCGCCATGCCAAACATGTTTCGCCATGGCCCCTCATGCCGCGCCACCATGCTGGCCTTCCCCATGCGGCTACCAAAGTGAAGGCGTGCAAAAATCAACGGTTTCCATTCAATCCCAAGAGCAATTCCTGGCCGTCTAAGGTCCCCTCATGACCTTTGGCCCAAAACCATAGCTTGGTCACGCACTTATCCAAAGCTAGCCACGCCGGCCGCGCCATGCAAAACACATCTCGCCATGGCCCCCTCATGCCGCGCCACCATGCTGGCCTTTCCCATGCGGCTACCAAAGTGAAGGCATGCAACAATCAATGGTTTCCCTTCAATCCCAGGATCAAATCCTGGCCGTCTAAGGTCCCCTCATGACCTTTGGCCCAAAACCCTAGCTTGGTCACGCACTTATCCAAAGCTAGTCGCGCCATGCCAAACGCGTCTCGCCATGGACCCCTCATGCCGCGCCACTATGCTGGCCCTCCCCATACAGCTACCAAAATGAAGGCGTGCAACAATCAAAGGTTTCCCTTCAATCCCAGGAGCAAATCCTGGCCGTCTAAGGTCCCCTCATGACCTTTGGCCCAAAACCCTAGCTTGGTCACGCACTTAGCCAAAGCTAGCCACGCCGGCCGCGCTATGCCAAGCACGTCTCGCCATGGCCCCTCATGTCGCGCCACCATGTTGGCCTTCCCCATGCGGCTACCAAAGTGAAGGCGTGCAACAATCAACGGTTTCCCTTCAATCCCAGGAGCAAATCCTGGCCATCAAAGGTCCCCTCACGACCTTTGGCCCAAAACCCTAGTTTGGTCACGCGCCTAGCCCAAGCTAATCACGTCATGCGCCCATGGCTACCCCTTTGTAGTAGCAGGGAAATCCCACACTACACCCCTCACAAGAATTAGCACAATTGATCTATAAACACTTAATCAGGAACAACGATTTCCATTAATTGACACTTATAAAATTACAAAGGAAAAAGGAAATTAAAATACAATCACTATGTTTAGAATTTTCTCTCTCCTAAAAACTTTCTTAGCCTTTCAAAAATTATCTCTTTCTCAAGATTACTCATCCCCTATATATAGGGTATTACATAATGGATGACAGCTAATCTATCCCTTAATTTCATATTTAACTTGCGATATCTTCGCGAGTGCAATAATGTTAATCTCGCAAACACTCTAATCTTCGTAGGATCTTTACGTTTTCTTCATGTTTCTACCATCGTTACTTGTTGCATCGTTCTTTTGATCTTTTCTGCGACGTTCGCCAATGTCTTTGGTGAAAACTTCGTAAGAATGTTCTTGCTGCGATATTATGATCCTACATCTTGCCTCTTTTTCCTTGAATATTGCTTAAAAAGCGATTTTAAGGAAAAATCTTCCTTGTTGTAGCTGTTGAAGGAACGAGTGAAAGAATATTGGACTTGAAAAGTACGTACTTGCCTCTATTCTTTTGCGAAGTTCTGGAATATTGCTTCTACTCTTTCGAAATTATCACTTTAACTTGTCCACTTTGGAAATGATTCTTGCCGAGAAGATAAAGAATATATGATGTTTTCTTAATAATCCATACTAGCCTCTATTCTTTATCTTATGAGAGTAGAATCTTTGAGAAAGTGAGTTAGTGATTTCTTCATCCTTATCTTGCCTCTGCCTCAGGGTAATATAATCCTTTAAGGATGTCTTTAACTTTGCAAAATAACCATACTCTACGAATCTCTTTCATATTCTGCGATGTTGTAGCTGTTTTTGCGAAATAATGTTTCTCAAAAAACTTTAATAATATTTCTACGAAATTCTACCATATTTGCGAGACTACAAATAATACTTCTGACATATATTTTTATAATTTTCGTACAATATATCACAAGTATCTTTTCTTCCATCCAATTCTTGACATGTCTTTTTCAACCGCAATTTTTCAACCATTCACGTGTCTCCTTGCATTAATTGCGTTTATCTTTTCGAGAACTTTCCCTCTCTATAAATATCCCTTTCATTCTCCTTTTTTTTTCCTCTTTGTATCTTCTTCCCAATCTCTCTGAAATTTTACTATTCCTCCGTAATTTGCGTTTCTGCTACTGTAATTCTTCATTCTTTTCTTTCTTCCAAACTTCATCCTCATTCTTTAAATATGGCTCCTGCTGGTCGCAGAAACAAAATTTCTTTTAAAAGAGTTCAAAAGAAACTTCAAAGTAAGAGTTTTACTTTATCTATTATCCCAGGTCAAGGCCCTAAATCTGAACTCACTGCAAAGTTATTATCTGATCATCAATCCCATCAGAGTAAAATCATAATATCGTTGGGTCAACTTCTCGCTGGCCTTCCCATTCCTCTATACGATCCTGAACTTCCCTTGTTTTACGAGATACTTTCTCATAGAAATTCTCGCGAGCTGTATACCAACCAAGTGGTGATTGCATTTGTCTAATGCATGAGTTTGCCACTCACGAAGCAGGTAAAAAATCTCTTTACTCTGATGACGCCAAAAATCCTAAGTTCAAAGATGTTGCGATTGTTCCTGCGAAGTATACCGTGGATTTTTTTTTTGCGAATTATGAGATAATTTCCATGAAGAGAGATAGCACTTGTTGGGGAGTTCGTTTAAACAAGAAAAGTAATGTTTTTGCTGACAAGATCTTGATGCAAGATATTGACTGGCATCCTGGTAATAATTCATGCCCACGTCACTCTAATGATGATAGATGGCATATTTTCCCCTTAATCCTAGAAGGTCCATATATTTCTGGCACTCTTGCGTTACCTGCGAACCTCGCAGAGTATAATCCTTGGGAATTCTATTGGCCTGATAGAGATTTGGAGGTCTATTTCTGAACTCTTCTTGAATTATTATCTTCGGTACTCTTTATCTCTTTTTGCCGATTATTTTTACATCTTCATATGTTTACAAAATTATCAGATTGAGAGATTAAAGAAGAACTATAGCAATACTGGGAAACCCAACATTTTATCATCTCTTTGTTCTATCACAGATGAGGTAAGAAATTCTCTTTCAGAATTTTTAATAATATATTGTTGCCTTCATTCTCCCTATTTCTTATCTTTATTTTTGGTATAGGTTATCACTGAGATAGAACCTATTGAAATTGCGAAGACCACTAATAAAGGTAAAGGCAAAAGTTCTTCTCGCAAGGAAAAATCCAGTAAAGATGTTACTCGCAAGGAGAAATCTGATGCTCCTCCTTCAAAGAAAAGAAAAACTTGTTCTCCCTCTCCTTCAAATTCTCAATCTGGCGGAAGTTCTTCTAAGGATAATGCTGATGATAGTGATGATGATGGTGTAGGACCAGAATATCGCTACAACGCTATTTCTGCGATATTAAAAACACTTTTGCGAGCATCACAAAAGATTCTTTGACGACATTTCACGAGCGTCACAGAAGAATCCAAAAGAAGATGAAGATGGAAGAAATGCAAAGAGAGTATGTTTATCCCGCGATGGTTATCAATTTTGCGAGAGAGAATATTATAACAATCGCGATAAGATCGCAAAGTATATCCGAAAAAGGAGGAAAAACTTAGCTGTCATCCACTATGTAAAACCCTATATAAAGGGCTCGTTAGGTTCAGAAAAGGAGGATGTATTTTTTAGAGTTGAGAAAGTCTTGAGGAGAGAGAAACTCTAGAAAGAAAGTTGTACTTCTGAGTTCTTACATCTTTTGTAAAATTTTCGGAAGTTATAATAATAAAAGTGTCGTTGTTCATCTTCAAATCTAATTCAATTTCTATAGATTCTTATCAAGGGTGTAGTGTAGGAATTCCTGCAACTACATTTTGGCGCCCGAAACAGGGATTGAATTAACAAAAATTGAAGAGAAAGTGAAGAAGAAGGTAAGAATTGTTTAAGATTAAGGAAATCATTAAGTAAATCGGTGAGATAATTGAAGAGGAGAATGATCAGAATCAAAGAGGATTGTAGAAAATTAGAGTGTGATATGGTAACAAGAACAATGATTGATAGATTTCAAGAAAATATTAAGGGGAAGATACACAAACGGGATTTTGAAGGAAGGAAAATTATGACGGTGGAAAAATATCACCATTGAAAGATTGGGAAAAGCAAGAAATCACGTTTACATCAGAAGAAATACCAGAACAAAATCTAAGTCATACATCTCCATTGGTAGTCACAGTATCCACTATACCAATGAGAAAGGAGAAATCAATAAAATCTATAGAAAAATGGGCTATGAATAGAACTTTGGTGGATGCAGGAAGTTTTGTAGACATGATATTTTATCATACTTTCAAGAAAATGGGATATAAGGATGAAGAAATTTCTTATTCAACATATCATGTTCATGGCTTTGGAAAGACATTAACAAAACCTAAAGGCGATATAATGGTACGAATTCCACTAGGGAAGATTGAAACACAAGTAACGTTATGTGTAGTAGACGTGGAATCATCGTATAACATGATATTAGGAAGACCATGGATACACGCAATTAAGGTTGTAGCATCAATGTTGCATCAATGCATCAAGTTTCCTACACCCAGTGGAATTGGAAAAATCAGAGGAGACACAGATTTTGCGAAACTGTGTTGCCAAATTGAAGTAAGAAATTATGAAGGACGTCCAAAACTGCAAAAAGCTCGCAGAAAATTAGCGATAGAAACAAAGAAGGAAGAAGAATTTAAAGTTTACATGATAAGAGCAAAACAAGGAAAAGGAATACCCAGTGAAATCCCACAAGAAGGAGATGAACTCGCGAGAATTATGAAAGCACCAACACCAATGGGAGAACCTGAAGCCAGTTATATCACAGCAGAACCAACAAAGGAAATAAATATTGGGAGTAAAGAAGAGCCTAAAATGCTAAAAATTGGGAATAGAATGGAGGCAGATGAGGAAGAAAGAACTATAAATCTTTTGCGAGAGTATGAAGATATCTTCGCGTGGAGCATGGATGAGATGCCAGGGATAGACCCGTCAATAGCATGTCATAAATTAGAAATCAACAAAAACATAAGACCATTTAAGCAAAGAATAAGGAAGATTGCAACAACATATCATTATCAAATAGAAGAAGAATTATAGAAGATGCTCGACGCATGAATTATAAGGCAAGAAAAATATCCAGAGTGGATTGCAAATATGGTAGTGGTCCCAAAGAAGAATAAGGGGATAAGAATTTGTATAGATTTCACTGATTTAAACAAGGCTTGTCCTAAAGATAGTTTTCCATTACCAGATATTCTACAGATGGTTGAATCAGCAGCAGGAAATGCTAGAATATCATCGTTGGATGGATATAAAGGATATAATCAAATCCTTCTCGCTGAAGAAGATCAAGAACATACCGCATTTTTTTCTCCAAGAGGATTATATTGTTATACAAAGATGCCATTTGGCTTACGAAATGCTGGTGCAACGTATCAAAGAATGGTGGAGAAAGTGTTTGCAAAGTGGATCCACAAAACATTAGAAGTGTATGTAGATGATATGCTGATCAAAAGTAAAGAAGCTGAGAATCATGTGCAATATTTGAAAGACATTTTCGATCAAATGCGGCAATTCAATATTAAAGTAAATCCTGATAAGTGTACTTTTAGAGTAACTTCAGGGAAATTTTTGGGGTATATTGTATCGAAAGAAGGAATACAAGTTGATCCAGAAAAGGTACAAGCAATTCGCGATATGCCAACACCTGCGACGGTAAAAGATGTGCAAAAATTAAATGGACTCTTAGCCTCGCTAGGAAGGTTCATTTCGCGATCTTCAAACAAGTGCAAACATTTTTTCGATATACTCAAGAAGGGAGCAAAATTCAAGTGGACAGATGAATGTGAAAAAGCTTTTCAAGGAATAAAATAAAATTTAACAAACATAACTATTTTACAGAAATCTGAACCGGGAGAAGAATTATTGATTTATCTTGCAACAACCACATATGCGCTAAGTGCGGTGTTGCTGCGAGTAGATGCAGGGGTAGAAAAACCAATTTATTACATTAGTAAAACATTCAATTCTGCAGAGAGAAACTATTCAAAGATTGAGAAACTAATTCTAGCATTGGTACATGCAACTTTTAAACTTCGCATCTATTTTCAAGTACATAAAGTCAAAGTGTTAACGAAAGTGCCAATTGAGTCAACAATGAAAAATTCAAAGAGATCAGGCAGAGTTGAGAGATGGAGTGCACAAGTAGGACACTTTGATATACAATATGAAATTTTATCCTCGCCAAAATCACACTTCATCGCAGAGTTCTTAGCTGAATTCCCTTTGGAAGATGATGAAGCTGTGGAAGAGATGATGGATGTAGAAGAGGAATGTGGAGATCCAAAAGAGATATTAATAGAACCAAACAGATGGGAAATATTAGTGGATGGATCATCCAATGGAGAAGGAAATGGAATTGGAGTTGTTTTCATATCGCCAGAAGGAGAAAAAACAGCTTTTTCATTTAGACTTGAATTTGCGTCAACTAATAATGAGACAGGGTATGAGGCCGTGATCCATGCTTTAAAATTTGCGATAGAAATGAATTTGGAAAATGCGAGAATCACCAGTGATTCACAATTGGTTATTCGTCAGATAAAAGGAGAATACACAACAAATGAACCATCCTTGAGAAAATACAAAAGACTTGTTGAAGAATTATCTGCGAGAATTCCAAAAATAAAATGGAGACATATATCAAGGAAATATAATAGACTTGCAGATGCTTTTTCTTTCATATATAGTATGATGACAAATCCATTGGCAAGGTGCATAAAAATTCAAACACTTTCATTTTCGTCGGTAATGATGGTAGAATCTAGCGAAGGAGAGCCAGCGAGCAATATCAAAGATTGGAGAGCAGATCTTCATGCATACTTGGAAAGAGGAGAAATCCCAAGAAATCGATTGGAAGCGCATAAATTAAAGAGTAGGGCAACCAATTATGAATTAAGAGATGGAGTATTATATCGCAGATCTTTTAATGGACCATTGCTAAGATGTTTGACGAGGGAAGAACTACAAAAGATATTAAAGATGTTGCACAGTGGTGATGCTAGTAATCACAGTGGAGGAAGATCTTTGGCATATAGAACAAAAATGCAAGGCTACTACTGGCCATATATGCATGAAGATGCAAAACAACTCTCAAGGCGTTGTGAAGATTGCCAGCGATATGGAAAGAAGATACATGCACCAGGAGCACCATTATCATCGTCAACAAGTGTATGGCCTTTTGGGAAATGGGGGTTAGATATCGTGGGACCATTTGTACCTGGTTCTGGACAAAGAAGATATTTGATCGTCGCAACAGATTATTTCAAAAAATGGGGAGAAGTAAAGGCAGTACAACATATTCGCGATAAATATATTTTTACATTCATATTTGAGAATATAATCTGCAGATTTGGGATTCTAGCACAGTTGGTGTCTGATAATGGAAAGCAATTTGAAGGGAAGAATATAGAATTGCTACTCAATGCATTTAAGATAAAGTGTGGAAAATCTACTCCTCTATATCCACAAGCAAATGGTCAAGCTTAAGCAACCAATAAGACAATCGCAGACATCTTAAAAAAGAAGCTAGAAGGATACCACAGAGCATGGTGTGAACAGGTGCATAATGCAATATGGGTCTACAATACAACTAGACGAGAAGCTACCGGAATGTCACCTTTTTGTTTGACATATGGAGTTGAAGTTGTGTTACCAACAAAAGTCGCTATTCCTACAAAAAAAAGGGAGGCTTGGGAAAGAAATCTAAGTGCTGGAATGATTTAAAATAAATTGGATGAATTAGAAGAAAAAATAGAAAAAACATTGCAACATATGGAAAATTACCATCGAAGATTAGCTCGTGAGTACAACAAACGTGTTAACAAACGTGAATTTCAACCTGGCGATTTAGTGCTGCGAGAAACACCAAGTTATCAGCGAGAGAATGGTGGAAAGTTGGCGAGAAAATGGGATGGACCATACATCATTAAAGAGATAGTTGGAACTGGGGCATACAAACTAATGGATCCTGAAGGAAGAGATGTTGGTCAAAGACTCGATAGACCATGGAATAGATTATTTCTGAAAAGGTATTATCAATGACATCTTCTACAAGATAAGAGATACTGGTATGTTATATGATGAAACATGTAATAAATTCTTTTATCTCTATTTACAACTGAATTTTTTTTTCTGATAACAAAGCACAACAAGAACAACGAGCATCATCACAAGAAAAGCGAATACAAATTTCGCAGAGATTAATAGAATGGGACAAACCTTTATGGCGTGCACCCTTGTTCGCGAATAAAATTTCGCAAGAGGCAAATGTAAGACCTAATAGCACGTCATAGGAGGGGGTATCTCTTGACATGATTCATGGGTAAGATTATACCGCTGCTGGATCCTGAGTCATGCAAATGTTGGGGTTAAAGAAAACCTATTCGGGAGAGAGATCTTGGATTTCCAACTATATAAGGTTATACCCTGGTTGGAAGACTGAGAATATCTTCCAAGATATGCAAAGTATGACCAAGGTTCCGAGGTACACGGTTGAGCCAAGAGTGCCCGGGGCGTACGAAACTCCCTTGCCATTCTTGGTAAGTCTTGGCTATGATGCACTTGGCTTGAAGAAAACCCCACTTAGGGTGCAGTCTTGTATAAGACATATAGGCATAAAGGACAAGAGGCTGCGAAAACAGCTGGTTGTTGGTAAACCTGGATGGGAGGAGCTAGTCTTGTATGGCCAATGTGCCCTCCTTGAAGGGGCAACCAGGGGGGAGATAAGGGCGGAAACCTCCATTAGGGAGCTGATAAGTGTCTTAAGACGGCAATGTCACGGGGCTTTATGATCGCAAGAATGTTTAGGCCTGTCATATTGTCACGTGACGTAAATGATACAGCGGCAACAAGCCACAAGAGAAATGTTAAGATGAGATCAATGGGTTTTTACATGAAAGTGTAAAGACGTCCTGCGATTTCATCGCAAGACGGCAATGTCATAAGGTTAACTTCTTGCAAGAGAGTTTATGCTTATCATATTGTCGTAGAGATTTTGAAAGAACATGGATACGACAAGATCAAAGGGTCTTTACATGCAAATGTTAAGAAATCCTGCGATTTTGTCGCAGAAATAAAAAGTTTGGCAAAATAAGACCTTTAATTAGGAAGGCAAAATAAGACCAAAAGAATAATCTTACCAATTAACTATTCTATTTTAAGATTGCAGGAAATATTCATTCATCGCAGAGCAATATATAAGAAGGCAAATTCTTAACATTGTAGATTCCTTCAGGATTTTTCAGAACATCGCAGCAGTAATTGCATCGCAGATACAAAAAATAATTCACCATTTCAAGAAAGATAATAAAGGGAAAATAGGGGAATGAAGAAGTAACATTTAATTATCTTCCTTGAAAATATTCAAAGTAACCTAAGTTGAAAGTTAAATTCTAAAAAGGTTTCAAAAGTTACATCGCTCGCAAGAAAGAAGAAGGAAAAGAAAGCAAAAATAAAGTTCAAGACTCGCCAAATTCATTATTCTTGCTTGTCAGATTTATTATTCTTTCCAGAGTTATCAACTTCATCAGCATCCTTTTCACCACGGGTCTCTTCTTCTTTTGATTATTCATCAGCGATTACTTCGCCACTTGCAGTTACTTCTTTGGGAGGACTTCTTTCTTCTTCTTCACCATCTTCTTGGGAGATATTTTCTTCATCATTAGTAAACTCTAAATCTTCATCCATGGGAAGAGGAGTTTCATCATCGTCAACCTTTAGAGGAGGAACATATACAGGAGGGAGAGAATGCGAGAGCAGAATCTCGTTCACAAGAACTTCAGCACTGAGGTGGACCTTGCGAAGGAAACCTCTATCACGATTCCTAATCTCTATATTTTTAAAGTACTCGAGATAATCAAGTCTTCTTTCTGCTTTGTCGCGGGCTTCAAGATAATTGGAAAGAAGAGACTTGTTCTCTTTGCGAACTTTATCCAATTTTTTGGTAAGATCAGCAATGGTAGAATGAAGACTTCTTTCAGATTCTGCGAGTGAAAGTGATAAAAGATCATTTAGTCAAATATTTTGCAAGAAATATAACACAAAATTTAACAGAAAAGTCAATAAGAGAGAGGCAGTAAATTGACTACCTTCCTTCTGCGAGGTTAAGTTTTGAATTAATGAAAAGAAACAGTTTTCCCATTGATTCATAATGTCATCGAATTTATCGCAAACCACACCCTTCAGACGAGATTTCATGTTTTCTTCTCTAGTGCGTAGATACAAGTTTTCCTTTGCTAGTAAAGAATGAGATTCCTTCAATTGAGAGAAATGGTCTTGAAGCTCGCCGACCTTCAAACTAAGAGTTAACCTACCTTTGATAAGTTTATCCTTCTCAGCAGTGGATGATTCAGTTACTTCCTTAAGCTCATTTTTAAGGGAACGAAGAGATTGCTCCTGATTATCGCATATCCTTTGTAGATTACTCAATTGCTGTGAAGAAATCGCCATCAAGCTTGAAAATCTATGTTTTTCTTGGGATAAAGTTCTATTTTAATCTGATAAAGATTCTACCGCCAGGTTAGACTTGGTTAACGAATATGAGAGACGAGAAACCTCATTACTTAATAAACTTTGATTTCACGATAATTGATTATTCTCATTAGTAAGATTATCTATTTGGTCAATCGAATATGTATGAAGATTATCTAATCTATTATACTGGTCCATCCAAGAATCCCTTTCGAAAATAGCTTCATCAGCAATAGATTCAAACTTAAGTCTCTCCATGAAACGAGTCTGATTTGAAACTAATATATGAATCAAGAATTTAAGAAAAAGACATGAGTACAGAAGATATAAAAGTAAAACAGAAAAATAAAAGAGAAGAGGCAAGAAAAATGTACCTTTCAGCTCGTCATTTTTTCTGCGAAGATTCTCGCAGTTTAGAGAAGAATTGCGGAGCATATGATTCAAAGTATCGCATTCAGCAGTCTTGTCTTGAAGGCTTCTTCTCAGAGTTTCAACCTCATTTTCCATAGACGCTCGTGAAGCATTACAATCAGAGCCAAAATACTTGAGTAGAGTATCGCAAGAATCATATTGAAGGGGATAAGTAGAGGACTTTCTAGCATTGTCTAAAATATTAGACAAGATTTTAAAAGCAACATCAACACCTGCAAAGGTTTCATTTAATGAAGGAAAGGGGTGTAGAAGATGAAGTAGTAATGAGAGCAAGTTGACGATTTAAATCGTTTGCGATGGTTGAGTTATCAGGAGGAGGGGTATTTGGAAAAACAACAGTTGAAGGCAGTAGAGGACTATGAGGAGTCTCCGTCACATCAATTTTAGAAGCTTGATTCGTCAAAGGGTCAGAAGAGGTAGAAGTATGAGCAGTGATATCCTCGCAGACAAAATAAGAAGGATTTGATTGCGACAATGTGGAAGTATCCCTCGCGGATGCTAGTGAGGGAATAACGAGATTATCTCCAAGAGTCTTAAAGTGGCGAGATCTCTTGGGAGGTTTAACAGAGTTCTCGTCATTCCGCAAATAATAATTCAGATAAGAAACAGAGGCAACAATATTGTTATTAAAAAATAGAGGGTGTTTCTTACTACCTTATCATTCGCAGAACTCCTCTTCTTCTTCTCAGTTGGCCTTTTGCGAATATTAGGGTTTTGAGTTGTGGATTGTGTGTTAGAGATAGTTCCGCTGAAAAGAAGATATAACATGGAAGTTATGAAGAATCAAATAAGAAAAGTTGGAGAATATAAATAAAAATTGGTTTAAATAAATATCATAAGTCAAGAAATATACCTTGGTGACTCCATTAAAATAGTAGCAGGAGAATATGGAGAAGAAAAGTTGCAGACGGAAGATGAAGTAAATGGATGAAGAAGATAAAGAAACGGAAGAGGAAAATTAGTTCTGAAATTTAACTCTACCTTTTATAGGAAAAAAGGAGTTGACCTATTAAGCAAACATGTGTCAGTAAAAAAAGGGCTAAACAACACGTGTAGGAGGTAAGGCTAGATTAACGGAACCTTGTCGAGAAGAAAATATAAGAGGGAAAGAAGTTGCGAGTATTAGTTTTCATGATCTTCTCTTCTTTGCAGAAAAGACATGAGAAGAGGAAAGATGTAGGACCAGAATATCGCTACAATGCTATTTCTGCGATATTAACAACACTTTTGCGAGCGTCACAGAAGATTCTTTGACGACATTTCGCGAGCGTCACAGAAGAATCCAAAAGAAGCTGACGATGGAAGAAATACAAAGAGAGTATGTTTATCCCGCTATGGTTATCAATTTTGTGAGAGAGAATATTATAACAATCGCGATAAGATCGCAAAGTATATCCGAAAAAGGAAGAAAAACTTAGTTGTCATCCACTATGTAAAACCCTATATAAAGGGCTCGTTAGGTTCAGAAAAGGAGGATGTATTTATTAGAGTTGAGAAAGTCTTGAGGAGACAGAAACTCTAGAAAGAAAGTTGTACTTCTGAGTTCTTATATCTTTTGTAAAAGTTTCTAAAGTTAGAATAATAAAAGTGTCGTTGTTCATCTTCAAATCTAATTCAATTTCTATAGATTCTTATCAAGGGTGTAGTGTAGGAATTCCTGCAACTACAGATGGTAATGATGACATTTCTTTTGCGAATGAAACTTCTCAACCTGAGTCTTTTATGGCTCTACTATCCAGTATATTCTCAGATTCTTTGCATGACATTGGAGATGATAGTGAGGCTCTTACTAATCCTTGCCAAGCTCTTGTTAATATCTACAATGCTCCCCTGCTGACCAACAATGATTCACTTCGCAGAGTTTCTAAATCAGTATCTCCCAGCCTTTTAAACTCCATTGGTGCTCTGGTATGCTCTTATTTCTTTGATTCTTCTTGATTTTGAAAATTTCCACTATATATATATATATATATATATCTTTTTAATTCCTCTTTTTTTCTTCTTTTTAGGTTGGTAGAGCTGCTTTCGCAGTTTCTTCATATTTGGATGAGAGACGATTAACTCTCTTAAAGAAAAATGTTGATACAAGGAGAACGAAAAGCTAAAATCTGAATCTGACAACCTTCATGAGCAGTTAAAATCTGAATCTGCCAATCTTCGCGAGGAAAACAAGAGATTGGGAATTGAACTCTCCTCTTCGAAAGATAAGATTGCTAACCTTCAAGATGCGAACGATCAACTTTATGGTATGAAATTTTTCCTTCTTTCTTTTGTCCTCTTATCCTTTTACTTCATATTATTTGATCAACCACTCTTGCAGACATTTATGGTTTATCTGATGAAGCTGCGACCCTTCGTTATTTTCCGAATTCTATAGATGATGATACCCTTCTTGAACATCTGAATAAATCTTTGAATAGTTTTTCTAATGAGTGAATTACTCCCCTCTCCATAGATGAACTTAGATCAAAATTTTGCCTTTTAGAGTTTGAACACAGATCCAGTTTAGGGCTAGCCAATAAGTATAAGCGTTTTTATGTTGATGCCAAAGAGGAGATTGGTAAATCTAGATCCAAATACAGTAAGCTTATTGATGAAAAGGATCGTACTACTAAACAAGGTATTCAATCTTTAGAGGAATTCCACAAGACTCTTCTCGAAACTCAGATTGAAATAGATCGGCTTATCTGCGAGAATTCAAAACTTGTTGAGAGGGAAACCCAAGTTCTCTCCCGTCTTCTTATAGATAATGATGATGAATTCGCATGGGATGCGAAAGTATTAGACGATGCTAGAAGTAATTTAGGTGTAAATGTTAGTCTTCACGTTGACCAAACAACCTTGATTAAAGATTTGCTTTCTGAGAGAGAAGGTTGTCAACTATTCTTTCCTACTAACTCTTTGTCTTTCATAAATTTTCATCAAGTTACTGATTCATTATTATACGTTCGTAGATTCTGAAAAGAGACTCCGTCAAAGAATCAGAGAATTAGAAAATGAAAAAGAAATTCTCGCGAAATGCCTTTCTTCTCGCAATGATAAGTGCTCAAGATTGAAGAATCAACTGAAGATAACAATCACTAACTTCAAGAATGATGCTATTACTTATCGCAATAATACTATCAGGTCGATCTGCAATAATCACAACATTCCTCTCTCTAATTACCCCTATATTGAAGAAAAAGTTCCGGAGAATGTTCCTTCTTTAGTGATTTCTGACAGTGAGGCTGATGAAGATGAAGAAGAATCTGAAAATGAAAATGAAAATGAAAATGAAAATGAAAATGAAGGATTTGATAATACAGAAAAATATGATGAAGAGGAAGATGAATCAACCAAGAAGTAATTCTGCTTTGCTGAATATAAAACTTGTATATTCATTCTTTAATCTTCCTATCTTTTTGCTGCGAATTTCTCTTCCTTCCTGCATGTGTTAGTAAAACAACTCTTTCTTGCGATATAATCAATCAATATATAATTAACTCTTTCAATCTATGTATAAATCTGCGTAAATCTATCATGCGGAGTCAAAAAATACTTTCTCATGATAAAAATTAATCATATGTTCCTATATTTGCCTCTGTTTTTTGTATCCAAATGAGAGATTAAGCAATTTGTAAAGTGAATATTGCACAATCTCGCAATTTTCTTATGTGATCTTATTTTTCCTTCCTAAGTAAAGGTCTTATTTAGCCACTCTTTCTTTTGCGACAAAATTGCAGGATGTTTTTGCATTTTCATGCAAAAACCCATTGATCTTGCCTTATCTTTTTGTATTCATTTGCTGCGACAATATGATAGGCCTAAATTTTCTTGCGAAAATAAAGTCCCATGACATTGTCGTCTTGCGATGAAATCGCAGGACGTCTTTACATTTTCATGCAATGACCCATTGATCTCATCTTATCTTTTTCTCTTGGCTTTTTGCCTCTTTTGATATTTGTTGCACAAATACAACAAGCCTAAATTTTCTTGCGAAAATAAAGCCTCATGATATTTGCATCTTAAGACACTTATCAGCTCCCTAATGGAGGGTGCCGCCCTTATCTTCCCCCTGGTTTCCCCTTCAAGGAGGCGTACATCGGCCATACAAGACTAGCTCCTCCCATCCGGATTTACCAACAACCAGTTGTTTTTCGCAGCCTTTTGTCCTTTTTTCCTATATGTCTTATAGTTACGAGACTGCACCCTAATTGGGGTTTTCTTCAGGCCAAGTGAATCATAGTCAAGACTTGCCAAGAATGGCCAGGGTAGGTTTATCTGCCCCAGGCACTCTTGGATCAACCGTGTATCGTGGAGCCTTGATCATATTCTGCACTCCTTAGAAGAGACCCTTGGTCGTCCAACTAGGGTATAACCTTATATATAGTTAGAAATCCAAGGTATCTCTCCCGGATAATCTTTCTTGAGCCCCACATCTCCATGGCTCAAGTTCTAGTAGCGGTATAACCTTATCTTTGAGCCATGCAATCAGATACCCCCTTAAATGACGTAGTTTAGGTCTTACATTTGCCTCTTGCGAAATTTTATTCGCGAACTAGGGTGTAAGCCATAAAGTTTCGTCCCATTATGCGAATTTCTCTTCGCGTTTCTTGCGATATTTTAACATATTCTTGCTTCTATACTTGAGTAATTTCACAATCTCATATTTTTCATTAAGCAACAATCTGTGAATCACATTGTTCATACATATCTTTCAATATCATTTCAGCATCATAATATGAAATCTTTTACCTTTACTTTATTATGACCTTGGGATTTGTTGCGCTTTGCTATGTTGCCCTTGCGAGTCATTCACTAGATTCTGTGTTCATTCTTTCTCAGGTTTTCTTCTTCTCGCAGCTCTATGGCATCCACCATTAATCTGTCACATCTTTGTCTTTGCTTTATGTTGTGCTTCCAATTGCTATGCTTCACAGCTCTCTCTTCGCAAGATTTTATATCAATCTCATAACACTTTCTGCTTTCACTCCAATATCCTTTTATGACCCCAACACCATTTGGATGTGGAAACTTAATGCACTGATGATAAGTGCATGCCACATCTAGAATCCCATGTAACCAAGGTCTGCCAATTAAGGAGTTGTAGGGTGACTCCACATCCACTACACAGAATAAGACTTTAGATTTTAATCCCTTTAATGGGATTCTCATTGTGATCTCTCCTTTTGGTTTATTGACGATACCATTGAAACCATATATGTTGTACGCTGAGGGTATTAGATCCTCGTCTCTCCCTCCCATGGTATTATATGTTTAATAAAATAAAATATCCACAGAGCTGCCTATATCAATCAATACTCTATTAATTGCCCATGAATCTTCATTTTCATCATCTTCAACTTTATCTTCATCTTCTTTTTGTTTTGGATTTATCTCTAGTCTCACAACCAATGGTTGATCATGCATTTCTCCAGGCTCAGGTACTTCTTGTGCAGTGAAATAAATAGTCTGTTTTTGCCACTCTTTAAGCGGCGAGGATTTCGCAACGTTCATTATTTCTTTCCCATCAGCATCTCTCGCAAACACTCAGCTTAAAACATTATCGTGGAAGTCTTCGATAGTCTTGAATGAATGTATAATGGAGTTACAGAACAAATTTTTTGCCTTTGCTCCAACTTCTATCACAAATGTTTCTCCTCCTTTTGTTGTATTTACTCTGTGAATTTCCGGTGGAGGTGGTAATGGCTGAGATTGCGGGTGCCCTATTAGAAAATGGTTTAATCTTCCCTGATCTATCATCCTTAAAATGATCTTTTTTATATTCCTGCATTCATTTGTTGAGTGACCATGAAATAATGATAAAATCAAAATTCTTGACTTCTGTTATTTGGGTGTGGCTCTTTTCCCATGTTCCAGGGTGCTTGTATATTTTCCATTAAGATTATGGCTTCCAAAAATTTTTCTACACTTGCATTCAAAGGTGGCATTTTGATTTCTTCCCATATCATCCTCTGATTTCCCTGCCCTATTTGATAGCTTTGTCTCTATCCACCATAAGTCTCTTGTGGTTGATCAAGTCTCTGAATTTTATTATTTCCCCCGCGATAAAAGTTTCTCTCTCTTTAAAACTCTTCTTGATCTCGACTTCCCATAGCTACTAATTTTTGTTGACCATCATCCACATTCTTTTCTTGTTTTGCCTGCGAGGTGCTCCCTACTATATTTATCATCTTGGGAAGTAAACTTGCGCTCGCTGCAACTGAACTAGTATTCGCAATAGGATATGACTCCATATCATTTTGTTTTTCCTCCAACGCAATATATTCTTCCTGCAACTCTCGCAGCTCTGTCATAGTGATCATATTTTTGATTCTAAAAATTTGTATATATAACAGGTTGGTTGCGAACATAGCATTAATGAAGGAAAAAATGAGGTATCTCTTATCTACTCTTCCAGCCATCTCACTGCACATTGTCTTCCATATTATGGTTAGGTGTTTCAAACTTTCGCTAATCCTCTGTTTTAACCCAAATACATCTTCAATACCGGGCCGCGAAGAATTGTTACTTATGTATGCTCCCAAAAATGTTGCATGTAAATGGTCGAAAGAAGTTATAGTATTTTTGGGTAAAACTTCGAACCATTTCAGTGCCTCGCCAATTAAACTGGATGCAAAATATTTGCACAATACATCATCATGATTTTCCCACTGTAGCATACACCTAACATAAGCCTTGACATGCTGAACAACACAAGTGGTCCCATCAAAGATACTGGTTAACGTTGGTAAATTGCATTTCGGGGGTATTCCTCTTAATTGTACTTCTTGAGTAAATAGGGTTCTCGCAGCTTCTTCAATGGCTTCATCAAGTTTCTTTCTACCCCATTCTCTTCTGTTATTTAACATTCCCCCCATTTCTGCTAATTCTCTTAAGATTTGTTCATTCCTAGCTGAACTTTGCTCCATTAGTGTTTTCAATGTAGCTTCCCTTCTCTTGCGTTCATGTCTTTCTTGTTCTGCGAGACTTTGTGTTTCTTCTTCAGCATCTTTATTCTGCCTTCTCCTGCGGTTTTCTTCTTCTCTTGCTTCTTGAATTCGCAATTGATTATGCCTTCAATTTTCCTCTCTATGATTTTCTTTATTTATCATCATTTCTCTTCGTTGTATTTCTATTCTCCTTGTATTCTATCATACTCCTCATTGATATTAGCGTTGTTGCAATTTCGCGCACGTCTTCTTTCTCGATTGTCATGATTATTCTGACGTATTACTTCTTGAAGTTCTTGTTCTTCCACTTCTTCTCTTAATCTTTCTCTTTCGCAAGCTAAACACGCTTGTTCAGCATAATGTCTCTCAATTTCCTCCTCAATTATTCTTGGTTTTCTTTGTATTTCTCGCTCATGTAATATTCTTCTACCTTCTTCTCGATTTTCTTCACCATCTTGGTTATTTCCACCCTCTTGATTTCTATTATTACGTTTACCATCCAAAGTTTTACCACGTGGAACGTAGCGATCATTTATCATCTCTTCCTCTCCATAACGCTGCTCTTCATTCGGATTTTGCATTTCCTCTCGAATATTTTCACCAGCATTTCTCATAGGGGGATTTCACCTTGCTTCGTCTCTAAATGATCTTGAACTTGATCTTGCAGTACTTATCGATCTCCTAATTTTTAATCTCAAATTCTCCATTCTTAACTCGTGATTTTGTCTTGTTAGATTCACGCGTTCTTCCGCCTCCATCCTTCTTTCGTCCCGTTCTATTTGTCGTAATGTCTCTAATGTTTCATTTTCGCTATCTCCATGTATGAATCCTCCATTTACTTCTTGATTTCTTCCCTCTCGTCTTTCATCTCTTAATTGTCGATCTTATGGTTCTTCTATTGAATCTGATCGCCAAGTATGCACGCTCACTCTATCATAATCTACAACTCTATCTTTCATTGGTGTTTGTTGATTTAGCTGTCGAACCTGATTTTATCCTTCATTCCTTGTCCTATTTCTTCTTGTTCTTATCCTTGAAGATTCTCCCATTTCATTTGTTTCTCCACCTGCAAGCCTTTTACTCCTCCTTACGGTTGTTGGTGGTTATGATGTATTTATTCTTCTTCTATCCATTTCTTCAACCCTAACAATTTCTTCAAATTTTTCCAAATTACAACTATAGATCTCTTAATTTGATTCTCCCTGTTTCGGGCGCCAAAATGTATTAGCAGGAAATCCCACACTACACCCCTCACAAGAATTAGCACAATTGATCTATAAACACTTAATCAGGAACAAAGATTTCCATTAATTGACACTTAGAAAATTATAAAGGAAAAAGGAAATTAAAATACAATCACTATGTTTAAAATTTTCTCTCTCCTAAAAACTTTTATAGCTTTTCAAAAATTATCTCTTTCTCAAGATTACTCATCCCCTATATATAGGGTATTACATAATGGATGACAGCTCATAGACAGCTAAGCTATCCCTTAATTTCAGATTTAACTTGCGATATCTTCGCGAGTGCAATAATGTTAATCTCGCAAACACTCTAATCTTCGTAGGATCTTTATGTTTTCTTCATGTTTCTACCATCGTTACTTGTTGCGTCGTTCTTTTGATCTTTCCTGCGATGCTCACCAGTGTCTTTAGTGAAAACTTCGCAAGAATGTTCTTGCTACGATATTATGATCCTACACTATTGGCCCCATATGCCAAGCCAAACCAAACCTATCCAATCCAGCCGTGCCATGCCAAACACACTTTGCCTTGGACCTAGCCATGCTAGTCACTTCATTCCAAGCCAAGCGCCCTCGCCTTGGCCCTATCCATGCCATACGCCCATGGAAAACCATTGACCCCACATGCCAAGACAAACCAAACCAAACCTATCCAAGCTAGCCGCGCCATGCCAAACGCACTTTGCCTTGGCCCTAGCCATGCTAATAACGTCATGCCAAGCCAAGAACCCTCGCCTTGGCCCTAGCCATGCCATACGCCCATGGAAAACCCTTGGCCCCTCATTCCAAGTCTAAACACACCCTAGCCGTGCCACCATGTTGGACCTCACTACGCGGCTACCAAAACGAAGGCGTGCAACGATCAAAGGTTGCCCCTCCTCTCAAGATGCAACATCTGGACCGTCGAAGGTCACCAGGCTAGCAAGTTCCCCGAGCTCAACTTGCCAAGCCACAACAACGTGTTACATGTTTTCCAAAAACATTCGAGACATCAACACAAACTGGGGGATTCTCTTTGGGTATTGGTTTGGTGGTCTACAGCGTGCGGCGTACACTACGCCTTTCATAAGGAAGTGTCATAAGGGTGAGGCGCCTAGTAAATACGGGAGTTATGTGGGAAACGTTCATGGGACATAAAGCTGTGAGTTAAAAACCTTATCGAACATCAATTCCATAACGTTAATAGTTTCATGAAAACCAGTTTCATGCATTAACCACTTTATGGAACATCAAGTCCATGCACACGGTTACCACCACCTCACATTTACTTCCCCACTCCTTAATGAGACCAGGGTATGTTTCTACCTCGACTTGTATAAACAGGTCTTACCTATTTCCATGTGAACAACAAGTTCATTCGGACAAGACAACACTCAGAAATACTTACTTGCTAGCTCTCCTCGTGAGCTCTCTTACCTTTTCTGATAACAAGTCGTAGAAACCCAACTTCTCTTCCAGAATCAACTATTCTGGTCTCACCACTCTCCTTGCTTCCCTTCCCAAAACCAACCCATTCTCCTCCTCTTTGTGACTGAAGCAAGTCTGGAACATCCATTTCTTGGTTTAGGCCGGACTTGTACAGATTGATCTCTCGAATCTAAAGTACTCCCTTGTAGTACATTGTTTAAGGTTTAAACAGTTTCTCACCTTCACACCCGCAATTACCAAAATCAGCAGAAACTATTTTCACCTATAAACACCTGTGAATTTATGAATAACCCTGCGAAATTATGAATAGTGCTCCTAAAATAGTGCTACGAAATTATGAATAGTGCTGCGAAATAGTGTCACGAAATTATGAATAGTAATCCTGCAAAATTCTGAATAATACCCCTGAGAGACTCTGAATAATACTTCTGAGAAATTCTGAATAGTATTTCTGAGAGATTCTAAATAGTACTTCTGAGAGATTCTGAATAGTATTTCTGAGAGATTCTAAATAGTATTTGCTTCTCATTATCTCTCTTGCGATGAACAAATCTTTCCTGCATTCTTAAAAGAAAATAGTTAATGTTTGGGATTATTCTATTGGTCTTATTTTGCCTTCCTAGTTAATGGTCTTATTTTGCTAATTTTTGTTTTTGCGACAAAATCGCAGGACGTCCTTACACTTGCATGTAAAAACCCATTGATCTTTCCTTATCCGCGCTTTGTCAATTTCTCTGCGATAATATGACAGGCCTAAGTTTTCTTGCGAAGACAAAGCCTCATGACATTGCCGTCTTGCGATGAAATCGCAGGACGTCTTTACACTTTCATGTAAAAACCCATTGATCTCATCTTATCTTTTTCTTATGGCTTTTTGCCTCTGTATAATTGTTGCACAAATATGACAAGCCTAAACATTCTTGCGAATATAAAACCTCATGACATTTGCGTCTTTAAGACACTTATCAACTCCCTAATGGAGGGTTCCGCCCTTATCTTCCCCCTGGTTTCCCCTTCAAGGAGGCGTACATCGGCCATACAAGACTAGCTCCTCCCATCTGGTCTTAACAACAACCAGTTGTTCTCGCAGCCTGTTATCCTTTTTGCCTATATGGCTTATAGTTACGAGACTGCACCCTAAGTGGGGTTTTCTTCGGGCCGAGTGCATCATAGCCAAGACTTGCCAAGAATGGCCAGGGTAGGTTCATCCATCCCGGGCACTCTTGGCTCAACCGTGTACCTCGGCGACTTGGTCATACTCTGAACCCCTTAGAAGAGACCCTCGGTCGTCCAACTGTTTATATATATATATATATAGTTGGAAATCCAAGGTACCTCTCTTGGATGGGCTTTCATTGAACCCAAATCTCCATGACTCGGGTTCCAGTAGCGGTATAACCTTATCCCTGAGCCATGCAAAGAGATACCCCCTTATATGACATACTTTAGGTCTTACATTTGCCTCTTGCGAAATTTTATTCGCGAACTAGGGTGTACGCTATAAAGGTTCGTCCCATTCTAATGTCTCTGCGAAATTTTATTCGCGTTTCAGCGAAATTTTCGCGTTTCATTATTCTTTCATTCATTCTTTGCGAAATAATTTCATTTCTGTCATTTCTTTCATTCATTCTCTGCGAAATAATCATTCTTTTCGTCATTCTTTGCGAAATAATCATCAACTCTCTTCTTTGCGAAATAATCAACGATCTTGCGAAGTAATGAAATACCAAATTCATGCCTCTGACCAACTAATTGTACTAGAAATTCGCAATTGTACAAACTCAATCCTTGATATATTTTTTACTGTTGGGTGAACTTTAATGGGCTTGGACGAACTGGGCTTGCTGGTTACTTCACGTTGGTATTTGGGAAAAAGACATCTGCGAAGTAAACATCTTAAGAGAACATCTGCGAAGTGTTCATTCTTGCTGTAAATATTCGCAATGTAAATATCTGAGAAATAAAATGTTTACGGTATAAATATTTGCAAGGCAAAAAAAATTCTGTGCGAAGAGGGGAACTTGAACCCACGACCATGAATGCATACTCCACTACCTTAACTAACTGTCCAAGAACTACTACGCGAAATCAACGCCTAACTTCTCTCTCTTGTTATATTATTCTCCTTTGGCATTTAATTTAAAATTTAAAATTTCGCAGATAAGGAATCGACCCTGCGGCCTATTACTTGTTCTCTCTACCTCAAACCATGTGCGCCAGTTTCTATTTGTGTTGTTGCGGTAAGGTCCACACTAGTTATGCTTGACTTTATGCTGCGAAATAATAGATCTGACAGTGTTTACTTCGCATACTCTTTTCCCTTACAACCTTATAACGCTGTGATGAGATTATTTTGTTCCTTCATTCTTCATCGCAGAAATTATTAATTTCGCAGGATCTATTAACTTCGAAGGTATTAATTGATTCGAACTGATATTGACCCCAACTGAACTAATCTTTTCACTTGATGATTTGTTGCGAAACCTTGCTGCCCCTGTTAGCATCAGTAATCAAAAAAGGGTATCAAAAATTGGTATCAGTAATCAAAAGTTCTCATGGCTCCTAACCCTTTCACATGGGTTTGAAAATCAAAATTATTAAACAGTAAATGTATGATTAAAATTCATTTTGAATTAAAATTTTAGAAAGAAAATTAGATGAGTGAAGTTTTTGTGAAAAACACTTTTCAGAATTGAGATTTTGAGACGAAAATTTGAAGAGATAGAGAGGGAATTCGTCTTTTTAGGAGTAATTGGTGCAGTGGATTCGTCGTATTTACTGAGGAGATAAACTTTGCAGACTCTCATAGAATATCTTCTCCACTTAGAATTTCCCAGCAATGATATTTCGGTGAAATATCTTGATGCCTTAGCTCTACTTTCTCTGCGATTCATTCCTACTTGTTACGAATTGCTTTAGCTTCCATGTGTGCTGACAAAGGTACCACTGTTCCCCATTGTACAAAATGATTTCCTCCAAACATAAAATAGTCTGTGAATATCATACAACGGTAAACAAATAGGACTGCGACTACATTTCTCTCATTGCTTCGTTGGTTATGTGGCTGTTACTACTGCTGAATATTTTTCTTCTCTCTCTCACTCATTCTTCTTCTCCAACAAAACCATCAAAAACAACTCTTCTCTGCTCAGATCTAGTCCATTTTTGGACTAGATCTGAGCAGATTCCTTCATTTTTCCTTGCTTTCTAGGTTAGTTGGTAGATTAGTTTGGTTTTTATTATGTTTTTTCCTTATCTACACCATTTTGGTGGTTTTATCTACTCTTTTGAGGTTTATCTTCGCTTTAATGGCGATTATTGGTTATTGGGTGGGGTCTTTAGATCGATAGTGATTCTCTCCAAGCTCTCCAACGACGAAATCTTCATCTTGGTTATCTTCGACGACAGAATCTTCATCATCAACTTATCCGGCGACGGAATCTCCATAGATGGTCTTTTTGACGACGGAAGCTTAATCACTAGCTATAAGAGATTTGAGAAAATCACTCATATTTTTGGAGCATTTATTTCTATAGAAGAAAAACAAACTAAATGGTTGGAATTTAATTCCGAGAAAAACCATCCTTCTTCTGATTTAATCGGATCTTATTCATACTTGTATTTGACTTACTCCGGTAATCCTTCTCTTTCTCTTGTCGGATTTATCGGTATTGTACTCTTACGGTATGTTCTTGTTACTTTGTATTCTCTTATCTTCGATCTTAAACTCATTGTAACCTTGAAATCCCATTAATGAAAAAGGTTCCCTATTTATCAAAAAAAAAAAAAAAAAGAATATTTTTCTTCACTTGTGAATTTAAGTCTCCTTTGCATATTATGACAATCTCGCCGGGTTTTCCCTTCGCTTGTGACGAACTCCAATCATCCTTTTCTTCGCAAATCTAATGTTTTTCTTCGCAGCTGGTTAATTGTGTTAGCTTCATGTTTGGTTGTTAACTTCATTAATTTACTTTTCCAAACTTTAGTTGGGTTGCTCGCAGCTTTGTTATAATCTAATATATCTTCGCGGAAGTTTGATGAGGTAGTAATTTTATAGGGTGCTTATTTCGCAAGTTTATTTCTTCAAAATAATCTTCTTCTCGCCAGTTAATCTTTATTGAACTGATGGTGAGATTCATCTGCTGCTTGACCAAGTTGTATTTCTCTTAATGTTTCGCTGGTGATACGGTTGTTTTGGTGTGATTTAATCTATTTCTTCGCTACTTATCTTCGTTGTACTTCCACTTTATTTCTTCGCAAAAGTATTTCTTTATTTAGTCTTCGCAGAAATTTGTCTTCATTTTTATTTAATGTTTTGTCTTCGCTGGAACTATTATCTTCGCAGATATTGTTTGATGCGAACTTTTCTTTTGTTGATGGAGTAAGTTTTGCTGGCACTTGTTTCCCTGAAATTTTTGGTATTCCACGAAGCAGTTGGATTTTGGTTGGACTATAATTGATCATCTTGTAAATTTGTCCTTCGCTGATGATGCTCCAGCGAAGTGAACTTTCGCTTTGCAATGATCTGGTTCTTGACGAAGTATGTCTTTCTACTTGCTGCAAATATCTTCAAAAGTTTCTACTGCTACCTTATGCTCATACCTCTTCGCCAGGAAGACATGCTTTGACGAGTAATCACATGAACTGAATTTTCACCGATAACCTTATTACCGGACGTAATTCATTTCTTCCTTCATCATTAACAAATCAATTATTGTTCATGAAGCTATGCCTAATATTTCCCATTTATCATTGGCGAGATTGAGATTTCTTTCTGTCTTCGTTAATCTATTGTTCACAACAATCCTTTCAATTTTGAGCGAGAACACTGTATCTTTCTTCTCTTTGCCTTCTTTTATTCCCTTCAACAATTTGCCTCTGGATTTTTCTCTCTTTTCATGTCTTTGAATTGTTGATGATGTTTACTCCCTGAAAGTGTGATTTCTTTCATGAAATTTCCATTTTTGAGTTTAAACTTTGTAGATCTAGAAAAATATGAACGGTAGCTAATCTTTATGGAAATTTCTTGAACCAACAAATTCTTTTCCTTAACCAATTTGCTGACTTGCTCCATCATCTTCTTAATTTTAATGATCCGTTAATCACCACATAAATTAATCACCACACAAATTATTCACCAACTACTTCAAATTCTGTCAAATTATGTCTAATCATAACAATCTTCAAATTCTGATAAATGTCCCCCTCCCTGTTTCTAGCGCCAAAATGTAGTTGCAGGAAATCCCACAACACACCCCTTATCATATCTTTATAACAATTTCTAGATCTAAATATAAAAGTGGTAATAAAAGTGCTAAAATTATAAATGGACACAAAGATGTTTACATGGTTCGATCAATTTGATCTACATCCATGATTCTTCACTATGATTGTTTAAATTTACATTTGATTTACATTGATAATCTCCATTAATGGGTAGAGTTCTAGATCTAATTTTTGGAGAAGAAGAAGATGATAAATAAAATACATTCTCTCTATAAAATCTTTCTCTCTGAAAAATATCTCTAACCCTTTTCAAAATTGTCTCTCCTCTTTCTCTCTCATGCATTTCCCTTTATATAGGTGTTTACATAGTGGATGACAGCTCACATATAGTGGAGTACAACTCATAAACTCTTAAGCTCTGCTATGTTCTCTCAAGATACGCTACATTCTCTCGAGCTCCCGCTACATTCTAGCAAGCTCTCGCTACATTCTCGCGACCTTTCTCTATAACAAACACACAATCTTCACATCTTTCTCGTGTTTTATGCTGTCGTTGTCTATTATGTCACTTCTGTAATTAATTTGCGACATTTGCCATGTGTGGTAGAAGTTTTCGCAAGAGCGTTGTTGTTGCGATATTCGGATCCTACAATTCACAAACTATTTTTTCGTCAGAGCGATTTCCAAAGTGATTGAAACATAACATGACTTTCGTCACTAGGTAAAGATGAACTTGGCTAAAGCGAAACCTTTACCAACATATATTTCAAGAAATAGATAAGCGAGATATACTCAGCTCAAAATATCACATGTGTATATTCTTAGTCTATATAGTATACGACTTTTATCTCAAGATAAGAGATAGAGTAGATAGACTTTCGAGTGATAGATAAGTTCAGGTCTCTACATACCTTTTAGTCGATAAAGATCCATTGTTTCCTTGAGTAGTCCTTCATCTTGTATGATGATTGCCATGGAGTTCTTGAGCTCAACTACACTTTCTATCCTAGTCCAAGACCTTAGCTATAGTAGACAAGAAATCAAGACTTTATAGTTTTATCCCTAACATTGAAAAACATGCTTGAGATAGCAATGCATGAGAGTTCGACCGAGCAATGCTCTAACAGAAAAGAAATAACACATACACTAGAAGTTTTGTTAACGAGGAAACCGCAAATGTAGAAAAAACCCGTGACCTAGTCCAAATTTGAACACCACACTGTATTAAGCCGCTACAGACTCTAGCCTACTACAAACTAACTTCGGTCTGGACTTTAGTTGAACCCTAATCAATCTTACACTGATTCAAGGTACAATAGCGTTCCTTAGGCCTCTGATCCCAGCAGGATACTACGTACTTGATTCCCTTAGCTGATCTCACCCACAACTAAGAGTTGCTATGACCCAAAGTCGAAGACTTGATAAACAAATCTGTCTCACACAGAAAAGTATATAGGAATAGATAAATTTGCCTCCCCCCACATAAATAACTACGAGTTTTTGTTCCGTCTTTTGATAAATCAAGATAACCTAGACTTATATTCCCGAAGAACAACCTAGAATTATCAATCCCCTCACAATAATATTAATCGATTAACGAAACAAGATATTGCGGAATCACAAACAATGAGACGAAGATGTTTGTGACTTCTTTTCTATCTTGCTTATCAGAGATATAAATCTCAAGCCAATCTTACGATTGTACTCAATCATGATAGAAAAATCAAGATCAGATCACGCAACTACAGAGAAAATAGTTGGGTCTGGCTTCACAATCCCAATGAAGTCTTCAAGTCATTAACCTACATGGTTTCGTGAAAAACCTAAGGTTAAAGGAGAATAGACTCTAGTCACAACTAATAACACACAGGAGGTATGGGGACTAGGTTTCCCATTTGCTAGAGTTCTCCTTTATATAGATTTTAAATAAGGATTCGCAATCAATGTTAGCTTAGTAACAAAGCATTCAATATTCACCATTAGATGAAAACCTGATTAAATTCAAGCTAATATATTTCAACCGTTAGATCGAACTTAGCTTGTCATACACAAATGAAATGTAACTTCATTTAGGTTTGAGTAACTGTACCTAAACATGTACACTTAGTTGGTTCAACAATAGTTAACCAATGGTTAGCCATATGAGTACTTTCATATCAACTTTCAACTTTATTCATCTTCACCATAACTAGTTCAAATGACTTCAAATGAACTAGTTAGAGAGTTGTTTGCTTAGATCTTATAGAAGTATACAAGACACAATCGAAGCAAAATCAGTTTTGATTCACTTGAATTGGTTCATGAACATTATAGCTTCGATTTGCAAAGATTATATTCCTTATTATATAAATATTTTAGTTCATGAGCAGACCGATTTTAGAAAGTAACCTACTTAAGTATATGAACGGGTATGAATTCTTAAGTAACCGGATTTGAGTTTGTTTCACTTTCAAACTCCAGCAGAAATTCACGGAAATGAACTTTCCGCCAGTACGCGTACTTACCCAGATTTCCAACAACCGCCAATACTCGTACGGGTACGCATATTTTGGGATCCCGGTTTTGGACTTTAGCACAAATGTGAGAACATACTATGCTTATATCCAAAGATGGTTATATGTTCTAAACTCTCATTTCAATCATTGAAACTCTCTTAGAGGATGTTATATTGTTGTTATTCACAAACTATTTTTCATCAAAGAAATTTTCAAGTTATTGAAATATCAACATGACTTTCGTCACGAGTAAAGATGAACTTGGATAAAGTGAAAGCTTACCAACACATATTTCGAGAAATAGATAAGCGAGATAACTTGGCTCGAAATAGTAAATGTGTATAATCGAAGTTTATATAGCAATAATACTTTTGTCTCAAAATAGGAGATAAAATAGATAGACTTTTTAGTGATAGATACGTTCAAGTCTCCATATACCTTTTGTCAATGAAGTTTCACCAGTTCCTTGAGTAGTTCTTCGTCTTTATATGATGAACGCCGTGGAGTCTAGAGATCAACTACACATTACTATCCTAGTCCGAGACTTAGCTATAAATACACTAAAAATCACGACTTATAGTTTTGGCAACTAAACTTGACAAACAAACTTGAGATAACAACACTTGCGAGTTCGACCTAGAAGTGCTCTAACAATATCCCCCTTTGTCAATTTTAATGACAAAATTATCAATACATATGGAATACAAAATAAATAAACTTTGTAGCTTGTCGTCCACATGCTTGATCTCCTTGGTTCTTCAACATTACTCGAAATCTTCGTCACTTCCAAGTACTCCCATGAATCCATAGATGTTCAATTCAACATCATAGTTGTTGAAGATCCGTAGCCATAACAATGAAAAAACAATATCTCTCAAATATTGTTATACAGTGTCCTAGTATTATTATTCAACATCAAAGCTCAATTGTTTCATAACTTCGACAACAATACCATGGTGATATGTATCACCCCCCCTTAGTCAATACTTTATCTCACATGAAAACCACTCCCCCTTACATAATGATCCGAAAACCATAAGCATTTGTAGTGTGAACTACACATTAATTCTCTCCCTTTTTGTCAATAAAATTGGCAAAGGTACGAAAACTAGTGGGATCCTAATGAAATTTCCATAGAGATACTTCATGACCAAAAGAAAAGCACATGTCAACTTTTTAGATGCAATCATATAGTTGAAACTACATGCATTCATCAAGGAGTTTATAAAGATACAAGATAACCCCTATAATATTCCACAGCCGAACTCCCTACAAATATATGGAAATTAAGCACAAGTTCAATTAAGAACTCTCCCACATAAAATGTCATTCCCGAAAGAACAACAAAAGTGACCTTACTTTCACAAGAAAAGAATGATTTCTTTGGACGATAACAAATCACATAAGAATATGAATTTGTATAAAAAAATCTCAATTAAATTAATCACAAGAGAACCCGTGATTAGTTTAATCGGAATACACAACCAAATTAACCACAAAAGAATTCATGATTAATCTAATTAGAAATGCTCAAATAAGAAAACTTACGGAGCCGCATAGTATTCACATAAAAATGGATCAGAGACGATCAATACTGCGGAATAAACAAGGATTCATTCTATTTTCATCACTATTTGCAAAATGACATATAATAGACTTAATCTTTGTAAAAAAACGTTTATCATATCTTCCATCAATATTTACATAATGACATAATAGGCTTAACTTTTGTTTGTCAAAAATTCATTCAATCTTTTATCAATACTTGCATATCGACATACGAAAGACTTAACTTTTGACCACGTATGGGACAATCATAGTTCACGGACGCAAACACACATATCCTATAAAAAATTGCAATATATAAAACCATAAATATTAATACTGCAAAATCATCTTCCAAATAAACTTTAGAATATAAATAAATAAATCTAAAAGCATTGCAAGATGAAAATTGTTGGAAATAGCTATGTGTACTCACAATAATGGCTATTCCATACCCTAGTTATCCTTCTTAAAAACACAAGAATAAATTATCATAAGAAGTTTCCTAGACATTAAGACCTTTGAAAAATTCTTTATCGTCCTCGAACTCCTTGTCGTCAACAGCATTTGGGACATAAGGTTCATGAATATATGAGTTGATATCAATAAACCTTCTTGACTGATGCCGAACCAGGGCCTTCTGAATTTTAAGAGTCTTAAACAAAAATGCCTTTATTTACTGAATCTCCTTCCTTGTTTCTTTCAACTCTTCAAGAACATCAGAAAACTTCTGAGAATTTGAAGGAACATCTCTTAGTTTCCTCACATTCCTTCCTTTTCTTTTCAAAGTTGGATGTAACAAAGATCTTTATTTTTCCTTCATGATTGATGGCTTAACAGCAATCATATTAACATCTTTTCCATCAAAAGGCATGATCTTGGAGTATCCATATGCATACATGTTTGTGAGAAGAATTCACAATCTAAACTCAACAAGCAGTCTTTAGATATAAAAAGTTTCAAAGAAGGAAAAAGTAATGTAGGGTTACGAAACCTTTAAACACAGGTTCGTGCACGCACAACTCATAACCCTATGAAGGGTAGAATTGTCAAGAATAACCTCTTTTATTGAAAGACCAGGTAAGTCCTTTCCAATATCAATTAGATATGGAAGAATTCCAAAATTGCAAAAACACAGCAAAGCTAAGAGAAGAAAAAAAACAATTATTTTTTTCCCTAAAGCATGTGGTGTGACAATCTTGTCTCTTTTGATCAGACACATGAGACAAGATGCACCAAACAACACAATCAAGTTGTGTTGTGGTGAACAACAATCTGTCCACCATAACCTCTTTGAAAGGAATTCATAGAACCACGTCTCTCAGAATGTTTAGACCATACTTTCTTCTCTAGTGGTCTAGTCTTATCCTTGGAAACTAACTTCTTTGAAGAAGATAAAATGTTACATACCTCAACGGTTTTTTGAACAAGTTTAAGATTGTTTGCTAATCGATTCTCTCTTCGTTAAAGTTTGTTGACATATCTCATCTTGTGTTTGTACTTGAAACACTTTGAAAGTTCATGACCCTTGAGTGAAAAATAAGAGCATGTCAACGTATAAGATGATTCAGACGCTCGAGATGTGCAAGCTGCTAGGCACATAGTGGAACCTGAAAAATTAGACAGAGAGTTTCCAGCAGAAAGTTCAATTGTTTCTTCCAGATTGGTTGGGTTCTCTTTGAAAGAATATCAAGATTGATGTATGTATTGCTACAAATATCAAAATCAATATTTTCATAAAGAAGTACAATACATGACTCTTCGTCTTCATTAGAATCATAGTTGTCAGACATTTCATCAAGGGTTGTAGCAAGACCTTTGTTCCCAGTGTATTTTTTTCGATTTGGACACTCATTTGCAAAATGACCAAAACCTTTACACTTAAAAGCACCAAGGAATATCCTCATCATCAGTACCATAATTATCCCTGTTTTTAGGAGGAACACGATTATGGGGTTGTTGATGGTGGATTTCTATTTAAAGGCTAAAATTGTAGAAAGCCAATTTTTGTAAGATAACGTCCTGCAAAGGATAAAGCCGTCAGGGGATGAATATTTCTCACCATGATAATTCATTGGAGCATGTGCAACCATCCCTGAGAATTATAACCTACCCAGAGCAGAGCATGTAGCAACCATCCCGATTTTCTGTAGGTTTGCAGCATTACAATTAATGCCCTGCTCAAAGCCTTGTGTTCGACATGAAAACACCCATAGTCTACCTGACGGCGGGTTATATTAGCCCCGTTGAACGCATGCAAGACTACCCATGTTAGTCTCACCTGCTGAAAACAAACTCAAAAATAGATCTCATCCGTCCAACTTCGCAGGCATGGTTGGACGGCCTAGATCACGCGCAGGACCGAGTAGCACGCATGCACATGCTCACCGTCGTCCCAACATTCCCCTCGCACCATCGACCTCACCAAAAGAGGTCGGAAAATGCCAGATTCGGTCGGATGCAGGTAATTGGTCGGAAACCCCAAATTAGGGTTCACATCAAGTGGTCGCAGGCAACCACTTTGAGACAAACGAACGGAAGCCAAAGGAAGGCGGGATTAGCTGGCCGACCACACAAGCATGTCCACTGTGGGCCCAGCTACATGGCCAACCAATCGGCCGCGAACGGTTGCAGCTATCCATCTCGATTTGCGCGCCCAAAGGTAGCATGCACGACCCCCTTCTAATCTCGGCTGTCCATCATCGCAGGATGAAACGAGCGACTTAGATTTCTCTGATTGACTTCCAACAAGCATGGGCATGTAGAGTGGCGTCCCACCTACCTGCTGGACCGATCGACCACTCCATGCACGCCTCCCATGGTTGAAAACCGTTAGGGTGAAAAGGGAGGCTTGCAAGCCTTCCAAACCCTAATCCAACGGTTATTCCTCCATCAATCTCGTCCGTCCAAGTTCGCATGCTTGGATGAATAGCCTAGGAAGGGAGTTAGGTGGCAAACAAGGTATCACCGTGATCACCATCCTCCACACTTCCCAATGGCATAACCGTCCAAGGTGGGTCCCGCTCATGCGACCTCCGAACAACGCCTGAACATAGCTAGTTGAGTCACTTCAACTTGCAATCTTTTCATCAAGATTGTGTAGGCTTCAAGCATGTTAAGCATATTTAATGCACCGCATGCATACAATATGCGCCTACAAGAAACTTGATTATTTTACCTAGCACCGTTTGCTACCTTATGTGGGTCCCATGACTCACTCGATACGTTAATCACGTCACAACTGGGGGATACAAACTGGGGTATTGGTCTGGCGGTTTACAGCGTGCAACACGCCATCACAAGATCGTGTCAGGGAAACATGGACGGTTAGCGATGATAGGAGAAGTGGGAAATCAACCGGGTGACACTAACATACAACTCCACTTCCTCCATCACTCCACTTCCTCCACTTTCCCACGAGAGACGTGATGAAGGCTTATAGACTTGTATAAATAGGTTCTCCTCCCTATTTCCAACGACACAGAAAAACCAAGTGTTAATACCATCGTATTCAACACCCAGAGCCTGCCTGCAACATTTTCTAGCCTGATCAACCTTCTGTTAACAAGTCATCAAATATCCTTCACCTTCATACTCTCAACACTTTCTTCGCTTCCCTCCCTAAGATCAACCTCACATCCTTCACCTGTGACCGAAACAAATCTGGAACGGCCGTGTCTTCGGTTTAGGCCAGAATTGTACATATTATCTCTCGAATCAAAAGTGCTCATCGTGCAGCACATTTTTTGAAGGTTTAAATTCACTTCTCATCTACACACACCCAAAATTACCTAAACCTGCAGAAGTAGTTTTCTCCCACAAACAATTGGCGACCACAGTGGGAGGTTAATCTCTCGGTTGTGAAGTCGATTTCTTCGATACCTAACCCTGTTTAGTTGATTTCAAGATGGTCGGTCTTAGGAATACCTCGACATCCTCAGATCATGATCAAGTTCCCTCCGACGGCACACCTAATGGTTTGGCTGGAAGAATCCCGATGTTGATCGAGTTAGCACGAGTACAGGAGGTTCACACGAGAAACATGGACCTGATCAAAGAAGCGATCAACAACATACTCGACCTCCTCATCAAGATGACGTCAGAGATGGGCGGCCCTGTCATGGAGATCCCGACACTGGGGACTGAACGCCCCCAAATCAACAGTTTCACTATAGGCCAAAGACCTGTGGATCAGGAAGCCGCTTCTTTAGTGGGAAGTTTATGTGAACTCCTACACCTCTCAAAAGAGAAGCGAACATAGATGTTTGCAGCCGTCAACCGGATATCCTTGGATGTACAGTTAACTCCCTTGCGCCCAGAAGTTTCAAGCGCGATGGAGGCATTTGTAAACAAAGTTACTTTTACAGAGGAAGACATGATGGCAGAAGAGGGCCACAATCGAGCCCTACATGTAACCGCACACATCAAAAATTCAGAATTCAGGCGGGCCCTCATCGACACAGGAGCATCCTCAAATGTGATTACCCTCAAGACACTCAAGGAGGCTAAGGTTCGCCCAAACAAGATTGTGCGGCGGTCTACCACAATGACGGACTTTGAAGGGAACCAAACCAACACATATGGGTATGTCAATCTGAACTTATCCGTAGGTCCTGTTCAATCAAAAGTGAAATTCGAAGTCATAGAGAAGGAACCAGACTACCACATGATACTGGGTAGGCCATGGCTCCACGAGAATAGGATTGTTCCTTAAACCTATCACCAGTGCCTGAAAACTATGCTGAGCAAGGAAGTCATTCGTATACCTGCATCATTGTCTCCATACGCACCCATATGCGGAATAGAATTGTTCGAACCGAAGGAAGCTCTGCAGGAAGAGCCAGGCGAAGTACATTGTACCCCACTTCCCACGTGGGCGTCAATCCAGGAGGAGGATCGGCTTGCGTCATTAAAACTCAGACATGATGCATCCCAGATGACGAGGAACTCCCCTTCACCCAGCGGGGTGGGAAACCATGTTACCAAGAGAGGACGAACCTTTGTGGAAACTTAAGATCAGAAAGGAAAGACTGTCTACTGCTGCCGCTGTTAGCAATTAGCAGGAGAGACTGATGCTCGGTCTCTCCACCCAATAGAATGTTGTCAAAACGGAGACTCACAGGAAGAGGTGTTGGACGCCCCCAGACAGCTGCAAGATGGTACCACCTGTACAACTGACGAACTCGAAACTATTAACATCGGAAGTGAAGAGTCTCCCAGGCCCATTTCCATTAGTTCCACTCTGTCCACGGAGGAGCGGACGAATCTTGTGAAACTCCTCAAAGAATACCAAGATATATTCGCCTGGATGTACGATGAAATGCCTGGTCTGGATGAAAAGTTGGTTACTCATCACCTGCACATCAAGCCTGGATCCAAGCCTATCAAACAGTCTCCAAGACAATTCAGACATGAGGTAGAAGATCAGATTAAATCTGAAATCCAGAAATTGCTAGCTGCCGGCTTCATCAAGCCCATCCACCATCCAACCTGGCTGGCTAACGTGGTTCCAGTAAAGAAAAAGAATGGGCAGATCCGATGTTGTGTAGATTTCAGAGATTTAAACAAGTGTTGCCCCAAGGATGACTTTCCTCTACCTAACATCGACATGTTGGTAGACGCCACGGGCGGGCATGGCATGTTCTCCTTCATGGATGGATACAGAGGCTACAACCAGATAAGGATGTACGAGCATGATGCAAGTAAGACTGCTTTTCGAACTCCTCTCGGAAATTTTTACTATACAATTATGCCTTTCGATTTGAAGAATGCCGGCGCGACATATCAACGTGCCATGACAGCAATTTTTCACGACATGATGCATAAACAAGTTGAAGATTACGTAGATGACATAGTAGTCAAATCGAAAGCCCGGACGGAACACACAGGAGTCTTGCGACAAGTATTCGAGAGGTGCCGTGAGTACAAGTTGAGGATGAATCCTTTGAAATGTGCCTTTGGTGTCTCCTCTGGAAAGTTTCTGGGATTCCAAGTGACTGCTGAGGGAATCAAGGTGGACCCATATAAGACTCAAGCCATCCTTACTATGCCGCCAACCCGAACCGTGAAGGAACTGCAAAGTTTTATGGGAAAGGTGAATTAAATTCGACGTTTTATACCTGGTCTGGCTCAACTCGTTGCTTCATTCACTCCCCTGCTGAAGAAAGGAGAGAATTTTAACTGGACCAGCATCCAACATGAAGCGTTTCATAAAATTCAGCACATACTGTCGTCTCCATCCATCATGAAGTCTCCTGTTCAAGGGAGACCGTTATATCTCTACACCGCCTTCAGTGACACTGCCGTTGGAGCCTTGATGGCTCAAGAGGATGATGAGGGAGTCGAACGTCCTATATACTACTTCAGTCGAATATTGAGGGACGCTGAACTCAGATACCCGAGAGAAGAGAAAGCATGCCTAGCATTGATACATTCCATCCAGAAGTTCAGGAATTACCTACTATCCAACAAGGTAACGCTCATATCTAAATCAGACCCTGCGAAGTTCTTACTGTCAAAACCAGTTCTAATGGGAAGGGCTGCCAAGTGGCTCCTTCAAATGTCAGAGCTAGACATAACGTGTACTCCTCCCAGAGCTGTTAAGGGTCAAGCTGTCGTGGATTTACTAGAAGCTTTCCCTGGAGAAGGTACCACAACATTACATGAAGACCTGCCTGGAGAGTTTCCAGACATTTATGTCATCGAAGAGGAAGCTTGGCTATTATATTTTGACGGATCCGCTACTCCCAACAACAACACTGGAGGAGTAGGCATAGTCCTAGTATCTCCAACTGGCGAAGTCTTTTCACACTCCTTCAAGTTATATTTTCAATGCACTAACAATTCAGCGGAGTATGAAGCCTTCCTTATAGTGATGTTATTAGCCAAGCAGGCGGGAGCCACACGTTTGGAAATAAGAGGCGATTCCAAATTATTAGTTAATCAGATGAACGGGGTGTATGCACTAAAAGAGATAACTCTAGCTCCGTACCGGTCTGAAGCTTAGAGACTGCTGAACTACTTCGCTGACGCAACTATAACTCATGTCAGCCACAACAACAACAGGCATGCTGATTTCTTGGCAATGTTAGCTTCTAAATTGCAGTTCGAAGGCATAGAAGAAACCCTGATGGTGAAAAAAATGACAGTGGAATCAACATGGCTCTCGCAATGCAAGGATGCTGAAACCTGTGACTGGCGGACTACGATCATTCAGGAGCTTAGCAGTTCACTTTCTCAAGAAAAGGTCAGCCTTAAAGCCTTACAAAACTTCTTTATGATCCACGGCATGTTATACCACCGAAACCCGGATAGTTCCTTATCAAGATGTCTCGGAGAGGAAGAAGCACATCTGCAGCTTGACCGTGTTCACAAAGAGATTTGTGGACAAACATTGGTGGTGACACTCTATCGACGCCTCCAAAGTTTAGGATATTACTGGACAGAAATGGAGACAAAGTCTCGAGCGCTCCAACAGTCTTGCTCAAACTTCCAGGCACCACCTCATCAACTTGAAGTACTGAACATAAATCACACCGGGGATTGGAGGCATCCATATGTTAACTACCTTCGTGATGGCACAGTTCCTGCTAACCCAAAAGAGGCAGTCAAAATGAAACAGAGAGCGAAACGTTTCGTGTCCCACGAGGGGATTTTGTACCGGAAAAGCTTTGGAGGTGATCTGCTACGGTGCCTGGCTGGAGGAGAAATCTCAACAATTTTGAAAGAAATGCATGAAGGAGAACATCAAGGAAACAAGAAATTATTTCTCCAGATACACGAGAAATATTACTGGTCGTCCATGGAAGATGATGCATCTGACTTCGTTCAAAGCTGCCACAAATGCCAGATTCACGGGAACCTCGTCCATGCACCTTCCACTCCCCTACATTCGATAAGTAACCCGCTGCCATTTTATAGCTGGGGACTTGATATTGTTGGAAATATCAACCCGCCATCATCAAAGCAGCATGAATATATTATAACCGCAACTGAATACTTTACAAAATGGGTCGAAGATATTCCTATGCGTGGAACCACAGGAGCAACGATCGCAGCGTTCATTAAAGAGCATATCATTTGCCGCTTTGGAGTACCTAAACATATCATTACCGATAACGGAACTCCCTTCACCAACAAGCAAGTACGAGAGTTGCTTGAAGGATATGGAATTAAACAAGTCTTCTCCACCATCTACTACCCTCAAGGGAATGGGCAGGCTGAGAGCACCAACAAAACATTAATCCGGATTCTCAGTCGGACAGTACATGACAATCCCAGAGAGTGGCATGAACGACTACCGATGGCGCTATGGGAATACCGAACGGCACCTAGGAGCTCCATTGGAGTTTCTCCATACTCACTTGTTTACGGGGCTGATGTTGTTCTCCTGGCAGAAATCAAAATCCCATCAGCCATGATTGCAGCAGCAAGTGGAGTCTACTGGAACGAAGTTGAGGCGTCTAACTGCAGGATTGCTGAGCTGGATACGCTAGACCACAGAAGAAGCAAGGCATAGGAACACACTCAGGTGTACAGAAACAGAGTCTCCAGGGCTTACGATAAAGCTGTAAGGCCGCGAATTTTTAAGGTAGGAGACCTAGTTTTGAAGACAGCCAAACACATCCAACAAAACATGTCTGCGCAAAAGTTCTCTCCAAAATGGGAAGGTCCTTACGTGATTACCAAGGCGTACGACACTGGATATTACAAAATCATTAAGGCATATGGAGGCAAGTTAGAAGCGGTCATCAATGGAAAATGGCTCAAGACATATCACGCCTGATCATTGTCCCGTACCTGTCCCACGACATGACAATACAGGCATTCTCGTTTCATGTATAACTTGTTAATTTATTTAGAAATTAATGAAAAGTTTTTTTCCATCCATCTACAAAAAAATATCTCGCATCTCTCAATGATGTGCAAAAGAAGAAAAAAAAAGGGAAGGAAATCTCTCAACGCAGCTCAGAATAGGTCGTCCAACAAGTTGTAATCCCTGGAAAGCATCATCTTCAACCTTGCCTGGTACCTCTCTGTTTGGGCCTTCAAGCTTTGGATCGCCTGCGCAACCTTTTCTGACTCAGCAGCCAGATCCTTCTCTTCCTCCAAGATATCCTTCACATCAGGAATTACATTCACCAGGATACCAGCTCGATCGAACTTGATGATGTAAAGATGTTGTCGCAGCCAACTCACGTTGAACTCCATGGACTCGCAGGTAGAGAGCATGTTTTCCCACTTCTCGAGATTTGATTCAGCTACATTGAGGATAGAGACACCTTCCATCTCAGCAATCATGGGAAGCAAGCAGTTTACCACAGTAACCAAAGAATACGAGCAATGCCGAATTACGTTCTTGGTCACGATATGGCCATACTTTCTCCATATCTTTGTGTACATGGAGACGAACTCCTTTCGTACTAAAAAACTACCGCAGTCTTGTAGCTAGAAGACAAGCATTTCATACCAATATCGAAAAAAAGGCCGGCTTTGGGGTATTCATAGGATGAAATTCCCAGATCAGCATTCTCGAGGTCGTCTGTTGAAGGTGTAGCTGAATTTGAAGAAAGTGGACTATCCAAGTCATCGTCATCAATGACTGTTACACATGTTCCAGGTAGACATCTCTATAAAAGAGAAGATTATTGACCTGATCAGGAAATAAGGGTGACTACTCGGAAAAGAAAAGGGAAAAGAACAAACCGGTATGACCCTCTTAACTATACGAACACGAGCTGGAGGATTGTCACGAGTTTCAGAAGCGCACTGAGATGCAGAGCGGGTACGCTTGACATACGAGCCTGGGTGATATGAAGAAGACGACTTGCTGTTTCCTAACATGATGGAACTCTGCAGGGAAGAAATTCTATCCCAAGATGTATAAGGGGATTCCTGTGCATACGTATATATACACGCCAAGGGAAACCCTAGAAGCAGCTGTCTCGGAGTACGTCCGGCCGGCAAGGGTTCAACACCAACCAAGTCGCGCTAGCTTCAGAAACCTAGCTGAAATCGGAGAAAAATTCGTTGAGGGGGAACAACTCCACCAGCGCTACAGGGAATTCGGCATGAGCGCCCTCCCCATGTGGTAAAAGTACGTTTACCCTAGCCTTAGTTATTTTTGTGCAAACTGTCACCATCTCATGCCTACCCTACAATAGTGTAACCATTGCATGCTAGGCAGGGGACTTAATGTTGATGGTGGATTTCTATTTAAAGGCTAAAATTGTAGAAATCCAATTTTTGTAAGATAACATCCTGCAAAGGATAAAGCCTTCAGGTGATGAATATTTCTCACCATGATAATTCATTGGAGCATGTGCAACCATACCTGAGAATTATAACCTACCCAGAGCGGAGCATGTAGCAACCATCCCGATTTTCTGTAGGTTTGCAGCATTACAATTAATGCCCTGCTCAAAGCCTTGTGTTCGACATGCAAACACCCGTAGGCTACCTGACGGCGGGTTATATTAGCCCCGTTGAACGCATGCAAGACTACCCATGTTAGTCTCACCTGCTGAAAACAAACTCAAAAATGGATCTCATCCGTCCAACTTCGCAGGCATGGTTGGACGGCCTAGATCACGCGCGGGACCGAGTAGCACGCATGCACATGCTCACCGTCGTCCCAACATTTCCCTCGCACCATCGACCTCACCAAAAGAGGTCGGAAAATGCCAGATTCGGTCGGATGTAGGTAATCAGTCGGAAACCCCAAATTAGGGTTTGCATCAAGTGGTCGCAGGAAGCCACTTTGAGACAAACGAACGGAATCCAAAGGAAGGCGGGATTAGCTGTCCGACCACACCAGCATGTCCACTGTGGGCCCAGCTACACGGCCAACCAATCGGCCGCGAACGGTTGCATCTAGCCGTCTCGATTTGCATGCCCAAAGGTAGCACGCACGGCCCCCTTCTAATCTCGGTTGTCCATCATCGCAGGCTGAAACGAGCGATTTAGATTGCTCTGATTGACTTCCAACAAGCATGGGCATGTAAAGTGGCATCCCGCCTACCTGCTGGACCGATCGGCCACTCCATGCACGCCTCCCAAGGCTAAAAACCATTAGGGTGAAAAGGGAGGCTTGCAAGCCTTCCAAACCCTAATCCAACGGTTATTCCTCCATCAATCTCGTCCGTCCAAGTTCGAATGCTTGGATGAATAGCCTAGGAAGGGAGTTAGGTGGCAAACAAGGTATCCCCGTGATCACCATCCTCCACACTTCCCCATGGCATAACTGGCCAAGGTGGGTCCCGCTCATGCGACCTCCGAACAACGCCTGAACATAGCTAGTTGAGTCACTTCAACTTGCAATCTTTTCATCAAGGTTGTGTAGGCTTCAAGCATGTTAAGCATATTTAATGCACCGCATGCATACAATATGCGCCTACAAGCAACTTGATTATTTTACCTAGCACCGTTTGCTACCTTATGTGGGTCCCACGACTCACTCAAGAAGTTAATCAGGTCACAACTGGGGGATACAAACTGGGGTATTGGTCTGGAAGTTTACATCGTGCAGCGTGCAACACGCCATCAAAAGATCGTGTCAGGGAAACATGGGCGGTTAGCGATGATAAGAGAAGTGGGCAAGCAACCGAGTGACACTAACACACAACTCTATTTCCTCCATCACTCCACTTCCTCCACTTTCCCACGAGAGACGTGATGAAGGCTTATCGACTTGTATAAATAGGTTCTCCTCCCTATTTCCAACGACACAGAAAAACCAAGTGTTAATACCATCATATTCAACACCCAGAGCCTTCCTGCAACATTTGCTAGCCTGATCAACCTTCTGTTAACAAGTCATCAAATAGACTTCACCTTCATACTCTCAATAATTTCTTCGCTTCCCTACCTAAGATCAACCTCACATCCTTCACCTGTGACCGAAACAAATCTGGAACAGCCGTGTCTTCGGTTTAGGCCAGAATTGTACAGATTATCTCTCGAATCAAAAGTCCTCATCGTGCAGCACATTTGTTGAAGGTTTAAATTCACTTCTCATCCACACACACCCAAAATTACCTAAACCTGCAGAAGTAGTTTTCTCCTACAAACAGGGGTTTAACTGATGACTTGGGTTTATCTCTGGAAAACTGTTTACTTCTCTTCAAAAGAAGATCTCTAAACTGTCTCGTGATCAAGGAGACTGACTTTTCAAGATTTTCATCTGATGAATCATTCTCAGAAAGACCATCTTCAGAGATACAAACACTTTTACTTTTGTCAAGCAATTTAGTGTTCTTTTGTGCTTTGGAGGCAACATCCTTCCCAGATTTGGGTGTATGCTCATGATCAAAGATCTTTAGCTTCCCAACCAGAGTATTTCTGGAAAGAGTTGCGAGATTATTTCCTTCAACGATGGAATGCTTCTTAGAATCGTATCTTGATGGAAGTGATCTGAGAATTTTCATCACAATGTCCTTTTCAGGAATAGTCTTACCCAATGCAAAAGATATATTAACAATTTCAGACACTTTGTGATTAAACTCATCAATTGAATCTTCATCTGCCATACAAAGGTTTTCCCAATCAGAATTTAGGTTTTGAAGCCTATATTATTTTTCACGGGTATTCCCTTCAAATATGGTTTCTAAGATATCCCAGGCTTCTTTAGACTTTGTGCACGCAGTCACATGATGCTCAATGGCATGTATTATAACATTTAAGTCGTCAGAATTCTGTTTTGCCGTAAGGATTTCTTCTGAACTATATCTACCAATATCCTTAGGTATAAATACACCGCCTTCTGTATTAATCGAAGGATTATAACCATTAACAAAATGTACCCATGCTTGAAAATCTCGTTCTTGAAAAAAAAAAGCATGCATAACGATTTTCCACCACAAGTAGTTTGAGCCATCGAAGACTGGTGGCACGTTTATGGAGATAAAATTTATGTCCATAGAGTCATATCGCAACAAACACATACTTATTAGGTCTTTAAACGTGTTTGGATGTTCTGATACCAATTGAAAAAGCGTGGGTCTAACAACCTCACCCAATATTTCGCTTAGCAATCTGTATGGACTAACTCCAATATACTTTCAAGAGAATCAACTAGGAAGTTAAACTCAATTTTAAGAAAGATATATCAAAGAGTTAATATCTCTATCTCTCAGTTCCATTTGCAATCAGCAAATAGAAATCTACGAGCCCGATTGAACATAAGAGATAAACTTGAACGGTACCAAATACCAATTGTTTAAGGATCAATCAATTTAGATTAACAACCTAGGTTGGATTTCCCAATATGTGATATTTCAATTACATAACAAAGTATAATGCATAAAAGAAATAACACAGACACCAGAAGTTTTGTTAACGAGGAAACCGCAAATGCAGAAAAACCCCGGGATCTAGTCTATATTTGAATACCAAACTGTATTAAGCCGCTACATACTCTAGCCTACTACAAACTAACTTTAATATGGACTGTAGTTGAACCCCAATCAATCTCACACTGATTCAAGGTACAATTGCGCTCTTTACGCCTCTGATCCCAACAGGATACTACACACTTGATTCCCTTAGCTGATCTCACACACAACTAAGAGTTGCTACGACCCAAAGTTGAAGACTTGATAAAAAAATCTGTCTCACACCGAAAAGTCTATAGGAATAGAAAATTTTCTCTCACAAAAATACCTACGAGTTTTTGTTCCGTCTTTTGATAAATCAAGGTGAACAGGAACCAATCAATAACCCAGACTTATATTCCCGAAGAACTGCCTAGAATTATCAATCATCTCACAATAATCTTCATCGATTAACGAAACAAGATATTAAGGAATCATAAACGAGAGACGAAGATGTTTGTGACGTCTTTTTTATCTTGCCTATCAGAGATATAAATCTCAAACAAATCTAATGATTGTACTCAATCACGATAGAAACAGCAAGATCAGATCACGCAACTACACTGAAAATAGTTGGTTCTGGCTTCACAATCCCAATGAAGTCTTCAAGTCGTTAACCTACAGGGTTTCGTGAAAAACCTAAGGTTAATGTAAAATCGACTCTAGTCGCAACTAGTAACAAATAGGAGGTGTGGGGATTAGGTTTCCCAGTTGCTAGAGTTATTCTTTATATAGATTTCAAATCATGGTTTACAATCAATGTTAGCTTAGTAAAAAAGAATTTAATATTCATCGTTAGATGAAAACCTGATTACATTCAAGCTAATATATTTCAACCGTTAGATCAAACTTAGCTTGTCATACACAAATGAAATGTAACTTCATTTAGGTTTGAGCAACCGTAACAAAACGTGTACACTTAGTTGGTTCAACAAAATTTAACCAATGGTTATCCATATGAGCACTTTCATATCAACCTTATTCATCTTCACTACAACTAGTTCAAATGAACTAGTTAGAGAGTTGTCCAATTGCTTAGATATTATAGAAGTATACAGGACACAGTCGAAGCAAAATCGGTTTTGATACAGTTGAATCGATTCATGAACAATATAGCCACGGTTTACAAAGATTACATTCCTTATTATATAAATGTTTTAGTTCATGAACAAACCGATTTTAGAAAGTAACATACTTAAGTATGCGAACGGGTATGCGTACTTAAGTAACAGAATCTGAGTTTGTTTCACTTTTAAACTCTACCAGAAATTCACGGACGTGAACTTTCCGCAAGTATGCGTACGGGTATGTATACTTACCTGGATTTCCAACAACAGCCAGTACGCGTATGGGTACGCATACTTTGGGATCCCGATTTTGGACTTTCACACAAATGTGAGAACACACTATGCTTATATCCAAAGATGGTTACATGTTCTAAAATATCATTTCAATCATTGAAACCTTTTTAGAGGATGTTATATAGTTGTTATTCACAAACTATTTTTCATCGAAGCGATTTTCAAGTTATTGAAATATGAACATGACTTTCGTCACGAGTAAAGATGAACTTGGCTAAAGAGGAAGCTTACCAACATATATTTCGAGAAATAGATAAGCGAGATAAACTCAGCTCGAAATAACAAATGTGTATAATCGAAGTCTATATAGCAATACGAATTTTGTCTCAAAATATGAGATATAATATATGTACTTTTGATTGATATATAAGTTTAACTCTCCACATACCTTTTGTCGCTGAAATTCCACCAGTTTATTGAGTAGTTCTTCTTCTTCTTCATATGATGAACGTCGTGGAGTCTAGAGCTCAACTACACTTTACCATCCTCGTCTTAGACTTAGATATAAGTAGACTAGAAATCAATACTTATAGTTTTGGCAACTAAACTTGACAAACAAGCTTGAGATAGCAACACTTGCGAGTTCGACCGAGCAGTGCTCTAACACAAATAACTTTGCTGCACCTAATTTTCCCACCGACATGGTTAAATCAAACTTTAACGCTCAGACAAACAAGAAACACGTTTGTGTTCTCCAGTGCTTCCAAGTTCTGTTATTTCTGTCAGACTCTCTACATAAACATAGATAAAAGCATGCTAGTGACTCTAAGATCTCTAAAAGTTGGAGGTTTTATGCAAGTATTTACAAATATTTTTTAAGGTACAAAAGACTAAAAACTCTATATGCAAAATAATCCCACACACCTACATATAATAGTGTTCTCAATGTTTCAAATGATGATAAGAATGTAAACAACAACAAAGAGAAGAGAAGAGATTACCGGTATGTCGGCGAAAGAAAGATTAGAGCTTCATTATTTAAGGATAGAATCCAACATTTTCAGCTAAGATCATATTGGATTAGCACAATATATACAAGATAAAAAAAGACTCAACTGACCCAAGATAAAAAATATAACATTACCTACTAGATTATATACAAGAAGAATTCACCATACATCAACATTCTAAAGAGTTGAGGATCAACCCAAAAGACATAAGGCATAAATTTAGCTTCACATAATTATAATAGGATAGAAATGCAAGTGAGGCTGCCAGACAAAACGAACTACCCCCGAACCTAGATTTTTCAACAGATATACTTTTGGGCACAAAATCTAATAATTTTAGGGGTGCATCATGCACAAAATCTAGTTCAAGATGAACTTTGTCATGGTAAGGAAGAGATACACATTCCAACTGTGGCTCCTTAAAGATATTATATTTGGGTGCAAAATAGTCCAACAGGACTTGAGAGGCACAGAGTTCCAATCCCATATTAGGTCCCGTTAGAAAAGTTGGTTTTACAATTTTATTACAAATCAATACTAGGTTGGGTGTAAGATTATCAGTTTGTGACTTAGGCAAGGAAGTCGGCACATTTAAATTGTTGTCATGTGTAATATCATTAGTATTTTTCACTGCACAAGCCCAAACAGCTTTGAGGATGTTATGGATATTGCCAAAGAAAAAATCCATGCAATTAAAGAAGTATGGGATATTAATGCATTTAATACTATGGTGGATCTATGGATTACAAGAAATTCAGTAATCTATGAAGCTGCTACACCTAAAGTGGAAAAATGCAAGCAAAGAATAATGAAAGTTACAAAGGAGTGCATACTAAGAATGAGAGTAGAGATGTGAGGGAAAATGTATGACTTGAATATACTCTTGTTTTTTAGCATCTCAGGGGTTAAAGCTAAGACTGCAAGAGTGAAGCAATGCTTTTTCAAGCTACCAATACTAAATCAAGTATTAATATGTTGTGATGGAGCTTCAAAAGGAAATCCAGGAGTTGCAGGTTTAAGATTTGTTGCAAGAGAAAGTTCAGGCGAATGTATTGGTACTGCTTCAGGTGGTTTGGGATTGGCAACTAATTATTTGGCAGAAGTAATGGCTCTAATTGTGGATGGAGAATGGGCTGTTAGCAAACACTTTCTGGAGGTATGCTTTCAACTGGATTCAAATGTTGTATTAAATGATTTTCAAGAAACAAGGTGCCATGGATTGTTAAAAGTATATGGGAAACAATATGGCAACAAATACCTTCAATCAGCTTGAGACATTCATACAGAGAAATAAATTTCTCTGCAGATAAAATGGCAAAGAAAGGTGTTGGTTTAAGCAGAGGTGTTGTCCAATACTATGATATAAAGCCTCAATTATTGGAAGACTGTAATATGAAGATGATGTGTATTTCAGATTCACTTAAGAGATAGTTTTGTCATGAATTTTTTTTTCTTTGTTTTCTTCAGTTTTTTTATGTTTGTAACGGGCCTTGGAAGGTCTTGGCTTATTTTGTAACTAAACGTGCCTTGTCTACTTGGCTCATGGTTGTATTCTTTTGAAAATTTTGAGTAATAAAATTCATTATTTAGAAGAAAAAAAAAGGTAAGATCATTAGTACCATCACACACTCTCCCTAAGTCAGAAACAGGTAAATCATGCTCACATTCATAGAACAAATTATCAAATCCCACTTCAGAATCATCATTATCCAAAGCCTCTGTGTCATGCATAAGAAAATCAGAGGAGGAAACATACTGGGTTCTAGGAAGGGAATCAGATGCATTTAAGTTACATTCATTTGTAGGATCAAAAATATCACTATGCAGTCTAGTTTTTCCCAAGTCAGAAACAAGTAGTACTCTATCATGCTCACAGTCATTGAATAAATTCACAATCCCCAATTCAGAATCATCTTTATCAAAAGATTTATTCTCATGCATGGACAAATCAGAAGAAACATCAAGTTGTGACCTAGGCATAGAATCTGACACATCAATTATATTTTCATGCATATAAACATTAGTGTCAACAGAAAATTCAACCTTACCTAAGTCAGACACAAGTTGTCTGTCATGCTCTCTTTCATAGAACAATTGCACAAGTCCCAATTCAACATCAACGTCACATGTATATGCATAAGGAATACTAGAAGAAACATCATTCATTAAGGTCGAGGAAGAGAAGATTAATGTCTCTGAACCCAAAGGTTCCACAATATTTTCAGAATAAACATGTTCTTCTAATATAACATCATCATCATAATAATAGGAATGAAATGCCCTATTTACGATCATAGTGTCTCTAGTACACTAATTTACCTCTAGATTAGGTTCATGTTCAATATTAGTAGCTTGAATAGGAACATAGACACTATTTTCAAAATTTATTTTAGGACTAACAATCATTTCACCCTGAAATTCCTCCATTCCTTCATTTTGTAAACAAATCAGATTCATTTTTAGGAATGTATTAAGTTGGTTGATAGGTGTCTAAAACACCGTATTATTTATCTATTGTGTATGCTTTCTCTGCTAGTTTTCTTGTAAATTATGTATCTTATGTTTCGTTTTTGAGTATTTAGGTACTTTGGAGTCGTTTTGCGAAAAGAGGAGGAAACAGGGGCAAAAGGTGCAAATGGAGTTGGAGGCTGACTATTTCTCATTATTTGCTTTTATTTCTTCATCTCTGTCTGAAAAGTATGTCATCTTTGGTGATGCGATTTGTCTGAAAGGCATGACAACTTTAGTGATGAATAAATTGAAGAGATGAAGTGGGTTTGAGAAGTAGGAGGAGGTTGATGTTAGCGGAGAACTTGAAAGAAAGCGTTCAACTAGAGCATAAAGGGGCAAAGGTGTCATTTCCTAGGCGAATACTATCCGGAGAGTCGAGCCAAGGTTGCGGGTCGACCAACTCTACAGGAGCATTAAAGATCACTGATGAGGAGGGGTGGCTAGCTGTTATAGGGTACCCTTTGGGGTGTCCCTTAGCCTATGTATTGGAGTGGCAATAACCACCCAATCATTTCTTACCCTAAAATCAAGAAGTTTCTCTCATTCCTACACAACACCAGAAAGAGAGGCAAAAATGGAGGTTCTATGGCTGCTGTGAGTTAAAAAACCCAGATCAAATCATTGTGAACCAAAAACAGGGAGAGGAGAGCAGCCATTGCTGTTGTTGTGAAAACGAGACTATAATCGAGAGATCCAAGAGATTTTGGAGATGGGTTTTCTGGAAATGATCGAAACAGGATGAATGATTGAGAGTAATGAGTGCTGCTAAATGAGTTTTTGTTTGAGGATGGCTGCTGTTGTTTACTGCCGTGAGATGAAGGCTGAGAGAAATTGGTTCTCAGTACAGGAAGCAGAAGAAGATTGAGATCGAGAAGTAGAAGATTTATAAGAAGAAATCGATGCTGTTGAATCAAATTGAGCAGAGATTGAAATTAGGGTTTTGTTTGGATTTGATTTTAAGAGCATATTTTGATGCCATGGATCAAAAGGGGATCTGGTGCTAATTCAGGTGATTGGGTAGATGTTGTTGTGAAGATAAGATGGATTTGTTGCTCTGAGTTGAAGGAAGATGAGCTAATGGAGATAGTTGCATCTCAGGTTTGAAATGGGGGTGATGTTGCTGCTGTTTAATTTGGTTGCTAATGCTGTTGAGAAGCAATTGGGAATGATCAAATGTATGTGTGTACTAAATGCAAAATGAGGCAGTTTCTGGTGGTTGTTGATGAAGCAGTTAGTAAATTACTGGAGCTGAGAAAGACAAGGATCTACTGTTGGTTCAAAGAGCTGTAGAATTGCAATTAGGAGAGTGTGTTCATTTCAGCTGATTGGGTGCAATGGAGTTGCTGCCGCAGAATGTTGCTGCTAGTTATGGCCTGAATTATGGTGGTTTTGCAGTCGATGGAGTGGAAGCAATTGCATCTTATGAAGTTAGCTTCGAGGTGCTGTTGCAGTAGTTTTTAAGTGGGTACAAGGAAGGGTTATGGTGTTGGTTAATAACCAAATGGCTATGAAAGTGATTGAAGGGAGCTCGAGAAGGAAATTTTAATGAGTTGTTGTTGAGTTTGATGAGTTGGTATGGCTGTGACAGTGTTGGTGTTGTCGCTTCAGGGAACTGCAAAGAATAGCTGATATTTTGGTGGCTGGTGGTTGCATGAGATAGCACTGGAGTTGAATGGTCTGTGAATGCATGAATATTTTGTGTATGAAATTCGTTACAGGGATGGAACTGTGTCGCAGTAAACGGGAATTTGCAGATGCATTACAAGTAGATGAGCAGCTGGAAAATCAAAGCAGGGACCTAATGGGGTCGACTGGAGGTTTTGCTGGTGAAGTTAAATGGCAGGTGGTGGTCTCTGTTGCAGTGGTAACTGGTATTGGAATGGCTTCTCAGTTTCACAGTTGTTTCCAGTGAAAGATGAAGAATGAGAGAGCCAGCGTACAATAGCTCTGGTCTTGCGAGTTCAGGGAATGAAGAAAATGAGATATGGTTTGCTGCCAAGGGGGATGAGCTACTGTTCGAGAGAAGCAACAGGGAGTTTGCTGTGCTGGTGATTGACATAGGTTTGGATTGAAATCTGAAATGGTTTTGAAGATGAAGTTTGTGGTGCTATGGCTTAATGCAATGCAGATTTGCTGTGGAGTTGAAATGCTGTGTGGTGGTGCTGTTATGCTGCTGTGGTTGTTGGTGTTCTATTGGGAGTGAGAAGAAAGCAAATGGGTATTGGTGATGAAACTGCAGTTGGTATTGCAGTGCATCTCGGATGGAGGGAAATTTCATGTGGCGTGGAACTGAATCTTGGGTTGCTACACTTGGTGAATGTGAGTCCGAGAATGGTTCAAGGGTTTGGCTATGAAGTTGAAGTCAAGAGAGAAACGAATGGGGGTTTTGCTGACGGTTGAATATGAGAAATGCAAACTGAGATGGTGCGGCAGGGCCATCATGGCTGAGCACGATTATTGCAATGGCTTTGGCAAATAGTTAGTCAGATCTTTGACTCAGCTAGTTACTTCAACTCAGCTTTTGACTCAGTGTATCTTTGACCCGGTTGGCTAACGATGACCGTTAGGTCAACGGTTAACGTTAACGGAATCGGACGGAATATTCCTTCGACGGCAGTGATTTTCATGTGGCCGACGACGACTTTCCGGTAACGGATTCCTGCCAAATTCCGGCCAAAAACCCAGTTTTCCGGCGACCACTTTTGGGACAGATTTTCTACATGGGTTTCTCTTGCTCGTGGGCCGGGTGAATTTTCAACTAACGGATTTTGAAGACTTTGACCTATTTTTGGAAAGCAAAGGGCTATAAAAAGAGAGTTTCTACAACAAGGAAAAAACGGTTTTTTTATTCTATTCTTGGAGCTTTTGCAGAGAATAACTTCTAGGGTTTGATTTCTTTTATGTTTCATAGTCCTCCTTTGAATATTTTGATGATAAACTCCATGAATATGAGTAGCTAAATACATTAATTGGTTATGGGATAAAAAGTTGATTTCTTCAAGCATGTTATTTGATTCTATGAATTAGTTTTGTCTCAATTTTATCGTTTATGATTCATCGTTTATATTATCATATGATTTGAATGCTAGTTTGATTGAGTCCGGAATCAATTGGATTTGTTTTCATTTCTAAAGCTATATTAGGGTTTTCAATACGTAAAAGTTTTTTGTCCCTGATTTCTAGTAGCAACTTGTGGTTAATACTTGTAGTGATACATCTTTTTAATCGCATATGAATTATAACCTTTGTTAAAACGAATTAGTGCTTTTACACGTTTGTTTGCATCGATTAGTCTTATTTCATAGAACTTATAGCTCTTAGGGAGTTAAATCTAATTGTGCTTTTACACTTTAGGTTGCTTTTTAAGAAGATTTCACGATAGCATCTTTTAATGTTGTTTTTGATAAAATCAGGAAATAAACGGGATACTCTTGCGATCAAGATATCCTAGGACTTTTGATAATTGAGAGATTAAATACCAATTCTAATCATAGATGAAAAATACATGTTTGTGAATGATACTATCCCTTAACCAATATCTTCTCCTTATTGATTATTCCAACTATTTACTTTGCTTTATTTAGTATTATTACTTTGATAAAAACAAAAACACAACTTGGGTTATTTGGTTACTTAAGAATCTGAAAATTGCATAACAACAATCGCCTCTCTATGGATACGAACTCTTTCTTATCGAATACTATATTCATATTAATTAAGTGAGGAAGTGAAATTATTTTTGATGCATACGACACGCATCAAATTTTGGCGCCGTTGCCGGGGAGGCATTCGGCTTGTTATCTAGTTTTTAGTTTCTTTTTATTATTTTTCTGCTTGCATACTTGTGTTTCGTTTCTTGTCTTGTTTGCGAGAATTGTTTTTCATGTACCTAATCTCTGGCTTCTAAAGATTGGAATTATCCAAGGTGCGGGATAGCTACTCGAAAAGGAACAATACTCCAACCAAGGCAAGGCACGACGGAAGAACACGACTTGGAAGTAGAACACGAAGCTCTTCGGCAAGAAGGAGAGGAAGTAGAACACGATATTCCTTTTGAAGAAGAAGGAGAAGAAGCAATGGGTGACCCTGCAAATCGTTCACTCAAAGACTTAGATTCTCACAAGCTGGATATTCAGCAGGGTTGCATTCAAACCGACTCCACTTTTGAAATCAAGCCGGGACTTCTTAGAGAATTACCAAAGTTCCATGGTTTGGTGAATGAAGATCCAAACAAGCATCTTATGGATTTCCACACCATTGTCATGGCTATGCTCCCAACAAATATGGAGGCGGATGGTGCTATGTTGAAGGTTTTTCGATTCTCATTGGAAGGTAATGCTAAGGATTGGTTATACTACTTTCCTTCCGGGAGTGTCACAACTTGGAATGGGCTCAAGAAACTCTTTCTAGAGAGATATTTTCCTTCATCTAAGGCTACTCAAATTCGCAAGGAGATTTGCGGAATGAAGCAAAATGTGGGAGAATCGTTATATGATTGTTTGGAACGATACAAGAGGTTGGTGGCCAGCCGTCCTCATCACCAATTTAGTGACGCCATGATCATCCAATAATTCTATGAAGGACTCCAATCAAGTGATAGGAATCTTATCGACGCAGTGGGTGGTGGTGCACTAGTGAGCAAGACGGTGGCACAAGCTAGAGAGTTGATTGAAAACATGGCAGCAAACTCTCAACAATTCTTGAGTCGTGGTTCGGATGTGCTTCTTCGGCGAGTCAATGAAGTGAGCGAGGTGGAGGAACTTCGTCAACAAATGGGAAACATCACAAAGAATGCTAAAACAAGTTTCACCCATTGTGATACCAAGTTCTCATGGGTATGAAGACGTCAATGAGCAAGCTAATGCGGTCTTTCCAAATCATCCAAGACGGTATGATCCTTATTCCAATACTTACAATCCGGGATGGAGAGATCACCCCAATTTTAGCTATGCGAACAAGCAAGGAGCGGTTCAACAATCTACTTTCAACAATTCGGTGGATTTCAACCTCAACAACAACAATTCCAGCAGCGTCAACAATTTCAAAGAACCACAACAATCAATGCAAAATCAAGGTTCCGATATCGATGCAAAGCTTCAAATAATGATGCAAGGCATTTCTTCTATGTTTAAAGATAGCCAACAAGAAACCAAGAGTGCGATCAGGGAATTGGAGACACAAATGGGTTCTATGGCTACTGAGTTGAACCAATTGAAGGCACAAAATAGTGGGAAACTCCCTTCTCAACCTATTAACCCAAAAGAGGGTGTGAATGCGATTACGTTGAGAAGTGGTACACAACTTGTGCAACCCGAAGTTGCTGATTCGGGCAAGGTGGAAGCACCAAAGGAACCTGTTTTGGAGGATAAGAATGAGGATTCTCCCCAAACTTCTGAGGTACCTATTCCTAACTCTAAAACTCATATTCCTACTTATGTTCCTCCTTTACCTTTTCCTCGCAGATTTGCAAATTCTAAGAAGGAGGCGCTAGAAAAGGAGATTTTAGACGTTCTTAAGAAGATTCATGTGAACATACCACTCATTGATGCTATAAAGCAAGTTCCAAAGTATGCAAAAGTGTTGAAGGACTTATGTACCAATAAGCAAAGGCTCAAAGGTAATGAAGTGCTTAGTGTGGGGGAGAATGCTTCGGCAATCTTACAACACAAACTCCCACTGAAATGCAAAGACCCGGGCAGCTTTGACATCCCCGTAACAATTGGTACCACTACATTTAACAAAGCAATGTTAGACTTAGGTGCATCTGTTAATGTTATGCATGCATCTATGTATAAGTCACTTGATTTAGGTCCTCTCAAAAAGGCTGAGATTGTGTTGCAATTATCCGATCATTCTAATGTCTACCCTATGGGTATTGTTGAGGATGTTCTTATGCAGGTTAATAAACTAGTATTCCCTGCTGACTTTTGTGTGTTAGAGATGGATGAAGGTTCACCGGACTCATCTCTTCCATTGCTACTTGGGCGTCCCTTCATGAAAACGGAGAAGACCATTATTAATGTGGATAAGGGAACGCTAACTATGGAGTTTGATGGGGAAGTAATACGTTTCAACATTTTCGAGACGATGAGATATCCTAGTGATGTCCACTCTTGCTTCTCCGTTGATGTTATGGATACGTTGGCACAACAAATGTTTGAATTGAATGGTGAATATGCTTTGGAAACCTTTCTAACTACATCCATTGATAATGGTGTAGAGTGTGGTATTGAGGTTAAAGAAGACCTTGGTGATATCAACTCACTACAAGGATGCCCGGAAACTCATAATATCTCTTTTATTTCTTTACCATGCAGTGATGAATTTTTTTTACCTTCTATTGTTAAATCTCCAAAGTTAGAATTGAAACCTCTTCCTAGTCACTTAAAGTACTTGTACTTGGGTGACAATGAAGAGTTACCTGTGATTATTTCTAACGAGCTTAGTGAATTACAGGAGAAAAAACTTCTAAGGGTGCTAAGGAAGCACAAGACGGCCATAGGATGGACAATTGCCGATATCAAGGGTATAAGCCCTGCCGTTTGCATGCATAAAATACGTTTGGAGGACGATGCAAAGCCTACAAGGGAAGCACAACGTCGTTTGAACCCCCCTATGATGGAAGTTGTGAAAAAGGAGATACTCAATCTTTTGGAAGTGGGTGTTATCTACCCCATATCCGATAGCAAGTTGGTGAGCCCGGTACAAGTTGTACCAAAGAAATCAGGTGTGACCGTGGTGGAGAATGATGAGAATGAACTTGTCCCAACTCGAGTGAAAACTGGTTGGAGGGTTTGTATTGATTATAGGAAATTGAATGCCACTACTAGAAAAGATCACTTTCCATTACCTTTTATTGATCAAATGCTTGAACGTCTAGCTGGAAACTCTTATTATTGCTTTCTTGATGGCTATTCGGTGTTATAATCAGATTGTGATAGCGCCTGAGGATCGGAGAAAACCACTTTCACTTGTCCTTTTGGTACTTTTGCTTATCGAAGGATGCCTTTTGGCTTGTGCAATGCTCCAGCTACTTTTCAAAGGTGTATGGTAAGTATATTTTCGTATATGTTGAAAACATAATCGAAGTGTTCATGGACGACTTTAGTGTCTTTGGTGATTCATTTGACCTTTGTTTGAACAATTTGTCACTAATCCTTGAACGATGTGTTGAAACAAATCTTGTGCTTAATTGGGAGAAGTGCCATTTCATGGTAACTCATGGCATAGTTTTAGGCCATATAGTATCTTCTAAAGGCTTGGAAGTTGATAAATCTAAGATAGACCTTATTCGTGCTCTAACCCCTCCCACTACGGTGAGGGAGATTCGCTCTTTTCTTGGTCATGCAGGTTTTTATCGTAGATTCATCAAGGATTTTTCCAAGATAACATCACCACTTTGTACCTTATTGCAAAAAGATGTGGTTTTTAACTTTGATGAGAAGTGTGTGGCGGCATTCAATCGTTTGAAAGAACTTTTGATTTCAGCCCCTATCATTAAACCACCGGATTGGAGCAAGCCTTTTGAGCTCATGTGTGATGCAATTGATTATGCGGTTGGTGCGGTAATTGGGCAGCGTGTAGGGAAGATACCTCATGCTATTTATTATGCTTCTAGAACGTTAAATGAACCCCGAAAAAACTACACTACCACTGAAAAAGAGTTATTAGCTATTGTTTTTGCTTTAGAAAAGTTTCTCTCTTATCTAATTGGTACAAAAGTTGTTGTCTTTTCAAATCATGCAGCACTTAGGTACTTGCTTACAAAGAAAGAGGCGAAACCGAAGCTCATACGATGGATTTTACTCTTGCAAGAGTTTGATATAGAAATCAAGGAAAAGAAAGGAATTGAGAACACCATTGCGGATCATTTGAGCCGTCTTGATATGGACAAGGAAGCTATCCCGTTGCATGAAAGTTTCCCGGATGAGCAACTATTCTCAATTGCATTTGCGGAACCATGGTATGCGGATATTGTTAATTACTTGGTGTCTAAACAAATCCCAAAGAACTTGTCTCGTGCTGAGAGGGAAGCGGTTAGGAAACCAATATATATGGGATGATCCATACCTATGGAAACATGGCAGCGACCAAGTAATAAGAAGGTGCGTTCCCGACTCTGAATTTAACTCTATCTTGTCTTTTTGTCACTCCTATGCTTGCAGAGGACATTTTGGGAGTAAAAGAACAACTCACAAGGTACTTGAAAGCGGTTTTTATTGGCCAACTCTATTTAAGGATGCACACATATTCTGCACAACTTGTGATAGGTGCCAAAGGACAGGAAATCTAGGTGCCCGAAATCAAATGCCACAAACTTTTATTCAATTTATTGAAGTTTTTGATGTATGGGGTATTGATTTTATGGGTCCTTTTGTCAACTCTCATGGGAATTTTTATATCTTACTTGTTGTTGATTATGTCTCGAAATGGGTGGAAGCTAAGGCCACCCCAACTAATGATTCTAAAGTGGTTTCAGATTTTGTGCAAGCTAACATTTTTGCAAGGTTTGGAATTCCAAGAGCCATAATTAGCGATGGGGGATCTCACTTCAAAAACAAGTTCTTACAAGGATTGTTGAAGAAGTACAATGTGTCGCACAAGATTGCAACACCTTATCATCCCCAAACAAATGGACAAGCCGAGGTGTCGAACCGAGAGGTGAAATCCATTCTAGAGAAGACGGTGAATCCAACAAGGAAAGATTGGAGCATGCGACTTAATGATGCTCTATGGGCTTATAGAACCGCATACAAAACACCTATTGGGATGTCTCCCTTTAGTCTTGTGTACGGTAAGCCTTGTCACTTACCCGTTGAGATTGAACATAAGGCATTTTGGGCTATTAAACAATGCAATATGGAGATGGATGGGGCTGGAAAGCAAAGGAAGTTACAACTCCAAGAGCTAGAGGAGCTACGCAATGATGCATTTGAAAGATCGCGCATTTACAAGGAGAAAACTAAGGCATTTCATGATTCTATGATTTCTAGAAAATAATTTTGTGTTGGGAAGAAAGTGCTTTTGTTTAATTCTCGCTTGCAATTATTTCCGGGTAAATTAAGGTCACGATGGATCAGACCTTTTATTGTTACTAATGTGTTTTCTCATGGTGCAGTAGAAATTCGTAGCATAGCTACAGGTAAGGAGTTTAAATTGAATGGACACCGACTGAAACCATATTATTGGAACTTTACTTCCGAAGTTGTGGAAGGTGTGAACTTTGTGGAGGCATTCTCGCTGGAGGAGTCTTAGTGAACAAGGAGTACGTCGGGCTGACGACTTTAAACAAAGCGCTAAGTGGGAGGCAACCCACCGGTTTTGTATCTTTACCCTTATCTTTTTATTTTTATGCATTTGCTTTTATTTTTATTTTCTTTGTTTTTGCATATCATTTGCGGAATTTCCCACCTTGAACTTTCTTTGGATGATTCAATTTTACGTTGAGGACAATGTAAATTTTAAGTGTGGGGGGGAATTTATATGTTTGTGTAGTTTGTTTTGGTTTGTTTTATGCATTTAAAAAAAAAATCAGAAAAATAGAAAAAACCAAGAAAAAATTTGTGCTTTTTGAACTCCGAAATCTAGAAACTTGTGCCTTTAGGATGACACCATTAGTGGATGGAACCATTTGAATGCAGGAGTTGAGGAACCAATTAACTATAAAGGGGACGAACATAGCTCATAATCATAAATACCATGATAGTTGTTACCATATATCGGAATTTCACCATATCGCATTCTATTTTTATTTTTCCATGTTTATCTATTGCTCTCTAAGTGCTTTGGTGGGTCACTAAACATCGACGTGTTATTACTGCTAGGATGAAATAGAGTGATTGAGTTACTAGAAAAAGAAAAGAAAAAAAGAGAAAAAGAAAAGAAAAAGAAAGGAAAGTATTATATTGGTTGAATAAAGTCACGCATGGTTCCCTTGTATATGCTAGTGAGTTGATGTAGCATTCAAGCCAAGTAGCTCAATCCAATAGGAATAGGTTCATATTGGCAGTGACCTTCAGACATATATGGGAAACATCGAACACTTGTGAACATTCACCAACATCTACATCTATATCCATCTTCTTAATCTTTTCATTGTGATTGTGGTTTGTTAGTTTCCGAGTATTGTGGCTTTTTCAACTATCTAATTACAGCTTTACTAATATATGAATTGAATTTGTGCAAGGTACCTCCTCATGTAGTCATTTTGGATTCGTTCATTGATTTGTCACAAATAGACGGAGTTTGAAATATAGGTTTTGTAGGCAGACCTCTTGTAAACATTCACGAGACTATAACTCGTCCACTAGGGACACCTAGGGGTTTAAAGGCTTGTTATTTATGCTTAAAGTGACCGTAGCCTCGACGAGACGGAGTTGTATGTATCTTTTATAATTATTTTCGTTTGATTTGCTCGAGGACTAGCAAAGTCTAAGTGTGGGGGAATCTGATAGGTGTCTAAAACACCATATTATTTATCTATTGTTTATGCTTTATCTGCTGTTTTCTTGTAAATTATGTATCTTATGTTTCGTTTTTGAGTATTTAGGTACTTTGGAGTCGTTTGCAGCAAAAGAGGAGGAAACAGGGCAAAAGGTGCAAATGGAGTTGGAGGCTGACTATTTCTCATTATTTGCTTTTATTTCTTCATCTCTGTCTGAAAAGTATGTCAGCTTTGGTGATGTGATTTGTCTGAAAGGCATGACAACTTTAGTGATGAATAAATTGAAGAGATGAAGTGGGTTTGAGAAGTAGGAGGAGGTTTATGTTAGCGGAGAACTCGAAAGCAAGCGTTCAACTGGAGCATAAAGGGGCAAAGCTGTCATTTCCTAGGCGAATACTATCCGGAGAGTCGAGCCAAGGTTGCGGGTCGACCAACTCTACAGGAGCATTAAAGATCACTGATGAGGAGGGGTGGCTAGCTGTTATAGGTTACCCTTTGGGGTGTCCCTTAGCCTATGTATTGGAGTGGCAATAACCACCCAATCATTTCTTACCCTAAAATCAAGAAGTTTCTCTCATTCCTACACAACACCAGAAAGAGAGGCAAAAATGGAGGTTCTATGGTCTGCTTTGTGAGTTAAAAACCCAGATCAAATCATTGTGAACCAAAAACAGGGAGAGGAGAGCAGCCATTGCTGTTGTTGTGAAAACGAGACTATAATCGAGAGATCCAAGAGATTTTGGAGATGGGTTTTCTGGAAATGATCGAAACATGATGAATGATTGAGAGTAATGAGTGCTGCTAAATGAGTTTTTGTTTGAGGATGGATGCTGTTGTTTACTGCCGTGAGATGAAGGCTGAGAGAAATTGGTTCTCAGTACAGGCAGCAGAAGAAGATTGAGATCGAGAAGTAGAAGATTTATAAGAAGAAATCGATGATGTTGAATCAAATTGAGCAGAGATTGAAATTAGGGTTTTGTTTGGATTTGATTTTAAGAGCATATTTTGATGCCATGGATCAAAAGGGGATCTGGTGCTAATTCAGGTGATTGGGTAGATGTTGTTGTGAAGATAAGATGGATTTGTTGCTTTGAGTTGAAGGAAGATGAGCTAATGGAGATAGTTGCATCTCAGGTTTGAAATGGGGGTGATGTTGCTGCTGTTTAATTTGGTTGCTGATGCTTGTTGAGAAGCAATTGGGAATGATCAAATGTATGTGTGTACTGAATGCAAAATGAGGCAGTTTCTGGTGGTTGTTGATGAAGCAGTTAGTAAAGTACTGGAGCTGAGAAAGACAAGGAGCTACTCTTGGTTCAAAGAGCTATAGAATTGCAACTAGGAGAGTGCGTTCATTCCAGCTGATTGGGTGCAATGGAGTTGCTGCCGTAGAATGTTGCCGCTAGTTATGGACTGAATTATGGTGGTTTCGCAGTCGATGGAGTGGAAGCAATTGCATCTTATGAAGTTAGCTTCGAGGTGCTGTTGCAGTAGTTTTTAAGTGGGTACAAGGAAGGGTTATGGTGTTGGTTAATAACCAAATGGCTATGAAAGTGATCGAAGGGAGCTCGAGAAGGACATTTTAATGAGTTGTTGTTGAGTTTGATGAGTTGGTATGGTGTGATGTTGTTGGTGTTGTCGCTTCAGTGGAACCGCAAAGAATAGATGATATTTTGGTGGTCGGTGGTTGCATGAGATAGAAATGGAGTTGAATGGTCTGTGAATGCATGAATATTTTGTGTATGAAATTCGTTACAGGTGGATGGAATTGTGCCGCAAAGAACGGAATTTGCAGATGCATTACAAGTAGATGAGCAGCTGGAAAATCAAAGCAGGGACCTAATGGGGTCGACTGGAGGTTTTGCTGGTGAAGTTAAATGGCAGGTGGTGGTCTATGTTGCAGTGGTAACTGGTATTGGAATGGATTTTCAGTTTCACAGTTGTTGCCAGTGAAAGATGAAGAATGAGAGAGCCAGCGTACAATAGCTCTGGTCTTGCGAGTTCAGGGAATGAAGAAAATGAGCTATGGTTTGCTGCCAAGGGGGCTGAGCTATTGTTCGAGAGAAGCAACAGGGAGTTTGTTGTGCTGGTGATTGACATAGGTTTGGATTGAAATCTGAAATGGTTTTGAAGATGAAGTTTGTGGTGCTATGGCTTAATGCAATGCAGATTTGTTGTGGAGTTGAAATGTTGTATGGTGGTGCTGTTATGCTGCTGTGGTTGTTGGTGGTCTATTGGGAGTGAGAAGAAAGCAAATGGGTATTGGTGATGAAACTGCAGTTGGTATTGCAGTGCAGCTCGGATGGAGGGAAGTTGCATGTGGCGTGGAACTGAATCTTGGGTTGCTACACTTGGTGAATGTGAGTCCGAGAATGGTTCAAGGATTTGGCTATGAAGTTGAAG